>JAVJGJ010000061.1:40801116-40833140 GCA_035590215.1 Microhierax caerulescens
GTGCCCCGCGTGTGCGCGGCCCCGGGCGAGTCGGCCGCTCCGGGGACGCTGGAGTGATAGCGGCGTGGCGGGCTGCGCTCTGCTACCTGCCCGCCGGCGCGCTGGCGGGGGCAGCGGGCGGCCGGGGCCGGTACAGCTCCTTCCCTGCCGCCGGTGCCGTGGGAGGAATCCGCCGGAGTTGTAACGAGTGCGCGTCCCGCTCGTACTTTTGCAGAAGAGGCGTTTTGTGCCGCGCGGTGCACGGTGAATGTCAGATGCATCAGCTGGACGCGTTGCACCAAGTTTTAAGCGTTTAGGTGATTTATAAATAAACCAGCAAGTGTTAAAAATAGACATGTGATGCTTGTTCTTCTTGTGGCGTTATGGGGGGGCGGGCGGGGGGGGGAAGCTTTTGTCCCCTTAGAGTAAAGATGAGTTCCTGGGCTTTTTGATACATCAAGCAGTAGGACAGCACTTCTTTGAAAACGCTTGCCCGCGGTTCTGGTGTCATTTGAACGTACTGATTTGTTTCACTGATTTTTAAACATCGACTCCTGTGCTCCTTAGAGCTGTATAAGGCTCGGATACAGGCTAATGTGTCTGTACTTGTATGTACAGCCGATAGTAAATGCACCCTCAAGAATTTCTTCAATGAATCCGTGTCTCCGCCTCAGCCAAACCTCTATGCACGTGGATTGGCTTTTCAGAGGTTACAGCTGTCAAAGGAGGCTCCATGCCTTTCTGATTGGTTTTTCACACTTGGCTGTTCATATTAAAAGGAATCTGTCTTAGCGTTGTGTGGTTTTGTTTTCTGGTTTTTTTCTATTTCCCCCATTGTTTTACAATATGTGATACACTGTGATCAAAACTTCCAGTACTTCCCAAAGAACAAACTTCTGCCGGAATATAGGACTGTATTTAAAAGCAACAGCAGTGTGGTACTAACAAAGAAATCTTGGAGACTAATTTGGTTTTCCAAGTCTTCAAAGTCTACCTTGCAGTGCTGTGTTTGCATTTAATATGTGTAATTTTATTTATCAAAATGATTGTGGGTTTGTTAAATCATGTTTCAAATAAACTTGCTGTGAAAGTTCATGCAAGCAAACTGCTTGTGGACTGCTTATATGTTTGTGAAGAAGGTTAGATTTATACTTCAGTAAAACTGCTTTAGTGTTGTACTAAAATGTTGCTTTTCTGTAAGAATTAGGTTTATTTTCTCTGTACTGAAATGTGGCTATATTATGTAATAGCCTCAAAATGGAATGGTCATTGAAGCAATATATAAGCATAGTGCTAAATACAATAGCCAGGCAAGATTATTATCTGTACTATTAATAGATATTTTTTTTTAGATTATTGCTGTGTAGTAACAGATTCATTCATGGGGTAACCCTTTCCCAGCATTGCACATACAGTTCTTTAGTGTAAGGTTTTGTGGTAGTGCTACATAAAGCCCTTCTAGGAAAGGCTGTTGTGGATGACTGTAGTTAAATTTTTGAGAAATATTTAAACAGCTTTTACTTGTAGCAAATATTGCTATGATTGGTTTGATGTATTTGAAAGGGACTTGGGGGGGGGGGGGAGAGAGAGGTAGGGAGGGAGAGAGAGAGGGAGGGAGATCTGCGTAGTCATTTCTGACGTCTTAATTACTTGAATGTCTCAAAGCCTTTTTTCAGCTGAGACTTTTGCCAGGGGTGCATCTTGTGAAAGGTGTTTGAGCCATCAGGGTAGCTGCTGATTTACACTAGCTGTACAGAGACACAAAGCTCGTGTTACTCTGGCCCTAGTACGCTGCTTTCCTTCCTGTGCTACCCTGTGTGTTGCCGATTTCACAGAGGCTGTACTACAAGAAAGGTCTTGTAGTACAGTGTATCATGGGGTCAGGTATCGCCTTCCAGGGCTTGCTGCCACCGAAAATAACTATGTATTTACAGATTTGCAAGATTTAAAATGGTTAAGATTGACACATCTGTATGACCTGTGCTTTAAAACCTAATCTTGCTAGTACAGGAATGTGATTTGCTTTGTTCATGATTGGTATTTTGTATATACAAAAATGCACATCTTGGTCCATGTGTCATTAATGTGGGTTTTGTGTGTTGTGGGTTTTTTGTTTTGTTTTTGAACTGCTGTTATTGTTTTGAACATAGAAAGGCTTAAAGCCTGAAAAAGGGGGCTTAATGATTTATCACTCTTTTCTACTACAATTACTAAAGTTATCTAGACTGTGTATTAAAATGCTGTACAGTCACTGTACATGCATACTGCTGGTCATCCTGCTACAAAGAAGTATACGGCCCAATTTGTCAGTATGAGCATCTTTTTATTTGACTTTTCTTTTATTTGATCTTGATGAATATTCTGAAACTATTTCTGTTTAAGTATCTCAGAGATGTATATCCAGTTGCAGCATGTTACAGAGCAGTGGCTCATTTCTCTCACTTGGAGATTCCAGCTGTGAAAGAATTAGGCTTCTGGTCTGTAGCATGTTTATGTTAGTGTTTATAATCTACCTTAAATTAAACCTGAGGAAGAAAATTGTGTGGGTTTGTTTTTTCATCTCATGTGAGAGTGATTACTATTAAGCAAAAGTGGGAAGAAGTCCTTTTGTGAGCTTCAGAAACATTTGTGAGCAGGAACATTTGGTATTGTTTTTTTTCTGATGAGTAAGAGTTGTATTTCATAATGCTAATGAATTGTTTTGGCTAGAAGGGGGAAAAGTTGCAGAACAGATAAGCCCTTGTTTTGTTTCTTATCGCATAACTGTGTTTTTTATTTGAATAAATATTACTGGAGACTGCTGAGTTGCACGTTGTGGGGGGGGAAATCATGCTTAATAACTCAGGCTGCAGGCTTTCGGAAGTAATTTACTGGAGTTGTTAGGAATCTAAAAGCACAGTGGTAATTGAGGATACTTAGGTTGCCTGGTCAAACCAATCTCAATGTTCATCTCAGAATACTTGTTTGAACATAGGTTCATTTACAGTTAAGTTTGACATCACATGACAAGGCTAGGGTTATAGAGGAAAAGTGCACGAATAGCAAGTTAAGGACATGGGTTGATGTGATTAAAATGCAGACGGAGTACAAATGAGAAGTGACTTTCATTCTCAGTCCTTGAGTGATCACCTCAGGATGGTCTTTTACAGATTGTTAAATGTTCAACTTTTAGTATTTTGATAGGCTGGAAGTAGTTATCTTGAAGACATCTTTCCTTGCTTTCTCTTCTGTTTGTACTCCTTCCCTTCCTTAGTTCATTCCTGTTGTAACACTGGAAACTTGGAAGTGTTCATCATCTGGCTTTGACGGTGTACTGGAGCTAGCGATGCTTCTGAAGCAGCATATTCATTCTCCTGTTTAAGAAGGAGACATTAATTTTGCACAAATCATAGTTTTTTTGTTTGGATATTTTTGCTGATACAGTGTAACATAAGGAGTATTTTTGCTGATACAATGAACTGGAGGAGTTCAATCAGGAGGACTTTGAGTGTACACACATGAGATTGTTAATTTAATGGCAATGCCTACTTGCTTTTTTTTTTTGTTTTAAAAAAAGATAATTAGGACCTAGTCCTACATATGCATTTTATTATGCCTGAACTTTTTTGGGGTGACTTCTGTTCATAAGATAAAATAATAGTAACTTCTTATTTTTTTCTTGGAGGGGTTTCATCCTGTGTGCTGAGCATATACACCTTGGTGTTGGTTAGGGGCTGCAGGGGTGCTCTGCTTTTACCTCTTTTATCTAGTGTTGAAATGGTACATGTTTTACAGATTATGCTTTTGTGTGTATGTATGTATCACACAAACTGATGTGTCATTTATTTTATAAGGAGATTAATGGAGTTGTTTACATGTTACAGCTAATTATCAACATAGAGGCAAGTAGTCTCATTTGATAGATGTTCTATACACTGGAATTGTGTTGAGTGCATCTGTGCTACCGGCTTGCTCTCTGCAATGAAATCAAGAGTTTAGAGTTCAGTGCTCAAGTTTCCCTGTTCCGCTCCAGACAAACTTTCACATCTTTATTGGGAAGCATAATTCAAAGCTGGTTTTATATATGGAAATGTTACAGGTAGTTGCTTTCACAACATTAATAGGTTTTTTTTTTTCTTTTAATCCTAACCTAGCAATAATTATTCATACTAAACTAGAATTGTTAACCAATAGATGCCTTAAAACAGTTAATTTTTGTGATGACGATGCTATCTTCTTTTAGGGAGAGATGAAGTTATGTTGTTTGTTGTGCTGTTGACATCTGTGACTTCTAGGAAGGTGCTTAAATGTGGTCAAGTATGACAGACTCGCACAGAGAGTGAGGTCAGAAGGGACCCTGGTGGTCATCTTGGCCAAGCCTCTGCTCAAGCAGGGCTGCTTAGAGCTTGTTGCCCAGAATCACGTCCAGATGGCTTTGAATATCTCCAAGATGGGAGGTATCAAATGTGCAAGGACTTGGGTGAGCTGTTGACCAGAAGGACCAACCTGGTACTGTCTGATGCACTGTGGTTTAGGTTTATAAAGATAAACACACATAAATGGCTCACATGTGGGAAGAATGTATTCTAACTTGAGACTTGTATGTCAGATGTGCATTCATAACCTGTGGTTGAACCCTTAAAATTGGTTGCAAATGAGGCACTTTGTAGAACAAAGAAGCCGGGACACCAGTGTGTAAAATAGAAGGTCAACAGAGGATAACTTCGGTTCAAAGCCTGTGAGTATTCTGTAAATCAAAAATCCTTCAAAAAGGCTTTATGAAGGTCTGAGAAGGAAACAAAAGATCGTACTTCCATGCAAAGCGAAGTGGAATCAAGACAGCAGACTTTCCTTAGGAAAGAAATGGGGTTTGTTTGACTAGAATCAACTGGCTTATGTGGCGAGAAAATGTAATTCCCAGTAGAAGTTTATTTCTCAGTTTGAGTTAAGCACCTGTATTTATTTACTTATTTTGGGTATGTTTGGAGACTGTTGGGATTACTGAAGTATGTTTGGTAGTAGGTAGTGTAATGCTGTGTTGTGATCTTGATTCATGGAATTTTAAACTTAGTTCTTGTGGTTTAACCCCAGCTAGCAACTGAGTACCACGCATCCCGCTTGCTGGCTCCCCCCTCCCCTAGTGGCATGGGGAGGAGAATTGGGGAAAAAGGTAAAACTGGAGGGTTAAGAAAACTTCATAATTAAAATAAGATAAATTATAATAATGAAAAAGAGAGAAGGAGAGGGATAAAATCCAAGGGAAGAGGGGAAAAGTGATGTGCGGTGCAGTTGCTCACAATCTACTGCCTGATGCTCAGCCAGTCCCCAAGCATTGATCCCCAGGCCCTGGCCAACTCCCCCCAGTTTATATACTGAGCTTGACATTCTGTGGTATGGAATATCCCTTTGGCCACTTTGGGTCAGCTGTCCTGGCTGTGTCCCCTCTCAATTCCTTGTGCCACTCCAGCCTTCTCACTGGCAGGGCCTGAGAAACTGAGAAGTCCTTGGCTTAGTATAAACATTATTAGCGACAACTAAAAACATCAGTGTGTTATCAACGTTGTTCTCACACCAAACCCAAAACAGCATTATAGCAGGTACTGAGAAGAATGTAACTCTTACCCAGCTGAAACCAGGACAGTTCTGTTCAAGACCTCTTCCCCTGCCTTCAGGTCTTGTATTTTTCTCCCTCCCTTTGAGAGCTGTTGGGTGATGCAGAGGTGTTCCTTACAAGTGCACATTTCAGCTCCCATTTGCCAGCCATTATTTCAGTTTTCAGCTGCAGTCCTCTACCCTTCCTGTGCTTTCACCTACAAAATATTTTTGTGGCTAACATAAACCTCCTTTCAGTCTACCACTGGTGCTTTTTAACATCCCATTTGATAACGGTGTATCAGATTTAACACTAAGTAGGTTGGATTGTGTTAGCTTGATGCTGCAGTGGGAATGAAAATAAGCTCTTGCTGAGTGTGGACCCTATCTAAATGCTAGAGTAGCAGAGCATAGTTAACTGGTGAGCTGTTAAACAGAGTAGCTTTTGTTTTAATTTGTTCTGGCTGTATTTATGTGGCTGAAAGTAAACGGTACAATGATTTACTCTTAAGTCTCAAACTCAAGATCGGTTTATTAGGGCTTACCACATTAACACCTATCAGCTAACCTGTAACAACTGCTTGTGAGTATAGGCTTAGCCTGTGACAAATGTCAAGTAGTTTATCTTGGAGTGTGCTTTTAAGATACAGCTGAGCCAGAGTAACAGTGGTCTGCAACTAGTAGGGATGGTTTGCTGTTCGGAGTACTGAGGCACATCGAACTCGATAATAGGAGACGGAAACTCACCGTGGAAAAGCTGAGCGTCCTGTGCTTGCAGAGTGGTAGGAGCATGAGTATGAGTGCTTGGGAATGAAGAAGCATGAGACCGCTACCCTCTTGGTGTGATCCTGAGGTTAGATGGGTTCAGCCATATCTTCAAATCACAACCGATTTAGATAAAGCTGTGTTTTTGCTGCAGGCTAGAGTGTAAGCATGGGGTCAGTTAACACCAGGTCCCTGAAATCTGTCCTAACTTGTTTGGGTGCCTGAGTCCCTAGTAGAGAACAATGGTATCTGCATTAATGTTAATTGAGAGTCACACCTCAATTCATTATGCAGCAACTTTCCCTTGTAGGTAGGTTTCCTCAGGATGAGGTGTAATTCCATGACAAAAGCCTGTGAGAACTGTTTGAGTACATCTTGTGAGAACATCTCTGTGCTCTGTTGCTCATCTTGGAATGTCTTAAGTGTTGGTAGTATTTTTTCCTTCTTCAATGTAAGAAAACCCTGGAAAGAAGTACCTCAGGCAGCTTCAGTTGTGCTTTGAATTGCGTGGTGCCAGTTTTCATATTGTATCTGCTTGCAAAACTGAGCAGTAGTCAGCTTGGTACAATTTCTGTGTTGATTGAAATCAGTTGGGATGTCCCATATTTGAATAATTTATATGAATAGAAAATAGCTTATATTAATCTTGGTTTTAATTATATTTTTGGTTAGAAAGATCACTTGGATTAGTGCTAGACATTCAAAAGGTTATTTGTAATTTATTTTGCCAACAAAGCCAGTAAACTATGCCTTGTTTATACTTCTTTGAACAGTTATATGCCTTAGCATATTTAGCATTTGAACTGTTCAACTTTTTGAGAGATAAATAACACATTCAATAATTACATAAACAGAACCACAGTTAAACGTTAGGTGTTCCAAAAGCCACTGGTGGTGAAGATTAACTGTAGGACTGGAATTTCTGTAACAAGTAGGGAACTGAAGCAGAATTGAATTACATACCGGGTATGAAAAGAAGTAGAGAAAATAATTTCATTAAACTAAAAATGATATCAGTATAGACTGTCATCACTTTGCATTGAATGTTGACTAGTTCTGAGTCAAAGAAATTAAGTTTTGGAATATACTATTCTAAAATTTTGATTTTCATCCACTTTGCAAATTCCTACTTGTTAATATGTCATAGTGACCATATGATGTGACTGAAAGTGTTGGGTTAAAATATTGTCCATGTTCATAACAGAAGTGCTCTAAATATAAGGGACCAGAAGTTTGCAGGAAGAAAACCCAAACTTAGTTCTTTTCCTAATTTACTTTGGTGAACTCTGTGATTCATAGATTTACACCAACAACGTGCATAATCCTTTACTGTAAAAGGAGAGTTTACCACACCTGATTCTCATTTTTTTGGGGTTTGTTTTGTTTGGTTTTTTGTTGTTGTTTTTTTTTTTAAAAAAAAAAAAAATAATTCAGAAATAAAGCAACAACGAAATGCCTGGAGTAAGAATTTCAGACTTTAGATAGAAATATGCTTTCAGTCTGTTAGTATTTTAAATGCACACTTTGGAGTGGAAAGAGTAGGTAAGCTGATAACCAGAGTTGTATTCTCTCTAATAAGTTACTTGGCTTGGAGAAAAAAGCTGTTTCTCGCTGGTATATGCGTGCGGACATCACTGGGTTGCTTTTGTCTAATAGACTTGATTTCTCTGGTCTCTGAAGTTTGGAGGGCTCAACATCTTACCAAGATGTTTACAGCAGTATGTGTTTTCTTTCTAAAGTATTGTCTCATGTTTACATCATCTTCAATTGGAAGAAGTCAGGGCTTACCCAGCTTGCTTATGAGACTGTTCTCTAGTTTGTTAGATGTCATTTTTCTGTCAGTTTTCCATGTCAGTAAACTATCTTATCATACTTCACTACGCAAAGTAGTTCATGTATATACCAATTCTTAGCCAGCATGTTTATAAATGCTTTCTCCCCCCCTTCCCTAACTGTTTTGTTGTTTACATTTTAATTTATAATTTGATTTTTTTAGCTTTCTGCCATTTTTATGGCTGCAACTCACATTTTGTATCTGTTTGAGTTTGGGTTGCATAACAAGAACTGTTCCTACTTTGAAGCATCCTCGTAATGTCTGGTTCCCCTGTGTTAAACTTAGATATAAACAAAATACTGCATGTCTGGCAATGGTGTCGAAAGACTAGACAAATAAGAGAGAGAGATGTTGTTATTACAGAAAGTTCAAAAATAATAGTATATGTTTCTTGAGTTAAAGATGTTTGAGTTAAAATGGAATTTTGTAGTTTTTAATAATTTTAATTCCTAGCAATTAGTATACGTGTACTTGTGTTTTAGTTTTTTTAAATGTTTTTCTAAGTTGTCCTAACTTTAGAACTGGTCTCTGCTATCTTTATATGTATTGTCTAATACGATAGATTTCTCTTTGGTTCATCAGGTCTTCAGCACTCCAGGTTTCCTCACATTGGTGAGGACATTTGTTATAAAAACTCTCCAAAATATGGATTCCCCGTTTTGGTGTGTGTACTTCAGTTAAATAAAAATCCATGATAAGAACTTTGGATCCTACTGGATCATTTCCTGGAAGGAAAATGTTACACATAAGTCGGAAGGTTAAATGCATAGTGGAGTAAGAGAGGGAGAGGTACTGTAGGCAACTTGTTCTTGAACGTACACCTGAAACATTCCAGGAAATTGCATTACTGATGAAGACTAAATTAATGGCCTTATTGGTGCCCAGGCTCTTGGTAACTTCTTGCTGCCTTAGCACTGTAGTGTTCTGCTTTGGCCACAGAACCTTATTTTTAATACATGTCTTTCAGTGAAATAGCTGTACGTGTTCACACCTCTGCGTCTTTGGCTGTTGTAACTAGCCTTTAGGCTTCTGATAGGCCTGGTAGGAGGAGACTCCACTTGTGTGGCATGGATGAGAACTGGTGCTTCCGAAGACCTGATCTTTACTATTAAGGTAACATGGTTTCTTTGCTAATAATAGAGCAAGTAGCCTCGGCCATATTAGCCACATGAAGCTCTTGAGTAGCTTGAAGTGAGGTTTCTATGCAGGGACCAGAGAGAATGTGTGGTGTTACAAAGTTGTTGGATAATACAAATCTAATTGTGGGAGGAAGAGAGGCAGCAGCCACTACTGCACTGCCTTTCCTAGGTCCTTGGGGCTGCCCAGGAGGGAGCTGGAGCCTTCAGGGAGCTGTTCCCACCTTCTGCTGGAGAATCTCCACAGTCCTCCCTCCTGGTGACTTTTCCTTCCCTCTTCTGTAAGGAGCATGGTTTTGAGACTCGTGGTCCCATGAAGGCTTTGATGCATGGAGCCAGGAATCAAACTGAGTTTTTAGCTTCTGCATGTAATACTGTATTTAATAAAGGGGGAAGCTAGTTGTTGTGGAATCTCAGCCTTTTAAAATCCATTGTGGAGTTAATTCCATGAAAAATAGGAAAGAGTATTTATATATGTAGCTGTATAGCTTTCCATCCTAGTTTGTCAGACTTGGGACAATCAAGTTATGCCAATTGAAGCAGACTGTCAAGAAAATAAAAGGGAGTTCTTCAGGTTCAATCTCTGCTGTGTAAGGTTGCATTTATTAGGTGGTTAATGACACAAATGTATCACTAGGAGACCAGTTTCCCTGTGTTTTGACTAGATGTTAGAGGATTTGTAACAGTTTTCCCTTATGGTCATGCCAAGATACCTTGCAGAGAAAAGGTACCACTTTTCAGGAAACGCGTTTCTTATAAAGCACCATATTCAGCCTTTCCAAAAGTCATTCCTAATAATTCAGTTTAATTCATTGTTATAACATTGTTTCTATTTTTAGTAATTTATTTCTATGCATATTTTGACAGACTGGAAACTTGTATAATTGAATGTTGCTTTGAAATATAGTGCTTGTTTATAATATAGTTTGTTTGGGTTTCTTTTGACATTTCATAAACAGTAACAGTTTTGTGTCAATTATATGTTCATAAATAGCTAACAGTCATTATTTATAGGAATGAGAGATTGCTCACGTTCTTCCCATACATAGCTGCTCTCCCACTCAGTAGGATAATATTTGGGATGCCTCACAGTTATTTCATGTGCGTTATTACACAGGATGATTGAAATTGCATGGCTTGCCTTTTCTGTATTAAGAGATTTTATTTTTTTTTACTGTGTGTTTGCGCTGCAAAGTTAAATAGAGAAACACAAAAAAGATGGCAACATTCTGTGGTCAGTTCCCCTCTATCTCCATCTCATGGGCTAATTTTCGCTCTTATTTCCTACCTTGCATGTAGTCACTTTATAGCACTTAAATTGGCTTTGGTCAGACTACCAGAGAGGAAATTAAGGATTGCAGACATTTTTTTTGGTTCAAACTGGATTTTTCTTCATTTAGGTGCACAACTCCTATGTAGGCATATGTATCTAGACATGAAGTGTCACCCAAGGACATTGGGCTCAGTTAGGTGGCCTTTCTTTTGTATTGTTTCAGCCTACATTAGCATTTGTGAGATAAGGTTCTGGTGATCATCATCAGGTGATGTATTTAAAGTATTCACAGAATGGCTTGTCTTTGGCTTTTAGTTAGCACTAGCTTTGCTTTTCAAAATTACAATTGTTTAAGAACTGGAAGAGGGAAGAAAGTCACAGAAAGGTGTGTGGGTAGGATGTTTTTGTTGCCATTCTATTATTTCAGGAGTGAACTAATGTGACATTAGAGTAACTAAAGAATAAAAATCTTACCGATTCCAGGAACTTTGGTGAATTTTTATGATGGTGTAGTACAGTTTGATTCACTTTGCTGCTGTTCCCTTCACTGAGTCATGTGTAACAACAGTCTACCATTAGTACTATTTCTTTTGTACCTGTAGTCATAATTTAGCAGTCTGGAAGACTCACCTTCACTTGCGTGGCAAGTGATTCTTGTGATTATTTAAGTACAAAAGCAAAAAGGACAGGGAGTATCACACTAGAAAAACATGACATGGCCAAAAGTGAAACTGAGAAAGAAACTTCAGTTTTATGAGCTGTTGCCACTTGTAAGGAGGACCATACACCATACCTTCTGCTTCTTGTGGGTGCCCTTGAGCTTCCTTCCACAGAGTGCCTGAAACCCCTTAGGGAAAAAAAAATGATCAGCTTTGATAATTCACTAAAATAATTACTTTTCAAAATAAAAACATTGTTTCTTCCAAGATATTCATTGCTGTCTCCACAGTGAAAATTGCCTTGGTGCACAGACAGGTTTCCTGCTTGATATAAGACTCCTTATTTCAGTTTTTTTTCCATCCTAGGGCAGAGGAAGGGGAAAGAAAGGAAAACAGGTCTGTAGCTATCTTCTGCTCCCTGGCCCTGCCCCCCCCCCGCCTTTCAGTTGCTGAGATCCATTTTCAGTTACAATAATGTTAAGGCAAGAAGTCAGTCATACTTCAGGTAATTGGCCAAAGTTTGTTTACACTAAGTTGACATGTCCAGGAATCTGTTTTTTTAAAAAGAAAAAAAAAAAAAAAAAAGCTTTGCCAGTAGACTTCTAATGGCTCGAAGGTGTTCATCCTGTTTGTGTTGTGGAGAGAAATTAATCCTTCTTGATAGAAAATACCAAGCTCTTTCTGCACTGAGGAGGACAGATGTTCATTTGTCATGTTTCTTCTGGCAGTTAAGGATTGAAAGGGTTAACCGCAGAAGGAAACAAAAGATGGTGCTCGACTTTACACTTTTGTCTTGGAAAACTTTTAAAGAAACCCAACAGTATGAGTGTGCTGGTGTGTGAAAAGAGGGAGCAGATAGGGCAGCTTTTGAGCTCGGTGACACTTTTTTTCTTTAGGTGTTGCCAACAGGTGTTATCTGTGCTGGAGACTTTGCAGGAGGAGCCTGCAAGTTTCAGATTAAAATTCTGAAAGTTTTTGTTGTGTTGGTGTTTTGTTTTTTTTTTTTTATTGGATATAAAAGTGTCGATTAATTTGTATTTCCTAGTTTGAGTATAGTGTTACACAAATAGGGTCTCTGGGGCTTGAGTCAGTTTTTCTTGTTTGCTTTGCTTTAATTCTGTTCTTGATTGCAGGTAGATTGGAAGCCCAAATTTAGGTCAGCGTAGAAATAGCTCCTTTTGAGTAGGTAAAGCTGTTAATAAATTTACTTTTTGCTTCCTTCATACTTTGAGTGGAGGACTATGGAGTTAAAGCCATCTATCTCGTTAAGGGAGTCAATTTTAATAGCTAAGCTGAGGTATATTATGTTTTGTTTCCCTTAAGTTGCAGTAACATTTGTCAAGATGTTTCTCTCATTAAAGTCTACAGTGTTGCAAATATGTAATGTAAATTGTGTGACCTGTAGCTCTGTTGTGAAAGTAGTGACAAGGAGGAAGTTATTTTTGTAAAGTGTGGCACAGTAAACTGTTTTGATACTTTCTACCTCACAGTGTGAATGTAAATATTAGTAAGTGAATGGGAGTGGTGGAATAACATTTTAAAGGTATGGTATAGTTTTAAGGAATGCAGAAGGGAACAGGTAGGTTTACTGCTAAAGTTTTGTCTTCTTGGGTGTCTGCATCCAAGATGGAATTGCTCACTGCCGTTTCATAATCATGACAGATCTGCTTTTCAGTGTGAAGATGGTATTCAACCACAGGCATCTCAAACCATGCTCATTCAAAAAAAAAATTAGCACACTAATTTAAAGTATGATAAACTGTTTCAGAGAGAGTGCAGTGGGAGATGGTGAGAGGGAGCTTAAAGGACAAGGAACAAACTAAACCTGTCTGGAGGATCCAAGCATTCCGTTTTACGGCAGTGGAATAAAAGGAAGCATATTGGTAAACATAGTTCTAATGGGTAAAAAATAATGTTCAGTATTGATCACTGTTTCCCTTGAAGCTTAACACAAATAATCTTTAGGAGAATATTACTTCCTGACTTACTACTATTGCTAAACATTTTTTCTAGAGAAGAATGTCTCAGGTAGAAAGTTTAGAAAGAATGTGAAACCTGGGGTATTTCAGGGATGAAAGTCAGTAGCAGTTGAAGGTACCTTGCTCTGACTTGGACATTGACCCTGGTTCTAAATGTGTGGAACCAAAGCTAAGTCTTATTAGGTACTAGTGTTGTAGGATTTTTTTGGTTTTCCCCTCTGAGGAAAAATTAAAGCCAGGATTGCAGTGTCTCAGTACAGGTTCAGAGGTGTGATTGAAGCATTTTTCTGGATGAAAGCTGATACTTAACTCTTTCTGTCAACCCGGTTGTGAATGGCTGTCACGTCATTTGGACTTGGAGCTTTGAAGGTGCATGGTGTGACACTGCTAGGTGCAGCATACTCTTCTGTGCCACTCCACGTGGAATGAGTGGATTCATGCTGGCAGGACAGGCAGTTTACACCATGGAAAACATACTGGAATATATAAAAAGCCAGTGACTTGAGCAATTTGCTGTAAACTGTTGTCAGTGTGGTTATTGTACCGTGAAGGTACAGTGATGACTAAAGTGCATCTAGAGAGATGAATCTTTCACTCTGAAAACAATTCTGTTTTAATGTGTAAATATGCTAAAGCAGCAGTATTAGATACACTAAACATTTAGATATTTCTGTTATGCTTTTAGTTGAAGAAATACTCCAATCTAAGCTGTATTTGAAGTTTTTTAGTCATACTAGTGTGAAAGGTTTGGATGTGCTTTTTAAGGAAATAGTGGGTAATAACACTTTGACAGGTACTCTGTTTTATTCCCATGGCAGCACGTTGTTTGCTATCATCACTGTTTCCTCTAATGTTCAGTTATTTTGTATGAAATCTTTTTATCTTCCCTACTGCAGAACGAAGTTTAAAGTGTGGTGTATGTCTTTCAAAACCGTAAGAGAAGGTGAAAGATAGACAAAATGGTGTGTTGGTAAACCAGTTAGTAAATCTATCTTTAAAAACACTTTTTCAGGTTTAATAAAGCCATTTAATTAGACCAACTTTCATATGAAAGTGTTAAGAGTTTTTTTTAAACAGAAGTATTTCAAGAGTTAAAATTTGTATTTTCCTTAACTTTATGTTCAGCAGAAAGACTTAATTTTTTTCCCTCCTAATTTTAAAAATTACATAGCTTATCCATGTCTTTTGAAGCTCTACCGTTTGATGAGCGACAGTAATAGTGTTAAGACTTTTCTGTTGGAAAGCTGTGTTATGCTTGAAGGCTCTTTGTACTAAAGCGAGTACTAACGTATTGTCAGATTTTTCCTTGGGGACTCTTTGTATGCTTACTAGCAGTGTTACAGAAACTGAGAATCTGAATTACTCATCTGCAGTGTTTAGTGGGCTATGAAGCTAAAAGGTGTTTTGGATTTTGGTTGGTGTGTGTCCTTAAGTACTTCCAGAAAAATTTGTACCATATTTACCAGTTCATTACTTAGGCCACTGTGCACTAGGGTGGCTTCTCTACAAGTTATTTAATCCCATTTTAGGAGAGTGTCACTGTTTGTTTGATATTGGGGGTCTGGTGGGGAACTGTGAAGTTGGTCAGTCTTCAGTTGGTTGGCTGTGTAAGGAATGCATCCTCAGCAAATTTGTCAGTGATCCTGTGTTAGGGGAGGAGGGGTTGGCTTGCCAGCAGTGGGGCATCTGTCTGTGGATGCTGAGAAACCAGAGGACTGGCTCAGCTGAAATGTGAAGTTAAAAGTGCACAAATTCTGTACTTGGGGCAGCATAATAATGCTGGGCGTCAATAGTGGCAGGGAACTGCCCAGCTGATGAGCAGCACTGATGGAGGAAAAGGAGCAGGCAGTGGGCCAGCAGTGTGTGCACATTGTGTGCCTGAGGCATGCTGTAAACTGGGCTACCTTAGGAGGAATGTGGCTACGAAATGGGGAAGTTATGATGCTCCTCCACTTGTCAGTGGTGAGGCTGCTCTTGGAACAGCAAAGAGCTGTTACTCTGCTTTCACCAAATTTCTCAAAGCTGTTGAGAAACTCTTAAGATAATCCATCAGTGGGCTGCCAGAGTGGCTAAAAGCCAAGATTGTAGGTACTATGAGGAGAGGGTGAAGCAACTGCTCTTGTTACCTTCAGCAAAAGAGGGTTAGTACATCACTGAAACTTAGTGAGGCTGTGGAAACTGGAGGTTTTTGGGACTTGAAAAAGTCATGGCTGACCTACTTAGTGTTGGAGATAATTGTCTTCAAGTAGGAGTTGAACAGATACCCTCCACAAGTCCTTCCTAAAAGCATTTCTGTGGTACTGCAGTGTACTGTGTTGTTAACTGTTAGGAGACAACTCTAGGGACATCAATTGAAAGAACATAGTAACGAAACAAATTTTATTTAGCTGAATTATCTACTCGGTGCTGTGAAGCTCTTAAGACAGATTTTAGTGGTGGAGTGACAGATTTACTCAGTATGTGGTAACTCAAGCAGATCACACCAGATACTTGATTGCATGCTTGTCTTAATTCTAATAGCGTTCACTTGGGAGCCCCTGATAGTTTGATTTAATGTTGCTTCATCTGCAACAGGAGATTCCCAAAGCTACACTTTCAGTCACTGATTTGTTATATTCTAACTATGCAAAAATTGCATTATTTGCATTTCTGCAAGATCTTAATATTTAAAAGGGTGTAATTCATTCAATGTCATTTACATGTTTTTAAAGTTTTGCTTTCATTCACTACTTTTTTTTTGTTTTTAACTAATGTTTCGTAGAATTAAATTCTATTCTTGAGAGAATTTACCAAGCGTGTAGCACAGAATCTCTGCATGCAAGACCGCTGCGTGTGCCAGACTGCATTGCAATCAGGTTACTGAAATGCAGGCCAGTTCTGTGTTAGTGGTGGTGATGCCTGGCAGCCGCTTGTGGACACAGTCAATCACTGGTGCTAATTGTGGGGAGGGCTACCCCCAGAAAACTGAAGGAGGAGCAAAAGAAAAAAAAAGCAAAGAAAAGAGTAGCAAAGTCTTTTTTTGTTTGTTTTGTTTGCTTTGTTCGTGGGTTGCTTCCCCCACCCCCCCTTCAGAAAAAATACAACAAATACTCTTTCCAGCAGTTAGGTATGTGGGAATGGCTAGAGGACCACCTGAAGTCCCTGGAATAAGCAAGGTAAGGTTGCATAGATCTCTGACAGAGCTGAGCTTGAATTTTAAGTTGATATTCTGCTGTGTCATCCTCCCTTCCTTTGAATTTTGGAAGCTGGAGGCAAGAATGCTGTGGTGGGGAAAAAAAATGAAAGGAGAACAAAACTTTCAGGCTCCTGGCTCCACTAGAGACTAGTAGTTAATTGGCTAGGAGACTGCACTTTGCTTCTATGTTTGACTTACACAGATGGAGAACTCATGAATTTCCCAAGTAAATGGCTACGGTGATTTAAGATCTGGTCCTGGTGCAGACTACTGCTCTTCCTCTTTACTGGACATACAGAAGGCAGCATGTGCCGCTGCAGCTATTTGGAGACTTAGCATGAGACATTTTTGTCGTAGACTGCACTGGAGGGCCTGAGGCATACACTTAGACTGTATAGCTGCCAGCCTCTGGCTCAAGGAGGGAGACTGCAAGAGGGGTAGCATTCAAAATCAGCCCAGCATCTGACAGTCTGCCAGACAGGCTCCTCTTGTGGTGGGTCAGTTCGTATCAGGTGTTCTGCTGACTGCAAGGGAACGATACTGGACAGTACCGTAAATCGGAACGGTGCAGTTGTACTGGTTGTCTTTGGCAAAGTTTAACATGAGTATTCGGGAAAAGCCTTCAAGAGAAAAGTTTCAGCTTAGTGCTAACTTGCAGCAGTAGGTGGGTTTTGCTGAGTTAACAAATTGTGTGAAAAAATCTTTGTCAACTTTGTCAACAACAAAATGTCAATAATACATTTATTGTGAACTTCATTTCACTTGAAATGATTCTGTGGAAATTGTGACTCCTGTCCTGTGAGAATAAAGTGAAGTGATACCTGTTTAGGGAGTCCATGCTCTTTGAGTGCTACTCTGTGAGGACTGCTCTTTGTGTTGCTCTTAACTAGTTGAACTTCCAAAGAAAGCAAGCCAGTTAGAATTGCTGGGTAGACAGGAATAATGAAATAAGCTATTCTTTTGATTTGGATCAGTTGCTTACAGTACTTTAAAGGACTTACTATGCATCTGTTAACTGAACTTGCATAAAGTTTTTCTCTGTGACAGGTTTTGATGGATTTGGCTTATACCAGCCCTAATTTTCTGCTTAATTTATTTTGTGTAGTTTGAATGTTTGACTTTTTCCCAGTCTGGTAGAAGGTGTGGGCTATTGCCTGAACAAAGGGTTCTTTTCAACTTTGTAGTCCTGCCTTACATTCACTGGAGCTCCAAGAGTCCTGTCAGTTAGGAATCCATGGTATAGTAAATGATGGAGAACACACCTTCTCCTGTCACCAGCCTGGACGCAAGCACCCTGCTGTCCTCTAAAATACAATGCAGCCTCAACTCTTTTATCTGTGACTCCTGTAGAAGACCAGGAAAACAGTAGGAGAAAAGGATGAGTGTCTTTGTATATGTTTCTATATGCTGATACCTAAATAAACAAACTCCTAAAACTTTTCTCTTGCAGGAACATCATTTGCAACGGGCTATCTCAGCACAACAAGTTTTCAGAGAAAAGAAAGAGAGCATGGTTATCCCAGTCCCTGAAGCAGAGAGCAATGTCAACTATTACAATCGTTTGTATAAAGGAGAGTTTAAGCAACCAAAGCAGTTCATTCACATTCAACGTAAGTAAACCAAAATATTGGGTTTGTGTGTCTGTCTGCCCCTTCGCCTCCTTGCCACCCCCACCCCTTAAACTAACTTGAGTAATCCTCAAACAGTCTTGAAGACAAAGTTGTCACAATATTCAGAAAGTGGGAGGACTGAAAAATCTGGGTGGGATTTATATATGTAAATTCTAGTAGCTCTTCTCAAGTTCTGGAAGAATTTAAGGTTGAAAGTAAATGTGAAGTGTTCTCTGCTGCATTTCTTTGTGGGCTCTGTGCTGATGCCATATGTCCATGTACAGTAGCTGGGCAAGCCTTATCCTGTCTGTTGGTCATCCAGTAACGATCAAGCCATTGTTCTTAGGTTTTTTTCTTTGTAATTCTGAGAAGGAATAACTAAACAAGCGAAGCTGCCTCATAGTTGCTTATACTAGTGTAGGGAGTGGAAGAGGGGTTGTTACTGCTCATTGAATGAGCCTGGAATGCCTGTTACCTCAAAAGTTCCATGTAAATGGAGATCAATAAGAGTATTTGCAATGAAACCTGCCGCCTTCATTTTATTGATCGTAATAGAGTTCTTGGAGGTTCTGTTTCAGCTGTGCTGAAAAGGTGGAGTTCAAGCTATGCAATATAGCATGGATGTATTCTGGGCTATGGGTCGTGGTTATTTGTTTTGCTAAAACTATAGAGTTCCCTTTCTGTGGGAACTCTGAGCTTATTTTATAGATCAAATTAATTTTATAATTTAAATTAATTTTATAGATCAAATTAAGTATTCTTTTGCATGAGTTTAGCTTCCTGTGTCTTAAAAGATCCAATTAATTTATCTAAACTTGCAGTTAATTACAGTCGTCTCTGTATTAATTTTAACACTTCTTTTTGGTTGCTGCTTTGTTGACAAAATAAATCAGTTATTCCTTGGCACAGAGATCATGTCTGTGTGGTTCTGGGGGGGTGTTTTGTGGCTTGAGAGTTCTCCCAGGAGTTATCTTTTTAGTAAAACCTTAGACTCAATTACCACAGTGTCTTGTCAGTCCTCATGGTAAAGCACAAATTCAGTCCTGGGTCTCTGTGGAGAAAACTTCTCATCACCAGTTAGTTCATGGGTTTGGTTCTTAGTAGTATTGGAAGGACTGTTGTCAGGGGTATGATAAAACACCTTCAACAGGAATGTGGTCCTCTTGCCAGGCAGAACGTGTTGATAATCTTTCTCACACGTTTCTTCAGCTGCCTCAACAAGAAGCTGTTGATCTGCATGTAGATTTGAGCAGAAAAATCATTTTACGCTTCTGTGTCTTCTGCTTATCAACAGAACTGCAACTGAAGTTAGGCAAAGATTCTTAAGCCCAATACCAGCTATATATTGAAGGTCCTGACATCATTTCTCACCAGCATGGTGAAGGCTTCTATTTTTTCTATGCATTCACAAAATAAGAGATTTTTGGAAATAACGTGCTTAAGATCTTCCATGATATGGTATAGATCATACTGGTAATGTGAGAAATGAGCTAGAAGGAAATTAAGTAATTTCTCTCCTTAATACAAGAAAGAAACCTGCAAACAAGGCAGGTTGAATTAACTGAAATGAAGCTGCCAAATGAGAAATGTATTTTATTCTTTTCTTTGGACATTGCCAGAAACACTGTAAATATTGTTAATAAACGTGTCTAAAAGTGTTAAACATATTATGCAAAAAATGTTCTTTGTTTTGTTGAGACTCACAGTCTTTCTGGACAGAATTGCAGAAGGTATTTGAGCTGAAAATAAACATCAGATCCTGCTCTGAGATAATTTTTCCCACATACTCTGGTTGGAGTAGGTGTGATACAAGGCAGCTTTATGCTACATAAACTGCTTAGAAATTCTGTTTTCATGCTAAAAGCACAAAGAGCAACAATACTTAACTTTGGGCAGGGAAGTTACGTAAACTGATTGATGCCAAGAGGGCACGTACTGCAGTCCATACTTACTGGTGGTTATTTCTAGCAAATTATGTTCTGCTGTTCATCTGGTAGCCAAGGATTTTAATATTTTTAACTTTACAAGTGATTCCAAGCAGAGAAAAGTTAATTTCTTTGAGGCATGGAATTTATGAGTAAGCATGGTTCCAGGTATTAGTTGACCTAGGTAGCACCAACTCAGGTGACTTTGAACTGAATATAAAACAAAAGCCTTGAACTATTCTAAGTATTCCAGTATGCTTAATTAATTAACAAGAATGTTTCTAGTTCCAGTAACGTGAAGATGCATTGTAAGTTATTAATATGCAGCAAAGAGAATAGGTTAAGTACACTTGTACCTGTGCTAGAATTATAGTTAAGTGGATGTAAGAAAATCACTGTCCATAACAGAAATAGTAGGAATGACACAAAAAAAATAATTTACCTCTGTGTGTATATAAAAGGTAATGATACCAAACTGATGTTTTATCATAAGTAACAGATTGTTCAAATACAGGTCAAATAATCTTCATTAAGATGAACTCTAGTTGCTCTTTAAATTGAAAAAAGAAAAAAAACAAACCACAAGAAACACAAGTGAAGTGTGTGCATTTCTTGTATCTGAGAGTTGCCTGTTTTTTATTCATTGTGTTCCATGTGTTTAGAAGATGCTGTAGCAGGATCTGTTCAGGCTGTGGGCTTACAGCCTAGGTGTGTAAAACAGGTATTTATATCCCACCTCCCCTGTTTTGGCGCAGGTGGGGAGTGCTGGAAGCCTTGTTCCAGTCAGGTGCTGCAGACCTGCGACTGAGGTGGTGTTTTGCTGGTTTGTTACTACTTTGGATATAATTACCATGATGTGGTGGTTCATTTGCTCTTTGTCAGTACAGATGTAGCTGCTGCCACCAGGATCAACTGTGTCCGCTCCTTTCTTACTGCCCGTGTGCCTCTGGTGGCAGTTGTGTTTGTGGGTGAGCCAGCTCTGGGAAGTGATCTGGCAGAAAACTTATCTTTAATTTTTTGGTTAGGTGAACCTCCATACTACATATCAGTTGTGGCTTGTTGCATGATTGCTGGTGTAGCTGGGTGATAGGAACGTGGCTTACTGGGGAGGGAAGCTAGTGGAACCGCCTGTTTCAGTGGTAACTCATGCCGATGTCAGCTTAAAATGACTGTGGAACCACAGCCTTAATTTTGTTAAGTAAATTAAATTAATTTGGCTAGGTTAAACTGAATTTAGTGTAACTTACAGAAATGCAGTTTGTTTCTAAGTTAAGTTAGTATAAACCCAGCTCCTAGGGGAGCTTAAGTAAACAAAAGCAAATCTGTCTGACAGGTACTGCCATTGGGAGTGGTTAAAGTGGTAGAGGATGTAAACTGGGATGTTGGTTTTGCAACAGCAATTAGCAAGCCAACAAGTTCTGAGCATTCATATGAAGTAAACTTAATTGATAGGATCACGGGGCCCTGTCTAACAGTGCACTGTAGAAGCATGCAGTGTGGAGGAATGCATAAGCTCTGGAGCAGGAGAGCTAGGCTCATCAGTCAATCACAAGAATCTCCCAGAAATAATCAGGAGAAAAGGATATAGGTCCATTTTTAACTATGTGAACTGGCAGATTGGTTGCTTTTAGAATGCTGTTTAACTAGTAGCGGGTCATCTGAAATACAGTGCTTTCTGTGGCTGAGTCTGGTTCTGCGCTAATTCTTGCAGGCGTGAATGAACAGTTCCATCTGTTGCTATGGCAGGGGCAGGAACAGAGGGGTGGTGATGGGTGGTTACATCAGAAAGCACATAAACCACCTGTGTCATGTGATGGCTTTTGAAGCGAGCAAGCTGCCATACTGGAGGCCAACTCCAGGATGAAAGATGTCTTCTTCTGGAACCAGTACAGTTCACTCAGTGCTTGGGAAAAGAAGAAAAGTGATGATTGAGGATGGCACTGAAGGTGTGTTTCAGAGAGCAGTGATAGACAAACTTCAGTGAAGGGGGACACTTGATGAGTGTCCCAGAGCTGTGGTGAGCCAGCTCGGGTCGATTAACTAGTTATGATTGCAAGCAGTGGTTAGAGCAATCGCATTGCACTTCCTGAGGCTCTGTGGCCGTCCTGTCTGCATTCACACAGAGTGGAATACAGTGTTGCTTCCACTACTTCAGTGTCCTTAACCTGCAGCCTCCATGTAAACCCCCTTTCTTTGAGAGCATACTGTATCAGTAACCACAGGTCATGAAAATAGTATGAGAAGCATTGCTAGCAAAAGAAAAGCATTGCGAGATGGTATGAAAAACCAGGGTGTGTGACAAGGGCTACTACTGTTCTCACACCACAGTACTGACGTCTTTTTGTTTAAGACTGGATTTATTTGATTTAACTTGTTCCTGGCAAGTGCATGTTGGATACCTTTTATCTTGTCATCTTGATTATTTCTCAAAATATTTTTGTAGAGTTGAAGTTCAGGGTGTAGTTTTTGTGTTTTGTTTTTGTTTTCTTAATTATTACAGGGGTTTTTTATTTTCCAGTTCTTCAGTACTTCATTTGTTATTCATGAAGTCTCAAAATGACTACTAAGAGGGCTGATGCTTTATGAGCAAATAATTTAGTCCGACATATTAAGTTAGGTGGACTTTGTATGTTACTTAGCCACAGTTCACAGGGGCAAATGAACCAATGTTAACGGCTGGAGGGGAGGTTCCACTTTGCTTCCCTGTTCCACTTCTGGTTGCACACACACCTCCATGTGTCTTGAACTGGTCCTGGTGTTTACTGGATGCCCCTGCAAACTGGTTTGGCTTGCTAGCAGTGGGAGGGAGGAACTCCCCTGCTTTCAGCGAAGATGCACTGTAGGGTTGCATTAGATGCTGGCAGTGCAGTAATCTGCCTTCCCTTTTTGAGATGGAGATCTTGCCATCTTGTCACTAATATTCATAATGCATTCCTGGGGGTGGTTGGTCTTTTAAGTCGCTTGTCAGTGGAATGGTTGGGCTGCTTCTTGCTAGCCTTAGTGTCTCCTTAGCATCTCACTCGAGCCTGTCTGATTTTGTTCTGAAAGGTGGTTCAGGAAGGTGCATAGTTCAAGACAAAGGCAAGTTTACTGGCACTGCTTAAATTTGCAGGTGAACAGCATCACGTCTTCTCTGTCATAGGGATCCTCCTGCTCTCTGATAATCTGGTTTAAAGAAATTGTCTTGAAACATTATGTTAGCAGGGGATTGATTACCTGTCAGTAGATAATTTAGTAATAGGTTGACATCGCTTTTTTTTTTTTTTTTTTTTTGTCTGTAAGATCCAATGTCTGTCTGAGGTAAACAAGCAGTGCCTTTTCTGGATTTGTATGGATTTCTGGGCATTGTCACATCATCTGCAAAAACATGGTTGAACATCTGTTTTTTGGAGTAGAGAGACCAGCTTTATTGTTAGGAGAGCTTTTCCAAAATAACGGGAATATCTGATATAGAAAACTTTGACCACCTCCCTTGAGCAGAGTTGTGGGGGTGTGATTTCACAGTGTACATTAGGGCTGTAGTAGTTTCATAGGTACTGGGGGTGGTCTTGGGTCAGGGAAAACGACTGCAATTTACTATCTGGTGAAAGTGGTAGCTCATGCTTAAGAGGTCAGTGAATTACAGGTTGTAGTGGAGGGGAAGTGCAATATCAGGCATCGTTCCAAAGCAGCAGGAGAAGTAGGAGCTTCCAGGGCTGGACTTCCCTGGGAGTGCTCTGAAGAATTCTGAAACGCTGGTGTATGACAGGTGGAGTCAGACATATTCAGCCCGTGTTTGAGCAGAGGTCAGTGCTGTATGAGAGAGTTTTTTCTAGTGTTGGGAAGTGGAGTTAAGGAGTGTGAAGGTTACAGCTCAGATGGGACAATTTGCCCTGTTTCAGTCTGTGGCTGATGTGATGTTGGTGCTGACACTGTGCTCCCAAGTGGCTCTGCTGGGACCACACAGGAGAAGTTGGAGCAAAGCTTACAGGCGCTGAGGATGGTAGGTAGCAGACTGGTTTCATCAAGTCCAGCGCAGGCCCTTGGCTGCTAGTTTGTTGTTTGGCTGGTCACTGGCTGTTCAGCTTGTTGGACAGGATCATTGGCAGTCACCCCAGGCTCTTTAAATCTAAGTACATAGTTCGGCCTGCTGACGTTTTTAGTACATTTTTACAAACTATTAAATTTTTTTTTTTTTTTTTAAAAAAAAGGGTCAGTTTCTATCTCAAAACTTCTGCCAAATGCCACTGGAGAAGCAGGATCCAGTGTTGTAAGCTGTAGTGCAAATACTGTTGTTAGAGGGAGAGCTGTGGTTCATGTGCCCAGTCACAGTGTCTTAAATAAAGTTACCATGCAACTTGTATTATTGAATTAATATTATTAATAATTCCATTTGATACATAGTTAGTCTGCTACTGTTAATTTCTTCTTCTTGAAATAAGTTTTTATTGCATGCTTACGGGGGGTGTGTTCGGCCGGAGAAGCCTGCTCACCACGTGGTATTGTCAGAGGTTGTAGTTGAGCGCTGTCTCTTCTGAGAGGTAGTGGTTTGCAGCTGGAAATGGTGAGGGACTTGCTTGTGAGCACTTCTGAGCTGTATCTGACAGAGCTTCCATGCGTAGCCAAGTAGATTACATGCTGGTAGTGATTTAGCTATTTTATTTCAGAAAGAGGCGTCTTGGGCTAGTCAGCACTACGGCAAGAGTATGCTGCTTACCCACCAGTGTGTTGACTGGTCAGACCATGGGAGAGAATATACTGTAATTTGCTTTAAAGATATTTTTTTTATTAGTGTTTTTCTTTTGCTCCTGCTCTTTCAAATTTTTGTTTTAAGGTTCCCTGAAAGTCTTTACTGGAAATCTCAGTAGCAGAGGTTTTCTTGAAGTTAGTGCTCAGATATAGCCATGAGTTAAGAGCATAAATGTAAGTGCTGTTTGTCTAATAAGAACAGAATGTATTTCAAGAAGCCTTCACTGCTCTTAATACCGTTACTTGTTGATTGAATTATTTGGAGTGTTGTAGTTAGTGTTTCACTTCTTCAGGGTTTTATTAGGTACAATTAATGTTTCATTAGGAATACTTGCTGTTGTATGCAGTTTGCTCATATTTGTAGTAAAATCTAGTTTCTCGTATGTTCTGCTTTTGGTGGGACCAGAAACTTTGTCTAAGTGTGGAAAACTAATAGCACAATCTGTAATAAAGACATGAGCTTTGCTGTAAAGTCAGGAACTTGCTCTTTGGTGAGTATGTGGGAATATTCAGGTTCTACATGTAGAGTTGAGTTGGCTTTGAAGAAAAAGTAACAATTCCCACAGCTGGTCTAGCATAGTTTGTGTCACAGTTACATGAAGGAAAAAAAAATTAGAAGAAAAAGGTTTAGTCTATTAAGTATTTTAAGACTCCAGGTTTGTTAACTATTTAAAAATAAGCAACTGACATTCTGCTGGAGCTTCAGTGTAAGTGCTTTTTCTCCAAGTCTGGGATTTGATTGAAAATTATCTTTAATTGTTAAGAATCTTACTGTGATACTCTGGAGGACCTTTATTATAACAGCATTAAGAAGCATTTTTGCTCTTGTTTTGTAAAGATACATTAAAATTTCTATGCATCTGTGAAATTTTAAGTAAAGCTTTTTTCCCTGTCACCCCTTCAAACCATTTGAAATAAAATGAAATTTCTTTGATTCTTCTCATATTGGAAGTCAGACACAAGCAACTTCTAACTACTGTCTTGCAGCTGTTTTATGGGGAAACTTTTTAGCATAATGAAAAAAGTATTACAGCAGAAATGTGATAATCTGAAATTTTATCGCTTATTTTTTATTTGATTGTCATATGTATGCTTCTGTATTTCCATAGCATGTTATTTCCCAAGCATTTCAGATTTTTGTGTGTGTATATTTTTGTTTCAGCCTTTAATCTGGACAACGAACAGCCAGATTATGATATGGATTCTGAGGATGAAACCTTACTGAACAGACTAAATCGGAAGATGGAAATCAAGCCGCTGCAGTTTGAAATAATGGTTGACAGACTCGAAAAAGCCAGTTCTAGTCAGGTATTGTACTGTGTTAAGAAATCATGGAGGTTTCTTGATGTCTGCATTTTCTGATGGAGTGGTTTGGGGTGGTTTTTCATTTGCTAGTTCAGTTTGGTTTATTTCCTACTAACAGAGTAAGTGTGTTTGCGTGAGTCTGCAGTTAAACAGAAATCACATTACTGTCCCTTATTGTCAATACTGGTAACTTAGAAAAAAACCCAAACAGGTGGGGAGGGAGCTTTGGGGTGCTGATTGGAGGGAGTTGTTCTTAAATTCTAATTCCTGACCACAACATGTTAGATAGTACAACTTAAAACATCTTGTTTTACCTGCCTTGGTATGGAAGAAGCTTTTGGTGATCAGTAGGGCTATAGATTTGGCTGTAAACATAGGAGAATCCAAAATCCTTGTTTCATTTGGTAGGGGTGGACATTGACCTTAGTTGACATTTGAAGTGAAGCAAAGCATTTGTGAAGGTTGGGCCCTTGTAGTAGAAACTGCACAGATGCCAGAAAAAGTTATACTCAAATTTGGACTTGGAGGCTGGTTTCTTTGCTTTAGAAGCAGGTGTGTGCTGTGTGTTATTTCATCACTGATAGAAGGGTGCCAGCATCTTAACATCAGTTCCTGTGGTGTTCCAGGATGCCAGTGTCTAGAGAAGGGTCTTAAAGCCAAAAACATTACTCAAAAGTTCTATCTGAAGGATCAGTTTCTGAAAGGCAAGTTTGAAATAGGTAGTTATTTCTCAGTGAGATGGATGTTTCGCAGGAGGGAAAAAATCCATTGCAGGATCTGCAGCTCTGCCTCAGTTAATTATTTAGTTCAATGCTATGTGTTGAGAGCCCAGATTTTGTATTCTCTATGTTTTAGAGCAACTTTAACAAGGATTAGGTAAAGATTTCTTACTATGCTAAGAAGATGGGATGTGAAGAAAAAAAAAATTGCAGAGTACACTGGATGATAACTTGTAGAACATGTGGTACTCGGATCTCTTAGAGCTTTGATATAGTTTACCACTGTTTTGACTTTCAGTTGAAGAGGTTCTGATTATCGGTTTTCAAGGTTAATTTGCATTCTCCCTATGTTCGTTTTATCTTCCCTGATTGCGTGAATAAAAAAGATAAATTTAAGAACTGAAAGATGTTTTCCTAAAATAAATTATTATGAGAAATAGATTTTTCTCTGTGGGCAGCCGCCCCTTTCTCTTTCCCTTAAATGTAAATAACACCAAAGCATTGCAGAACCAGAAAGTGCTTATTTAAGGAAGTCCATGGCAGAAAAGTTGTTATGTGCACATGAGGCATTGTAATTGATTCTCATAGCATAGACTCCTTGAAGGTAAGGTGTGTGAGGAGAAATTCCTCTTTGTGGATTAAATCTGCGTGGAACTTCAAGTATAGTATTTTTCTGCCTAATTTGAGGGATTGTGAATTGTGTGTTCAAGCTTCTTGTCCTACTTTTGGGCTACAGAAAATTTTCAGCTGATGTTGAGTAGCTCTGTCCTAAGCTCTGTGTTAGGAATGCTAAGATAAAAAAAAAAAAACTCTTGCAGGTTACTGGAGCCTGGGAAAGAAAGACGTTTGGCTGCCTGGCAGATTCCTTCCCCACATGGGGTTATAGTGCTCTCAAATCCTGCTTGGAGCTACTATACAGTTCGCTTCAGTTTACATGACTTACCTCTAAAATAGAAAAGGATGCTGGTGGCAGTGCCTTCCTCGCCAAGGAGGGAGTTCCAGACATTCCTCTTGGGCTTTTTGGTAACCTGATTTAAGGAGGGAATATAGAGACTGCATCCATGTTACTGGGGGTACTTGCAAAAACAAGCAAGCAGGGTTAATTTAATGTTGCTAACTGTGCACTCAAGGCAGAGTAGATTATTTTTTTTAAAAAAAGAGATATGTTAATGGAAAAAAGGGAGCAAAGGACAAACAAGACTGAAATTGTTTTTAAGCACTGTTCACAATGATGGAGCGATGTTTAAGTTGTGTATTAGTTACATACATAATCATATCAATTTTTACATGTGGGCAGGATATGCTGGTGAGTATGTGTGTTTGATTAGCCAGGCTAATGTCCATTCTAGTTAGAACAGATGCAAAATTACTGTTTTAATACTGCACAGAGGGATTAGTGGCCCATTTGTGTTTGTTTGGGGTTTTTTTTTGCTTTTAAAAACAGTTCTGTGTTTTTCTAGTTCTACTGTAGGTTGCAAGGGTTTTATTCTGCTCTGGCTGGAATTAACACTTATATAGTAGCAGTGGTCCTAGTTAGAATATCCTTATTTTTCTGAAATGTGTTGTTTCTTTTTCTGCTTACCCTAATGTAGGGACAAGATTTAACATAGTTTGGCATGTTGTAGAACTGCAAATTTAAGTTGTCCAGTTGATATTTTTCAAGTTACAGGGAAGATGAAATGCTGTGCAAATTCTGTTTTAAGTAATATTAGAGGTAGTGTTTTCTTTTTATTTAATGAATGGGTTTCAGGTGGTATGAGCATGTTAAGCAAACATACCCCATCAGTGATGGGGTTTGCATTTATTTAGAGTCTGATTTCCATATAAAAAGCTGACGGTTAAATGATAACTTTTCTTCTTTTTATTACCTATGTTTAACTATCTCCTACTGAAATAACTTAGCCAAGGTATGCACATCTTTGTGTCTCTGAGCTGTAATAAATGGGGACAGTTATTATCCTTTTCTATCACAAAAGAAACATTTTGGGGTAAGAATTAAGAAACTGGTTTACTTCAGAATATTTTCTGTCTACAGTAAAGTATCTTCTAGTGGAATCAACATTAAACTGCAAAGATTCATACATTAATAATGGCTAACCAATAAGAAACTTCTGTTTTTAGGGAGAGAAATAGCCAAATTAGCGATTTTTCAAATGATGATCTGCAGATTGTAGTAAGTTTTCTATATCCTGTGCTTGTAATTTTTTCAAACCATGTTTTCAGACTTCATGAAGAATTGATGAAGTGCTAGACTGCGGTCTGAAGGTTTCTGAGAGATGATGATGCTGGTTCAGAAAAGTTGGGGACTATATATCTAACTTAGGAAGACCAAGTGGTGGCTTAAGTTGGCTTAAATGGAAGCATTTAGATATTTTTTTCCTCCCTTTACTCTTGAGCTAGAAAAGAATGAAGTTTATTTAGAAAGTATACAAGGGGTGTGCGGTGGTTTTTCTCCCTGTATCACTACCTCACCCCCATTTCAATTGCACCTTTTGAATTCTGTCTTTTAGCTTGTAACACTTCAGGAAGCTAAATTGCTGCTAAATGAGGATGACTACCTTATTAAGGCTGTATATGACTACTGGGTAAGAAAGCGTAAGAATTGCAGAGGGCCGTCTCTCATCCCCCAAATCAAACAAGAAAAGAGGGATGGCTCCACCAACAATGACCCTTATGTTGCCTTCCGGAGGAGAACTGAGAAGATGCAGACCAGAAAGGTAACTTGTCAGACTTCACCGTGTTAAATCTGTTGCTTTAAACCCTGCGGTCATAGGAATTGTTTTGATTCCTGCCCAGCATCTTGCAGGATCTGTCCTCTGGTATCCACAGTTACTGATCTGATTATCTCTATTAATAGTTGCAATATTGGATGACCCAGCTAAACTTCAGACCTCCTGAATGATGTAGTCAATGTGTAATCCATCAGTTCTCTATAGAGAATTTACAGTCTGTCCGTTCTTTTTAGAAAGCTGAAACTCAGAGGGTGATTTTTGTAGGTATTGGCACATAAACAAGCAGCTGTGGGACTTGCTAGGTTACAAACTTACCTTTCTGTGAAAAAGGGGAAAATGATGTTCCATTTGCCATGGAGTAAATGGTTCAGGTTTTTTATTTGTAGCATGAATTGATGTGAACTAGGTAATATGTAATTACACAGTATTTTACATCAACTTTGTACACATACGTAGACAACCTTACTTTGTGCTTACTTGTGAATCAAGGTGGAAAAAGTGGTTTAGGAAGCCTTGAGTTCCTTGTTCTGACAAACTTCTACTGGGTTGATACAGAATCTGATCAGACAAAGCAGGGGAGGAAATGGCTGAAAAGTTCTTTTTCAGTTTACTCTTACAAGTTGGTGTTTGTTTGTGTTTTCTGGCCTTGTTTACCAGCTAGGTTATGCTTTAGGAAAAGCAGCTTCTGAATGTACTTGTATGATTCTCACTTCCAGCAGCATTATGTAACTGGGTTTTGCTATTTATGCCTCCCAGGTTTTGCTTTTGACTTAAAATTTGTTTAATCTTTCAATAGAATCGAAAGAACGATGAAGCGTCTTATGAGAAGATGTTGAAATTAAGAAGAGAGTTTAGCAGAGCCATAACAATTTTGGAGATGATTAAGAGAAGAGAAAAAACAAAACGCGAGCTATTGCATTTAACATTAGAAGTTGTTGAGAAAAGGTAAAATTGCAAATTCTTATCTTTAAGAAGTCATTTATAATACCAAGGTTTTTAATTTTCATCAAATCTGAAAACACCTCCTGTAATATATTCCTATATTGATGCTAGTCTTCTGAACACATGCATGGCCGAAGGCTTGCGTAGCACCACAAACTTCAGAAGCTAAAATAGATGGGCTTTATGCAACCTGTTTGTGTCTTTCAAGCAAGTGGAAATGCATTATTATATTTTCAATCGTGGTTTTTTAGGTACCATTTGGGTGATTATGGAGGTGAAATCCTCAATGAAGTGAAGCTTAATAGACCGGAAAAAGAGATGAGCACAACTCCATCCACTCTTCATAATGGAAATCATCACAAAGTTCAAGAATGTAAAGTTAAGGTAAGCTTTCTTCTGCTGTGAGTCTCTTCCTACTGGTTCCATCACCCTTTTGGATATACTCAGCAGATGTTTGCATTGGAAAACTGAGTAGGAGGCTGCTGCGCTTGAAGGTGGGAGTCCAGGAGACTGCTGTGCATGCTTCCAGTTTAATGGTTGTTGTCTTTCCCACCTAAGTTTTAAAACATTTGGCTGGCATTGCTGTTTGTTTCTGTGAACAGCAGTGTTGGACTAGTCTCCATTTTTCTTCTTGGTTCTGTCTCTTCTGCTGTAAGGTGAAGTAAACAGGAAGGTGTTATATGGATAGTGGGACCTCCATGAGATTGCAAAGTACAGTGAATTGTTTTTCCTTCTTACTTCAAAGGGAGACTAGTGCACTGAATTTTTCTGATGGCGGTGTCCTTGAGTACTGGCTGGCCCTCAGTGCCAAAGATAGTCCTGAAAATACAGGATTTTACTGAATTACAGCTAGAATGCCGAAGGATTGTAGAAACTATTCTGAACTGTTACTAATCTTTGATTGGTAAAATTTCCAGGTGCAAGAATGCAACTGTTACCTTGTTGACAGCTGAAAGAAGTTGTAAGCAACTAGTGTTTTAAAAAACACTAGAATTTGTAGTAGTTGTTATAACTGAGGCCTGTATGCTTCTCAGTAATGCTGAGTAGGCATTTTTATATCTGCTGCTACATGGCCCTCATTAGGTAAGTAGCAAACATAGGAAGGTGGAAGAAAGAGTGGCTAAATTTGGGAACCCGTAGTTTCTGCAAAGGGATGAGAGACCTCTCAGAGTGAGTGCAGGACATACAACTGAAGTTGCCATGTGTGACACACTAGTTTATCTTTCTAAAACTAGCAAAGTTGTGGAATGCTGTTCTTAAAGCTACTTTGACAAAGCCTTCCTTTATTTATTTTTTTAAATCTATAGATGAACCTAATGGATCTAGTTTTATAATTTACCTTGTTAGTAACATCTGGAGGATAAGAATGTAAGAACAATACCTAGCTAGAAATGCTAAACTTTAATGGTTTGGGGTTTTTTTGTCTTATGAAGAAACTTTTTTTTTTTTATTGTGGAATAAAAGAAAAATACGGCAAAGGGATCTCTATCTTCTGTTACTATTCAGTTCCAATCAAGTTGTGTTTTGCATACTCATTATGATCTTCCTACGAGGACAGTCTATACATCTGTGCAGAAGAGCATTATAGTCCTTTTTTTCCAAAGGATCCATGACCATGACTGTATTTGTTGGTTCTGGTGATGTGCAGTTCCGATTAAATTAAATGAAAGCTAATAGTATAGTCACAAGCAG
>JAVJGJ010000061.1:40833240-40846091 GCA_035590215.1 Microhierax caerulescens
TTTTTTTTTATTGTGGAATAAAAGAAAAATACGGCAAAGGGATCTCTATCTTCTGTTACTATTCAGTTCTAGTACTGAATCAAGTCATGTTTTGCATACTCATTATGATCTTCCTACGAGGACAGTCTATACATCTGTGCAGAAGAGCATTATAATCCTTTTTTTCCAAAGGATCCTAGTTAACCATGACCATGACTGTATTTGTTGGTTCTGGTGATGTGCAGTTCCGATTAAACTAAATGAAAAGCTAATAGTATAGTCACAAGCAGCTTACACTACAAGCAGCAGTATTGACAAATGTATTCATCTTGGGTTAATGTTTTTAAGATTACTACTTGAGAATAAGGTTTGGTTTGGGGTTTTTTTTTTGCAGTTAATACAAGTGTTAATTGAAAAATTAACTGCTTCCAATGTTAGCATAATTGTATTATTACAAGTGGTTGTCTGCTTGTCTTGTTTCTACTTCTTCATATCATGTTTCCTTTAACTTTAGCTATAAGTATGTCTTTTCCTCCTTAGTGGCTATCCTTGCTTTAAAACGTACATAATAGAAGGTCATGTGTTTAGAACAACAAAAACCCTGAACAAACCGCAGCAAGCCCCCGGGATACTGCCGCAAGCCATTTTAATTGTCATTATAGTTAAGCTCACTTGAATGAAATGCAGTATAGAAGAAGGATAAGACCTGATGTTCCACCGTTAGTGTTGCAGGAAAGAAATGCACCCAACTTTGGAATTAAGACGTGGCTTTGTGAAAATAACCTGAAATACGAGTTACCATAAAATGCTTGGCTAAGGCTGGAGAACTGAGGACCTTTGGAAATTTGTATTTAGCACCCGCGACCCCTTGTGGTCACTGAATTTACTTCACGCCCGTCGCCGCGGTGCTCGGGCGGCGGTTTGTGTTCGGCCCTGTGCTCCGCAGCTCCGTCACTAGGGCCGGGTTCAGTCAGGCGGGTATCGATAAGTGGTAGTTTGGAACAGACAAAACACTTTTTCAAAACTGCCCTGGCTTTAACTTACAATTGGGAATTTTCCAAGTGGAGTAATCTGCCTTTTAATTTAAAAGCTTTGAGGTTTAATGGCATTTGTGTTTGAGAGAACAGTTTAATATTCATGGAGTTGCTTACTACAGGGGGTTTATGTTCACTAGATCTTAAATAGCAAACCCAAATAACAGTGCATCTTTTCAAAAATATAAGCTAGCTGAGAAACACGAAACAAATAGATAGTTTCTTTTGAACATATCAGAGCAGGTCAGAAAATCAGAAGTGCTTACCATAGAAGACTGAGATTTCAGAAAATAATTGGATTCGGATTTCTGGTTACAGTATACTGAGTGTACTGCAAAGCGAGGAACCTCTTAAGTAGTCATGTGGCTTCAAAACTTTGTTTGTTTATTAATAAATACCCATAAAGACAATTGGAGGTAAAGTTCTGGGGGTTTTAATGTTTTAAGTTAATTTTGCAGTATGTATCTGAAATAGTCTGCAGATGCTGCATGGTGAGAGGCTTTGAAAGACAAGCAGTTATGTCTTTAAGGCATGAGAAAAGGAAAGGTTAATTACTTTTTTTAAATTTTTGTTTGTTTTTCGCAAACAGCATCCTCATCATTCATCGCTAAAGGAGGAGGTGTCAGATGTCGTACGTCAAAAGAAGAAGTATCTAAAGAAACCTAAAATGGAGTGTGTAGTAACTCCTCAACAGCCCTCTGCTGAGCCCTTGCCTGTTATCAGCAAAAGTGACATTAAACAGTATGACTTCCACAGCTCGGATGAAGATGAGTTCCCGCAGGTAATACTCTGTTACAGCGTCTCCGTGTGCAGAAGGCAGAAATTTCAGTTGCCTGTGATTTGGCCAGTCTGGTTTGAAATGGAGAGTAACTCTGTTGGACAGTGGATGTACATAAGGTACTTGGATAAACTGTGAGTAAGTGTTCTTCTTTGAAGCTAGGTTTTGAAGAAGCTTGCATTTAATATATAAATGTGGCAGTTCATACTGTATAGATAAAACCTGGTATAATAAATAAATAAAATTATATTATGTAAACGTGGCAGTTAGAAGAATGACTGTTTTCTCATCTAGGTACCCTCACCAGTATCAGAAGCAGAAGAAGAAAATGATCCTGATGGACCTTGTGCTTTCAGGAGAAGAGCAGGATGCCAGTATTATGCTGTAAGACTGTCTGCTGTTGGATTTAGTGTGGTGTCTTTTGTTTTGTTGCTTTGCTGTTTTTTTTTAAATTGAGATCGTCATCATGCTAGTGTAATAGTTCTTCTGTTCACACTTTCACTGCCAAAGCTTTGATGATTTGGCGATTCCAGAGACAATTATTCTCAATCTTTGAGAGTTATTCTTATTGTATTGTTACTCTGTGATTTAAGGGAGTGAGGTGAGGGTTTTTTTTTGTCATCCCCCCTCAGTTTTCTCAGCACGTTCTTTCTTCCCAGCTTGTAGAGCTTGTTAAGAGTTAGATATTAGTTGTCCCAGTTCTCAGACCTGCTGAGAGATCCCACTGAGGCATTGAGCAGAGTCTGCTGTTGAAGCAGAGGGGTTTAATCTGTTGAGGGTTTTTTCATATAGTTGTCAAAATTTTCTTTTGAAACCAGTGCAGACTGTAGACATATTGAAAAGCACTAGATTGCAATCACAAGAATGTGCAGAGGGCAGAGACTAATTATAGATGTCCTGTCATCATCTCAGAACCACTAAATGATTTATTTTTTTTTTTTTTTTTTTTTAAACCAAGCATGTGCTTCTAGATGGGGAGTTTTAGGCTGCAGAGGACCAGGAAAGGCAACACAACACTGTAACGGTCTGGTTTTTCTTTGCTTGCTTCCCATGGGAAGCATGAAAGTACATGAAAAAATAATTGTGTAGCTTTTAAAACCACTTACAGGGAGGTCATCTAGTCACTAGGAAGGCTGTTTCAGAAGCCCAGACATTCCCCAGAATGCTCAGATTATATCATGGGCATCTCATAAAGTTGTACTGAAAGTTCTTTGCCCAGGTCAGGTGTGTGCTGGCACTGCTACTGTGCCAGCTTTGCAGTGTCCTGCTGTGTTGTAGTCACTTCCAGAATACCACAGACAACTCGGATCTTTCCCAGAATGTCAGTATTTTTAACTACTCCTCTTCTTTTAGAAATTAATGAGTGGGTTATTTAAGATCATACTCGTCTGTTTGCCACCCATTTTTTGTTTGGCCCCTCAAATGACTTGGTATTTCAGTTGGGGTGAGGGATTTTTTTTTTTACTTGTTGGTTGCTGATCTAATCACCTTTTCTGCTTAGCTTCAGAGGGTTAGCTGAAGCCTCTCCCCTGCTTAGAATTCATCCTTCTTTTTTTCGTTCCTTAGCCTGTGAGTTAATTCCTTTGCCAAAACAAGTTGAGAATACAAGTTGACTGAAAACTTGTATTATTGTTCTTTACTGTTAGTTTTCCATTGTTGTGTAGAAGCAGGCTTTTTAACAGCCTTAATGCTAGCTAGCCTTTTAGGTTTGGGTTTTTTTAACTACTGAAGCCATTTGAGTTTTGGTTAACTCTTAACATAAATTGATTGAATCTACAGCACTACTGTTGCTGTAGGTTTAACCTGATCACAAAAATTGATAATGCGTATTTCTTAACCTGTCATATAAGACATTTCAGACAACACTCAGCATTTCTGCTTGTAAAGATTATGCAATTTTGAGTTCATAATAATAACAATGAGGATATTAATAGAGTGATAAAGATTCCCTAAGGTAAGCTGATACAGAAAATACACTGTGAAGTTCCTGTAATTGAACATTGTGTGTTGGAACAAAGGCTGTTCAGATCAGCATCTTTACCTTTGGCAGTGTGTGTTTCATGAGTAAAACTAAACGGCAAAGTTTGGACTACATACTCAAGTTGCAAGCTCTCTGAGTTGGGAATTTTTGCTTTGTACAGCTGGTGATTCAGCAGGATCCTCTGATAAATGAACATGCTTTCTTGGGATCTCCTTTGTTGCAATAAATACTAAAAGGATTCTTCTGTAGCATGACGCTTAGCGTTGGAGTTTTGCGTACAGTTTTGAAGTATTTCTATCAATTATTTTTTATAAACTCATTTTTACAGACAAAAGCTTTTATGCTACTGACCTTTACAGTAGGATTAGACGAATTCACGACAAGGGTAGCCCCTCAGCTGAGTACAAAACATGGTGAGGGTGCAGCCTTGCCTGTGGGAAGTCCTTTGGCTTCTAAGAGACTGAAGCCCAGAAGCTGTAACAAGTAAAGGATTGCTCCCCGTGTTTTATATTTTGTGATGAAGCACTAAAAGAGCCATTATCAGACAGGAGGTACTTGGCCAGATGGACCTGTGTCTGAGTAGGATGGTTTTATGTGTTTCTTGGCAGAATGAACTAATTCTGGCTTGTTCTGTATTTTCGTTGTGGTGTCTAATGTTATGACTAATGAAGGAAAGAGGGTTTTCTGCTTTGTGAATTCATGGGTGTTTGTTTTGTTTTTTAATCTTCCAAGTTCTTTTATGGTCTAAACATATTAATCAAGTGATAGTTCTGTGGGCATTTCTGTACTGTAGCCTGTGCATGATAATCACTTAGTAGTAACATAATCAAAGTATACACTCTAAATGAGTGCAAAATTGCCTTTTGTTTTTCTTACAGCCTCGTTTGGACCAAACTAATTCTTCATATGAAAGCTCTGAATTGGCAGAATTGGACAAACTGAGGTTCAGGCATTGCCTTACAACTCTTACAATTCCAAGAAGATGTATAGGATTTGCAAGAAGACGAATTGGCAGGGGTGGAAGGTACTATTGTGTTATTTTTACCCTTTGTTCCCCTTCAAAGGATGAAAGTATTAGAAAGGGGTAGTTAATCTAATTTTTTTCCCTTTTTTTTTTTTTTCCCCCCCATCCTCTTCAATCAGGGTTATAATGGACCGAATATCCACAGAACATGATCCTGTCTTGAGACAGATTGACCCAGAAATGCTGAACAGTTTTTCAAGCTCTTCCCAGACTTTAGACTTTTCTTCTAATTTTTCACGGACCAATGCTTCCAGTAAACGTTGTGAAAACAGACTGTCCCTTTCTGAAATACTAAGCAATATCAGATCATGTCGACTGCAGTGTTTTCAGCCAAGGCTACTAAATCTACAGGACAGTGATAGCGAAGAATGTACCTCAAGGAAACCAGGGCAGACTGTGAATAATAAAAGAGTTTCTGCAGCATCTGTAGCTTTATTGAACACCAGCAAGAATGGCATATCAGGTAGGCAAGAATTTAATTTTTCTGAACTTGAAATACTGAATTCCAGTGTCTTTACTTGTGATTGTACTGGTAACATCTTCAGCAGTGATGTGTACCTAAACTAAAGATCCAAGCTAATCATCTTGTGTTTCTTAGAGTATACAGAAATTTTCCACAAACGGTCTTCTTCCTCCTGCATTTATTACATTTTTAATAGAATCTTGATAAGAGTGCTGGACTTAAACATGCATTATTCAAAGGAGGGATTCTGCTTCTATTTAAGAATTGCCTAGGTGTGATTGAATCATAAAGTCTTTAATTGGTCTATCCTTGTTTAAGGAGAGAAGAACGCTCTTCTTAAATGCAAAAGAAAAGCAGTTGGTTTCATGGCAGGGGGGTGGTGTGTATTGAAGTTTTGCTTTTTGACTTACCAAAACATCTCGGAAAACCAGTAGTAAGTCAGTAAGTATATTGAGCAGGCATGAAAAGATCTGAAAACAGCGCTTTCTGCTGATACCTGTTAAAGTAAAAATTTTGACACTGGAAGCATCCAGTGATGCGCATTCTCTGACTTTTTTTTCAGAAAATCATCAGCCATTAAGTATGACAGGAGATTGCCTTTGCCTTTAAATGTCATCTCCCACAGCCAATGCAGCTGGTCTCTTAATGCTCATCTTTATGACCCCATAGCTCCAGATGAGCAAGGCAGCCATAAACTTTTTTTTTTAAATGTAAATAAAACCATTTCTTGTAGTATCTTCACAAGAATATAAAACATATGTAGTACGTCTGATCTTTGTAGACCCTTTGTTAGCGATTTGGGTCTTAGGAGCACTAAAGTTGGAATAAAAGCCACCAAAAGAAAAAGACTCCTTTAAGCTTATATTATCAGTCTTTACATCATTTGCCTCAGGTACTAGGAGTTGTAATTGCTTAAGTTTTAATGTTGTCACTTTTTTGTAATTGTAAAAGGATGTATGATTCTTTAAAAGCTGAACAATTAGAGATACATCAAAAGAGATCCACTACCAAGCATCAACAAGCATCTTGACTATTTTCCTACTCTATTGTGTATATACGGAATAATTACATTTAAAAAATAGCTGATTCTGAATTCCATAATCAGCTTTGTATGGATGTGGAATGGTCTGTCTCTTGCAGTTGCAGCATTTGGTATTTAATGTTCAATAACATACCTTTAGAATTCATGTGTAGAAATTAAACTTTTTGAAGACAAAACCAGTTTTCTATGTTAGGTCTTTAAAAGACTGAGCATTAGCTTATTAAGTACCATCAGTGCAGACAAAATGATTTTGCACAAGAATATTGTTCTACTGTATGACAAGAACGAACATTACATGCTATGGTCATGTTTTGTATAATTTTTTTTTTTGTAAGGAACTTGAAGGTCTGGAGAGTTGCATCTGTAGCAGAAGGGGGCAGTTTTGTGTGATGGGATTGTTGATAAGCATCGAGAAATGTCTTGTTAAAGCAAATGCAGAAAATAGAAAGGAATACTGTTTGTTAGAGTTAAGGATGTGAAACGTGGACTGCGAGCTGTAAGGAACAATGAAGAATTTGCTCATAGCTCTTTATATAACATGCAAGTAATACTGCAAGATTTCTGTTTTGCATGAATAAAGTATGATGACACCAAGGTAAGGAAAGTGGCTTAAAAAGGTACAGGTTAAGCTGATTATTTTTTCTGTAGAATTTTTCATGGTAATGTAATGATAAATATTAATTGATTATTTAAGGATTAGCTAGATGTAAAACTTTGAGGCTTTGAGTTCTGCTCGGGGGGAGATCTCCCCCTCCCCCAAGGGTGGAGTCTACGTAAAAAAACCTAGGAGAATACTTTGGGATGGAAACATATATTTGGTTTTAGTAGTATAGGAGGAAATGAGTGAAGGGAAAAGGCTGAAGAGATTGGTAAAATCTCTACACCTGGCTTTAGTATAAATGAAGACCACAGCAGTGGAAGAGAATTGTAGTAGCTATAGGAGGGATGACACAGAATAAGAAAACAAAAATGAGAACAGCATTTAAGCAGTACATTCAGGGAAAAGGGGGCTGTGTTTTGATAGGGAACTGCATATACGTAAGGGAAAAAAATGTCAGCCCTTCATGATTCAGGTAATGCCAGCAACAAGAATAAAAACCCTAAATTGTTGGTGCTACATAGCAAATTAATGACAGACCTGATATATACATGTGGACTAACACTCAAGTACCTCAGGATTTGCACTCTTACGGAGTAAGAACTGAAGGAAAGGACAGAGAAATACTAATTTTAATGGTGGGAGAGTCTATAAAGAAATAAAAAAAAAGCATACTACTAAATCTGATGGTTCTGAGGCACTTTGTAGAGGAATAGTAATTAACTTTGGTTATATAATTTTAGAAATCATCTGAAGAATACATTTAGATTTGAATAAAGATCACTGAGTAGTTGAAGTACATTATGCAGGAAAACTTACGGTTATGGAAGACCTTTTTCTTTCCAGATTTAAATTACAAAACAGATCCTGTAATTCTGGTAAAGGATTAGATGCAATAGACAACAAAGCTCTTCACCAAGTAACTGAGCCAGCAAGAGGCACTGCTGTTAGATTTTTCTCATTAGTAAATAGTGAGTAAGTTTTAAAAGGGCTGGTCAAAGTCTGGTTGTGCATTAGATGAGCACAAGTACTATTGCTGCATTTATTAAAGTAATTCTGTTTGGGAGATGATTTTTATAGCACACTTACATGTAAGCATAAAGCTGCCTCTAGAGGAAACAATGATGGTAGTTAAACTGATTGAGTTTTGTTTGTTTGTTTGTTTTTCTTTTAGTTTAGAGAAGACTTGGAGTTGCTCGTTTTGGTTTTTGGTGTGCAAGAATGTCTAAAGTTACCTCTGACATTTTTCACTTGTATTAATAAAGCAACTCTGGTATTCCCTCAAATGCTAGGCATTGTACAAACAGAAAGACTTATTTTAAAAATGTGTGACTAGTGTTTTCTTGACAGTGCCTCATCAGTGCATGAATAAAGAACCACTGTTTCAAGCTAAATTACTCTTTTGCTCATATTATAACAACTGCAAACGGGAAAGCTGAATCTGAGGAACTTTGAGACAAGTTCACTGAAACAATCTATTCCCTTTGATCAGTTGTGTAAACTTTCTTGTAGTCTTGAGCGCTTTGTCTGGAAAAGTAAGCTGGTCTCTGCCAGAGACACCTCCAGACCAAATCTCTGTTTAATACAAAATGAGAAACTGATGAGCTAGGGATACAGCTGGTCATCGGGAGAGATGGTGGAGGGAGAAAGTTACCAGGAATTTGTGGATGGTAGAGTAAGTAATACTTAACTGGCTTGCAGGATTCCTAGAGTGCAACTCAGCCAGTTTTTGGGACTGAAGTAAGAAGTAGATTTTTTTAAGCAAAATCTTCAGCAGTTTGTGGTACAGTCAGTATGTTGCATGTGGCTTCCAGTCTGCTTCATCTGCCAGTTCCTATGACCTGCTCAGAGAGTTACCTGTTTAGTTACCATGTCCCAAGATACAAAGGACAACTGCAGATGATGTCATTCTCAGTTGAAGAATTGTACTTATGGAAGAAGCTCTTACATTTTGAAGTTTTTCTTGGTTTTGTTTTTTTTTTTGTTGTTGTTATTGGTTTTGGTTTTTTTTTGTTTTGTTTTGGTTTTTTTCCTTTTTTCCCCCAGAATTAAATACCATGTAGAAATAATTAAAGAAATGCCCCTTTTGAGGCATCCTGAAAGACAATCTTTGATTAAAGCCTTCAGATTGTAAGAGGAGGGATGCAATAATCCAAACCAAAGCTGTCGAGGAGGAGAGGAGCCTGGAAGACTTAATTTCACATTGGCTTTTTTTTTACCTTGATCTGTCATAGTATTTCAGTACAGTCAGGGTATGGTAACATAGAAAATCCTGATACTCAGCAGTGGAAGCTAAAATTCTGGTAAATAGAACCTTTAATAGCAATATAGAACACTTTCACTTAACTGTGAACTTAACGGCTACCTTGGGATGTCATAGAGTTTTGCTGTTTTCTTTTTTTCTCTAGGACCCTTCAGTTGTCTGAGTTGGCAGAAGCAAATAATACTAAATGTGCTAATGAAGATCTGCTGTTTTATAACAAGGCTAACAGCAGAGTTCAGTGTGACCACTGAATAAGTATCTGGTGACAGGTAGTGAACCGAGTGGAATTTAAACGTGTGAAGGCAGACTGAGAGATTATTACATCACTACAGTAACCTTCCCTGTACCTGGAAATAGTGTATTTGATGACTTTGTGGTCTGTGTCAAACTGAGAAGGAAGGGAGATTGGAAATGTAGAATTGGTGCGTGGGCTAAATTAGATGATCCCCCGATGTAGAGACTGCTTTCTGTGTTACGTCTTTACAGCCCATAGATAATGAACTTTGAGTCTAGATGAATACCCCTGTATTGCTGAGAAATGACAGCTAATTATGGCTAAGTGCAGTCTAAGCTTGTTTTAAAACACTTTCTTTATAAAAACAAAATACAAGTTCTGGAATTTGTTACCTCAGAACCTAAAAATAGAAATACATATATGTGTAATGTTCCATAATGCTGTTCTTGGCTCTCTTGCCTTTAGTAATACAACACATTTTGGGAGACTACTTTGAGGGAACTTAGCAGGTTTAGCTGACTGAACTCAGATTTAAATGCTTGCAGTAATAGGTAATCTTCAAAAGGAACGCTGTAAAGCTGAATACAAAACAAATTTGGTTTTAGAATGTGTTGGAAATGATAATATCCCTAGAATCCAATAAAAACATCTGTATAAGTCATTGGATTTTAAGTGCCCTCTTAACATAGTTGAAACCTTTTTTAAGAATGTAGCAGTAAGGAACAAGTGCCAGTACTAATTTCTAAATAGTCACAGTCTTAATTTTGGTATTTACTCAAGAAAAGAATTTCAGGACAACCACAAGTATTACAACTAGTAGGTGAAAGAGCCAGACCCTGAAAGATAGATCACTTCCTATTTTAATGCTAGCTTAATGTCTCTTGATAAGGTGATGTTCCTGCAGAATCCAGGTGTTTTGAATAACAGCTTCAGATTTGAAAAATAGAGTTCAGAACAAACTGTTGAAATGTAGTTAATGGGAATCATTGAAAAGTTAATTCTTTTTTTATTTCCTCCTAGGATAACTTGGTTCTTAGGTTAGCATCAGCTACTCAAGTTTTAATGTGAAACACTTGACAGTATTTTCAGTTTCTCAAGTGTACAGTTCCTTGGGGGTGGGGGGGAGATATTAGAACAGCTTGTCTGACTTTGCTATTCCCTTCACTTGTTGTGAGTACCATGCTCCTGAGGTTGCATTAACCTGGTTCTCAAGAATAAGCAAACTTATGGCACTCTAAAACTATTTACTCCACTAAAAAAAAAACAAAAAAACAAAAAAATTGTCAGAAAATCCTGTTCAGGTAAAAGTTAAGAGTTTCCTTCGAGTAAGGGTTGGGGGTGGGAGGTGTGAAATAAGGAGGTCAAACTAGATTTGCAAAATAAACAGAGCTTTGTGATATTTGCAGGCATTTACTAAGTTTTAGACCTGGAGATTAGCTTTGTCATTGTGTATTAGTTCATAACTCTTTCAAGTAAGGGTTGGTATAGCACTGGGTACAAACTATTTGAATATATGAATTCTGGTTGTACTGATTAGCGGGCGTTCTCAAGGGAAGCGTATGCCTGGCCGACACAAAGTCCGTTCTGGTGTCAGAGAAAAGGGCAGTGATCAAGGATTGTAGGAAGGAAGGTTGAACAAGGATTAACTCCCCACGTTCACTGGGAGAGAAGGCACCCAGCTCAGCCCAGTGTACTTCTTCCTCAGCTGTGACTGCTAGGACATGCTTGTTTTCTGAGAGGCAGGAAAATAATTTCTTTAAGCGTTTGCTTAAAGCTACTGTAGAGAAACCCACCAAAGATAGAAACTGCTTAAAAGCAATGAAAGCTATGAATTCTTTTGTTGTAAATGGATTCAGTGCTAAAAGAACAAAATAAACAAGTTTAGCTTGACCTCTCCTTTACATAAGGATATATGATGATCTCTGCAGGCGTCTTGACACAGTGTATGTTGCCTTCAAGCATTTGTGATCCAACATAGATACACTCTTGCATTTCAGATATATTTTGTGCAGGCCTATTTAACACTGCTTCCCTTTCTTTTTGTTAGTAACAGGGGGTATCACAGAGGAGCAATTTCAGACACATCAACAGCAGTTAGTTCAAATGCAGAGGCAACAACTTGCTCAGCTTCAGCAGAAACAGCAATCTCAGCATTCCTCACAACAGACGCATCCGAAAGCACAGGTAACGCACCCTAAATGTTTTCATGTGCTGATACCTTCCTCCATGCTTCTTTTTTTTTCATCTCTTAAGCTAAATATAACACAGAAAATACGTTAAATTTTAGAATGAGTGTAGAATACTTTTGGTCAAGATGCTTTTCCAGTTTGCTGTACATTGCTTGGAAAGCAACTTAGGCTGTAGCTGGTACAGATACCTTGCCTTCATTTTTCTATTTGGAATGAGACAATATTTTAAGTTTTAGCATCACAACCTGTTATTATTGGGGGGTTTTTTTGTTTTGTTGGAGTTTTTTTAAGTTATGGCTACATTTTTAAACTTTGAGTAAGAGATTTCATATTTTAATGTGTTAGTTGCATCCACAGAGTAGGTCAGTGTAGAAATAGCCAGTGCTCTGTCAAGTCATACTATTTTCACCAGTTTTGTCCTCCTTTTGTAAGTGCTCCAAAGAGACTTCTTTATTAAAACTACTTTATGAGGTAATATATTCTGTTATGAACAGATGTTCAGTGAGTACTAAAAAACTGGTAGGTTCTGAGAAGAAAAATGTAGTTTTGCATATTTTGATTCCTTCCTCCTCCCCATCTGCAGTGTTACTACTCCTGTCTTCTAAAAGAATCATAATTTTCCTTTGTATTGCCTTGCAAGGGAAGAATGTGTGTTTTTCTACTAAGCTTAGTTTTCTGTTAGTTTCTTACTAAGAAAATATAACGGCTGTTGCTGTTGTCTATTTCTAGGAGAACTTATTTTACTTTGAGCATATTCTGTCTAAATTGCTGTTTGTCCCTTCCTTTCAGTGTTTTCTACTTTGGTTAGTCAGGGATTCTATATTGGTTTTTACTGATTACATTTTCTGTACATGTAAAGACAGGACACCAGAATATTTAAATAACAGGAATGAACTTTGGATTTTTAAGACACTGGCTATGCAGAGTCATTTTCTGAATTTGTATAAACTGAAGCTGCAGAATGATACACGGAGCCATTTCAGGGTATCTTTCAAAGAAACTGGACTAATAAAAGATGTGTACTTCCAGAATGTGGTGGGCAGCTAAGTGGTAGCACCAATTACTCCATGAGAATGAATGTAACATGAGTACTGAAAAGTCTTTAGACTTGTAGTTGCAGTATGCTTGCTGCCTGGAGACAGAAGAGAGAAGGAAACTTAAGGCATAGTCAGTTATTTTAAATCGGGGGTCCTCAAACTTTTTAAACAGGGGGCCAGTGCACGGATTAAGTGGCAGGCAGTCATCTGCGGCTGCTTGGTTTCCTC
>JAVJGJ010000061.1:40846127-40861114 GCA_035590215.1 Microhierax caerulescens
TGGGCAGCCTGTCCCACCGCCTCGCCGCCCCCACGGGGAGAGGGTCTTCCTAATACCTGATCTGCATCTGCCCTCTTTTAGTTCAGAACTGTTACCTCCTCATCCTGTCACTGTGCTTGCTGATAAGGAGCCCCTCCCCAGCATTCCTGTCGGCCCCTTTAGGTACTGGGAGGGCACTCTAACGCCTCCACGGAGCCTTCTCTTCTCCAGGCTGAACAACACATTATGAAGGTGATCTGTTGTGCTAAGAACTCCGTTTGCTGTTGACTGGCTGAATTGGGCAGGACTTACCCAGTGCTCATTTGGACACTAATTTCCAATTTTTCATCAGACTTGTGAAATGGAAATATTTAACGTTATGGTGCATTAGATTACACTTAGAAGATATATTTATATATTTGCTGGTAACTGTGCATTACAGCGATCGTAACTTAGTTTATTTTTATACTTGGATAATGATAAAGAAAAAAAAATATTTTTTCTTCCCACAGGGCTCCAGCACCTCTGACTGTATGTCAAAAACACTTGATTCAGCCAGCGCCCACTTTGCTGCATCTGCAGTGGTTAGTGCACCTGCTCCTAGTCGCAGTGAGGTAGCGAAGGAACAAAACACCAGCCACAACAATATTAATGGTGTTGTCCAGCCTTCAGGTGATGATTTCTTAAAACTTACGGTCTAGTACTAGCTGAGAATATGTCAACTGGTCTTATTTCAGATTTCTAAAATACTATTTAATAACCATAAACAAATCAAATATATTAATGGTGATACTTCTAAATACTGTTCCTTAAAATACTGTTGTGCACTGGCACGTAGGTTAGTATGGTAATAAAACTAGCAAATGCTCTTTTACGTTGGAAGAGCATTGTTTCTGTTTTCTTTTGTAGGATTTTATCTTTTAATTATCTGTTGTGATCAGAAGTGTAAGTGACAGCATGTTAAAAACAGTGTGAATTTGTAATTAGAATCAATTGCTTAAAACATTAAGTACTTTAAGAAGGAACTAGAAAAGTTGTTACGTTATTTGGTCATTATCTCACTGGCATATTCAGACAAAAACATACTAATGGATGACTACTGGCAATTCTTCTGACTTTACTGGAAGTTTCAGGTTTCATTGCATTTAGGATTTCTCCCAAAATCAGGAAAAAGTGTAGACATTGACCTTCACTACCTTCCCACCACCCCTCTTTCTGAACCTCTGTTACCAGGAGGCAGTAGTGCCAGCCATGCTGGTGTAGTAGCCATGTTGCTGAGAAACAAATGTTATTTGGCATTTGACTGCCATAACACATAAAAGGCTTTTAGAGTAATTTGTTGTTTTAACAGCTAATGATGTGATTAGTTTTATAGACCTTCTGCCAGGCTAGGTTAATGATGATATGAAATGAATTGAGGGAGGCAAAAACACAGCTGAATAAAATCAATATACTGGAACAGTTCCAGGAAAGAAAGACATCTATGTACAGTTCTCTAAGATCATGTCTGGGAGGGTGGTGTTTTGAGGGGTATAAGATCAGGCACAGGGTAGTGTACCATGTCAGTATGTGGTACGCAGCTTGATGATTGATGAAAACCATTACAGATATTACGCATACAAAATCAGACTGCTGTTACTGTTCTAAAGCTGTAAGTGGCGATGATGTGAAGGAGCTATTCCTGTTTAGGACAGGAAGACTTAGGAGACGTTAGCTGAAAGCAAATTTTTTTCAGGAATAAGAATCCCCCAGGGATCAAACGAGGATCTAGTTCCCCTGTGATCAAAAGGAGAACAGTGAATAGCGAAGGTACCGAGGTGAAATTTTAGAACTTCTGGGTTTAGTACACACTACGAAACATGAAGTTTCTCAGACCTCAGGAGTGCGAACAGAGCACTGCAGCGTAATCTGAACAGAGTTTTCTACTTTACCTAGCCTTAGACCCCGAGTTTTGCTGCACTGAGTCTGGTCCCCAGAACCTCTTTACGTTGCCAGCAGAACAAGGTAGGGGGTGATTCAAAGCATCAGAATTTGGCTTCACAGTCAGTCTCTGAGGTTGCCTAGCTGGGGTAGTCCCCAGCCAGTACACTTTTATGGGGAGTGTTGCCCCTTTGATTTAATTCACCTAAAAAGGGGTGTACCAAGTTGGGCAGTGTAAAAGCTCTTTGTCATATGGATGGTTTTTGTCAGCTTCTTTCACTTGCTGATGTTCTTGTGAATGAAAAAAACATGCAATGTTCCTAATGTTAGCTAGAAATATTTCTAAAGTTTTACACTTTGCAGATCTTTTAAAAAAACATTGTTGCACAATTCCAGTGACATGTGTGTACTTAAAGCATTGCCCTTGAGGTTAATCTTTGGAATTGAATCCGAGGAATAGCATATTTTTAACTAACAACTTTTGGTTTGTAACAGGAACCTCCAGAACTTTGTATTCCACCAACATGGCTTTATCATCCAGCCCAGGGATTTCAACTGTACAGCTTGTAAGGACAGTTGGCCACACCACTACAAACCACTTAATTCCAGCATTGTGCACAAGCAGCCCTCAGACGCTTCCCATGAACAATTCTTGCCTGACAAACGCAGTGCACCTCAACAATGTCAGTGTTGTTTCTCCAGTCAATGTGCATATCAATACAAGGACTTCAGCACCATCGCCAACAGCCTTAAAACTCGCCACAGTTGCTGCCAGTATGGACAGAGTGCCAAAGGTAACTTCTAGCAGTGCCATCAGCAGTATAGCAAGGTAAGCATGTAGCAAGTTGGAGCAGTTTTATGTTACCTTTGTGCTACATAAATGTCTCCACAGAAGTGCCTAACTCTGCGCTAGAGCACTAAACAGAATTGTTTCTGCCTCCAAGAGACTTCTAGTATAGCTTCAGCCTCACAAAAACATCTGGCTGCTGGCAGCTTTGGTGTGGCTGTGACAAACTGCAAGAGCTGCTTTGTATATTAACCCCCAAATAATTTGCGCTGATTTTAGGCCCTGGTAGTTTTGGTAAACTTCCTCTGTGTTTAAAATGGCTTCATTTTAACCATTTTCATTTGTCCTTTCTCTCATGCAGCACTTCCAGGTAGATTCTATCAAACCCTGCACATCTTATCTCCATAACTTTGTGTAAGATGCAGGCTGGCATGTACCTATTTTATATATACATAGGGATAGATGTTTATGTGAAGTGTAAACCAGGTATGTGCCAACCTGCATCTTATGTATATAGATAAGAGATTTGTTCTCATTGAACAGCAGCACTCTTGGTTCAGGATACTTAGAAGATGTTTCACAGAAGTGGCGGGAGCTTGCAGCTGGCTAACTTTTCTGAAAATGACAGTATTTGGGTTTTGGTTTAAGCCTTTGCTGGATTGTATGATGTTTAAAAAAAAAATAAATAAATTAAGTTTGATGAATTAGAAAAGTAAAAAATGGGTATTAGCAAATGTGGCTTACTGATTATTTCATAACGCTCCTGCAGAGGTTAAAATTTTAGAGTTTTTTGAGATGGAAAATTGCATGTATAATTTAGTCACTGCATAGATTGAGGAAAAAGGTATTTTTAAATTAGCAGCCGTACCTTAAAGCATACTTTTGTATCAGTAATGCATTTAGTTCTTATTTCCCTCAAGTCAGAGGGGTATTTCAAGTCATGTCAGCAAGTGCTGTGAAAAGTACCACCTTAGCCGAACAGGTCTTGGGCTTTTCTACGAAGAATGATAATAAATCGGAAAAACATTTAAGATTTCTTGCACTAGTGCTGAAGTGGAATTGGGGGATGGGGGGTGGGAGAGGATTATGTTAGAATAACGCTTTACTGTGAGTCAGTCATGATATATCTTGACTTTCCTTCTTCAGGAGACTATTTAGTACTATATATTAATTATATATATGTATTATATATATAATAATAATTATATAATTAATACACTATATATATTAAGTACATATATATATAATAATTATATAATTAAAATACTATATATATTAAGTACCTATAACTTAGGCTGGTAATTTACAGTAAAATGCAAGAATCTTGTAGAAGAGACTGCAGTTAGTGGAATAAAAGTTAGTATTTAGTTTTAAATAATCTTTCTAGTACATGTTAAGGTTTCTCCCTGATCCAGGCTAACAGCTGTGTAAAAAAACAAAGCACATCTAATAAATCATTAGATCTGTGTAAGAAAATATGTTCTACCTGTATCTATTGAATATTTCTTCTATTGCAGAGAGAATCATGAACCAGAACGACTGGGTTTAAATGGCATAGCAGAGACAACAGTAGCCATGGAAGTGACATAACCTCAAACCAGTGTCTCAACCTGTGCTAATGGTGTAGTCATTTATATTCCAACTGAGTGCAAATACAGCACTCTGTGGATCACAGAGAACTAAAATGGACCTAAATGGACTATCATTATATCGTGTATTAAGTCGATATATAATGTAAATTTTGTAAAATTGGGAAAATCACTACCTTGTAAAATAGTTTATTTGTATCATCAATATTATTTCTGTTACTTGAATAGTAGATATTCATCATCATGCTTTTGCACTTGAATTTGCAACTGAATGGATTAAAAAATAATTCTTTAATGGGATCATGAGCATGAAATGGGATCCTGCATCACTTGTTTTAACTATTTATTTTGCCATGTTTACATTTTGTATCTTGTACAAATAAATCCAACTTTGTGTCTAAAAAAAAAAGTTAAAGATTCATAGCTAGGAAACAAAATTCTTGTAATTTTTTTCTAAAGGAAATGTAAAGTTTTCACTTGGTTCATTTTGTTTCACAATTTGACTAGATGGACTTTTTGGTAAATACTTTAGTGGCATTTCACTGTCAAATATGAAGTTCAAGGCAAAATAGTATTTTCTATTACTGTGCAGGGGAAAGGGATGGATCGATACATGCAAATTTAATGTAGTAACTCACTTTTCCATATATTTTGAATGTATATTTCTATTTATAATACCAGTTTATAAAAAATAATTACACAGGAAAAAAAAACTGACTAGAAAAATTATGCATCTAGCACATATAAAATTGTGCAGATATGAGAAAATTTTCAACTGATTACATTTTATCTGAAGACTGCATATTTTAACCGGCTTTAAAACTGTAACACACCACATAAAGGATATTTTACCAGGTATGTATTGCATTATATATCATTGCAATAATTAATTATTGGATGTCTAGATATCGAGCCATCCCAGGTGGTGGGGGGGAGGGAGGGTTGTGGCAAGATTGTCTTTTCAATTTTGGAGAGTTTTCCTGTGGCTACAAGGCAAGTAACGGGTTGGAAAAAGTCTGACTGTAAGCGTTGGACACCTTCGTAGTGTAGTGTTTTAGTGACTTTTTTTATACGGTTCTTGTAAATTAGATACGTGTAGTGGTGTTTCAGAATGTTTGTTTATGCACTAGTTCAGACAACTTTCCCTGTTACTTGTTCTTGATAAGTGAAAACTGCAGGGAAATAAAAATACATATCAAAACATGGCCATGTTGCATATGTGTTTATTTCACAATGTGCAAGCAATAGAAGTGTAAATTTTGGAGGTTATTGGCAGTCTTTTGATGACTTTTGACCAAAGCATATGCACTTTTTTCTAAAAGGTTTCAGATTATGTGATTATTTCCTGCACTTGCCATACGTGGTAGGGGAGGGATGGTCTGGTATTTGGGACCTGAGACCCTGGGCATAATCAGGACGAGGCAACAGTTTCTTGTTCTGGCAAAGGAACTTCAGGTATTAGTTTGGGCGATTTTCTGCTGTTTGGTTCATTCTCCACCTGTAATTTGGATAATGTTTCTGTATTTCCTTCCAACCTCAACGCTTCTGTGATTTATAAGAACCTCAGGATGTTGTCAAGTCCAGCCCCTGCCCCAAGAAAGTCAAGATGTGATTTGCCTGTATGTCATGCAGTCAGTGTATTTTTCCTCTTGGCTTTTTATATAAAGAGCTATTTTTAATCGCAGTTGTCTTTAAACATGTTTTGTCTTACGTTCTGTAAGTTAAAAGTTTTGACAGTTAAAAACGTTTGCAGAGCTTTAAATACCGGGAGCTTGTCAGAAACTCTGATGTCCAAAATTAACTTTTTTGCTTAGCTGATATTGTATTTTTCTCTTCGGTACAAAGTCTGCAAGGAAAGATGAGAATAGGTTGTATTTCTTGCAAATAGTCAAAGGCACCCACGATATTAGTGTCACCACCTTGGTCAGGCGGGACGGGTGGCAGGGCTGAGGGTGTCAGCACAGCGGGGAGGCGCCTGTGCGAGTGCGTGCTTGTGCTTCGCTCAGCCTGCACCAGAGCTGCCGCTCCCTGGCACATGGGTCCCTGTGTGTCTAGCACCTTTTCACGAGTGTCTGAGGTTCTGTAGCCCTGGGTGCGTTTCTGGGAATGACTATGGCCGTGTAGTCTGAAGTACAAATAATGTTTGTTTGTTGGGGTTTTTTTAAAGCAGAATTGTTGCAGAACTGAGTGAAAAGGAAAGAAGTTATTCTCCTTGATACAGAAAAATAACCTTGCTTCTCTAACATATCCCCAAAACCTTTCTGAGGTTTAATGGAAACGTGAAGTGATTTCTTTTGTGGGTTGCAAATTGTATACCTAGCAAATGACAGCTGCTGAGCTCTGCATATAGGCTCTAGTCACTACATAGGAGACTTTAAGGGTAAATTGGACCAAAAATGTCCCCAAGATTGCTGCGTATCTGTGACTTGGTGTGATCTAATCCTCATCTGATTAGGAGAGGCTCCAGCTAAAGGTGTTTTAAGTCTTAATAGATTCTGGGGAAATGTGAGGTGGGAAAAAGGATTTCATAAACTCCAAAGGCTATAATAGCACATGTGCTGTGTGTTGAATGAGTTTCATTTAAAGGATTGGTATTGATGTAGCTTTCTGTAAAGTAGAACTATAGTCAATTTAAAGAATATCTAACAATTAATTGTGTGGCTCAAGTGCAAGAAAAGGGGAGTGATGAATAATACTGCAGTCCACAGAAATCTGCATGGGGAAAAAATAATAAAATGAAGCGAATATTGCTGGTGTCTTCTACCTTCTCCTGATCCTGATGTACAGCGGGCAGTGCCAAGGACTGCATTATTTTTGTGTGCTGTTTCAAAAGTGTTTGAGGACCTAACATTCTTTTTTTTTAATTCCCTCATTGGCACATCATGCATATCTGCAATATGATTTGAATGGTGATTGTTGTTCTGTTACATATTAGAGGCTGTTGTTGAGGCAAGATTTTTGAATCTACAGCAATTTATATTGGACTTCAAGTGTAATGTGTGGAGTTTTCCCTTAAATGCCAGGTGGTAGAAAATGCTGATTCTTTTTCCAATAAGTTTTATCTAATTTATTTAATGTATAGATTGACTGGAGTTTTGGTATGTGTTTTAATTGTAGGCATTTTGTTTCTAATTCTGCTGTAGGGCTTTTCCTCTCCTTTCCAAACAACGTCTTAATTATCCTGTTCTGTTTCCAGAGCCGTTGCTTTTCTTCACTCCACTTTAGCAGGCTGTACATGTGAGGATTTCACCCCCCTGACAAACAAGACGATAGTTCCTGCAGCCCTTTGTGGTTTTCCTGAGGCTCTGACTTTGTGACTCACTTTTCCTTCCCCGATAGTCCATTTTCCTTTACTACCTCCAGCTCCTTCACAGAGAATAACAGAAATGTCATCTTACTGCAGTAATTAAGGGGTTTCTTGAAGCAGGATCATCAGACAGTGCAGCCTTCCAGGAGGTAACTGATTGATCCCGAAGTGAGCTTGGCATCATGCTCGCAGCTAGTCAGCCTTCCACTCGGTACCCAGTACTATACAGGAAGAACAACTGAGACCTTCCAAATAGTGTGTCCTGCTAGAAATTCACATTGTGTTTGAAGCTCTGAAGGCTACAGCAAACTAAATGCTCTTAATCCAGGGTTGTCATCTTGACAGGCTTCCTGGATTTGACTTGAGCAACGGTTTCAAATCTCACTTCCCTATTTATTCGACTTTGAGGTTTCGCAATATTCAGACTTACTCTTAGAAGGATGGAGAATAACAGTTATAAATTACAGCGTGTCTTCACAGTAAATTACTACCCGGGGAAGAAGAAAAAAGGAAAGACACGTGTAACAGAGAGGAAATGTTTCCAGACCCAATCTATGTTGGCAATAAAAGTTGAGTTAGCTGTTAAGAGCCACATGTTTACACTTGAACAGAAAGGCACGTGGAAGACAATCGTTTTCTCCTCTAACCAGCTAATTACGTGGAACACATTAGATACAGGCAATTGCTGTCTGTGAGCCAAAGCAGCCCTGGGTTGGTTTGATCTCCCAGGAAAGCCATCCCGACCAGCTGATGTGGATGCAGCGGTATGTTGGCGTGTGGGGCTCCACTGTGGAACAGCTTGTAACCATGAAGCGCCATGAAGCAGGCGGCTGCTTGGAGGGGGATTTCTGGGGGAAAGGAACAGGCGGCTTTTGCGTGAGGGCAGTGGTGAAGGCAGGTCATGTGAGATGGTGGGGAGCACATCTAGGGCTGTTGTGTGTCCCAGCTTGTCCTCCTGGAACTGCGTTGCCTGGAGTTTTTCCACCTTGGGGAGCCTGTTGCTTTTCTTTAACAGAGGTCACGTTACAGATACCCTGTTACGTATATTGCTGTAGCCCACACAGAAATAAAGCAGCCTAACTACAGCTACTTGCAGAGTGCCTAAATGCATTTAATGGCAGCATTTCTCTTGTAGGCCAGTGATAATGTGAGAGAATAGTACATGTATGAAATGAGAATACATCTGGATAATTTTCTTTACAAAGCTGTACTTAAATGGCCAGAAGGAGAATGTAAAGATGTGCTTCTGAGAGAAGGTAACACAGATTTCATTCCTGTTTGGTAAGAAAGCCACTGGCTAAGAATAGGAGTTTGAAGCAGGCTGCAATTCTTACTCACATGTTATTTTGTCCTTTTAGGCACCTAGCTCACCAAGTATTTGTGTGCCTTGTCCTGCTAGTGAACGCGGAGCCTTCTCAAAGGAGCGACTTCAGGACACTTTCAGATCGCTTCTGCTGACTGAGGGTAGTTACATCTTTGCTGCCTGTGTTAAGGCAAGACCTAGGAACACCAGCGCCCTGCTTGCAGAAATCCAGCAGCAATGGCTAAAACTAGGGGATGTGAAGTTCTCGCTTATCCCTAAACTGGTTTTGATGCTGATTTTGCAGTGGGAAGGTCAGAGATGGGCTGTGAAGGAAATTGTAAATGTCTGTCAAGGTTTAGAATGAGAATTATCTACAATATATTTTACAGCTTTTTTTTTTTTTTTTTTTTTTAATAGATGACTGAATGAAGGCCAGGAAGTTCCAGAGGAGGACAACATCTTCTGACCAAGGACGCAGATCTTGTTAACGAGAAGCTGGCAAGATGAAGAGGGGCTCTGGTGTCATCAGATGATGCATGGCCATAAAAAGAATAAAAAAAGGGTAGGGGTATTCCTCCCCAAATGACCACCAAAGACTCTCTTGAGACCCCTGTGCAGGCATAAAAAGACTTTTGCTGGCTCAGCACAATTCCTGTGCAGGCACGGAAAACCTGATGAGCTCAGCACAGTGAATATCTATTAGGTAGGCAGAATAACTGTATGAGTTAGGTGGAGCTTTGTAACTGTCATGTATAAATATTTGATGAGGGATCCTAGTAGGTGTGCTTGATTAGTGGGGATAGAGCACTGAGCATCCTGTGCAGAATAAAACATCTCCTCTCTAAACAGAGTGTGTTTTGAGAGTTCTCTTTCCAACAGACAGTTTGATGGTGTGCCATCCTGCTGGAGTGACGGTCAGTACCCAAAATGCCGGTCCCTAATGTGAGAATGTTTGTTTCAGAAGTGTCTTTCTGTTATACCGGAGGAAAAGGGAGTTTGAGGTTAAGTTCCCTGTTTTCTCAGTGACTTGCTTGTTTCTGAGTCACCTGGTGTATCTTAAAATGCAATCTGTGTGCGGGTTGGATATTTTTGTAATGGTGTCATTTAAAAAAAAAAATTAAGAGCGCCCATGCAAATCACATTTTTGCTATAAATTTAATCGTAGTCAGTATTGTTGCCAGGTAGTTTAAAGGAGAAGAAAAAAAAAAAAAAGCAATGGGAATAGGACTAAAATCTGAAAACTAAAAGGGAGTAACAGTGAAGCACCTGAACTGCTTCCTGAACATGCGTGATGTCCACCACTTTGTGGCTTTGTCCGTTCTTTTCTCTGAGTATCAGCATCATCTTCCCATTTGTGCTCCATATGTAGTAGTGTTGAAAGTTCCTGTACCAGCTGCAAAGATCACCTAGTGAGCCCAGAGTCCCTGCCCAGGCTCGGGGTAAGCGGATGTGCAGGCGTGAAGAAACACAATGGCCCAAAATCTCCTGTGCAGGAAATCTGAGAGATGTCTGGAGCCCTGTCGGTGTGCCAGAATAGCCTCTCCCCTATACCACAGTTATGTTGTGGGCTGGTTGGTGTTTGGTGGTTTTTTGTTTGGTTTTTTTGTTTGTTTGTTTGTTTTTTCTCTAAAGTTACAATTGTTTCTGTGACTAAGGATGGGAAAATCTGTTTAGGCCAATCTGGCTTCAGTCCATTACATGCTGATTTAAGTCTAACGCAAATGTAATTCCACAGGGAGGATAATATAGAAAGATCAATTAGAGAGCAAGGAGCAAATGAAGGAGGGAGGAATTAAGGCCATGCTATAACAGATAACAGGTAGTTTTTAACAGAACAGATATATCAACCTAAATCTTTTTGTCTGACAGCAGGGAGTACCCCAGCACTGCTTCAGAGTTCTCATTACTCAGAGGTAATGTGAAAAGACAGACCACAGCACCGTATGTGTCATATCATATATTCTGGCAAGATAATATTGCCTATTCAGGAATGCCTGTAAAAAACCAACCAAAAAAAAACCCAACCAAAACCAGTATGGTGCCTGTCAGCTGTTGAACTCTCTTAAGGACAGCAGGAAGAAGTTAATGGGGCAGAAGATGATCAGCTGACCAAGGTTAGGCATAATTAATAGTTGCATTTTCAAAACCTCAGTAGCAGTTTGGTCGGGTTTTTTGACGGACTGCAAAGCCCTGCTTCAGCAAGCTGGGACACAGCCCCACGTGGCCCTACTTCAGGCCCTGGGGACAGGCTGGTGGCAGCTAGCTGTGAATTGATGGCAGCCTGGTGCCTGCTTTCCCACCCTCACTGCTAATGCTTCACTGACTCCTCCTGAATTAATGTTATTTCACTGAACCCTGCCCTGGGGATAAAGTGATGCTTAAAATAACATCATCCCCCATCTTCCCGATGATGATCTGACTAGACTAGTCAGCGGGGTTTTAAATCAACAGCTGTGTAAGCCACACCAGAAGATGGCATCATCTGCCTGTAATGCTGGTTTAACTCTTTCTGGATCTTCACGGGTGAAGGTGGCCGCATTTGACAATGGGCGTGTTGTCCCCTCACAATGACACTCGGTGTGGAGGCTTTGTGGTTTGGGATTGTGTATCTTTTTTAATGGGTTTGGGCTTTTTTCATTCAGTTGGTTGAGATTTTTAGGATTGCTTTATAAATTCCTGTACTTAAGACATTTTTTCCCCCCAATTTACAGTTCTTTTATTTGGATTATTTATTGAGTAACTCAAATGAAAGTCTGTAACTTGAAAAAATATTTTAAGTATTGAAGCAACTAAAACATTTTACAGTTTTATACAAAGTGGTAAAAATTGATTTTATTTTTAGCTAATACATTTTTTTTAATAGGTGGGTTAACACGATTTATATGCCTATGCATCATGTGAATAATTCATATGAAGATTGAGCTTTATGTGTGTACTTAACATGCTTTATGTATATGCTTTAAAGTGAGCATATATTGGAGTGTTTTGCAAATTGGAAACAATGGCTGCTCTTAAACTCCCTGCTAGTGTAGTCCAAGCACTTTCTGACAAGAGTATCTCTGAACTGGCAGTACCCTATTTCCAAATATCTGACCTTTCTGTGTAAGTGTGAGAAGGAGGAACCCTGTCCCCCCCAGTCACCAAACAAATCATTACCTGTCTGATCAAAGGAGGCGTGGCTCTGGGGATAATCATTTTGGGTGACTGAGAGGGTTGGTTATGCAGATCCTATATGCTTTGCTATTGAATTTTTCCTTTGCCTGGACAAATGGTCTCACAGCTTGGTCTCTCCTGAACTATAAACATGTCTCCTTGCCTTTGGTGATGCATGGGTACACAGATTAGATTGTCTCTGTATCTCTGTTCCTCTTAGCTGCCTTCTCAGTGCTTTTCAGCTTATTTTGCTGCCTGTTCTTCAGTCTTTGGCTTCTTCTATTTATTTTTATTCCTATTAAACACATTATGTTCTGGCTTTGTACGCATTTCCCCTGATGCACTTCTAATGGTGTCTTCTGGTGTCTGTGGGACACTATCCTTGATATTTAAAACTGCTTTTTATTACGTTTTACGTTTATTACGTATTACGTTTATTATTACATAATAAATATATAATATTTATTATGGGGAATCCCAACCTTTTTGGTACCTCCTGGAAGAAATTCTTTACCACCTCTTTACCCATAGACATATCTCAGCACTGATGAAACAAGCATATCATCAAATTTTATCTCGATGGCCATTGATGAGGTGCCAGGATCAATGGAATCTATGTTAAAGTCGCTCTCCCTGCTGGTAGGTTAGGTCCCTAGCTAGCACTGGTGTGTGTTTCTTTGACAGCAGAAATTTAACCTTGTTCTTTTTCTGCCGAATCTCCTTCCCAACTCTAAATGTTGTTTTGTCAGTCAAATTGGAAGCAATGTTCTTTTGGCTCTGTGGATAGGAAATCAGCTTTTCAGTTCTGAAATGCCCAGGTGTCTCTTCCCTTATTTCTGTGGGATCGCCTCTACCAGAAATCACGTTCTGCTGTTGTTCAGACCCTCTACCACATGCCTGCTGCTTGGTTTTCCTGCAGCCTGAACAGCTTGGCAATATTGATGGCTCATCCACAGAGACATGAAATTTTGTTGTTCTTTTCTGGCTGTCCCCCCTTCACCCCCGTCTTCGAGGAGGGGAATTGTTAATTCCTTTTGGAGACCTCTGACATCTTGGGCTGTTTAGTGAACTGTTGCAGCTGAGAATTTCTTCAGGAAAAATCAGAGCTCACTGTTGAAGTGTATCTAATCTGCCAGGATGTTCTAAATAGTGGACTTGGTATCTAGCGGAAGAACTTGCTGGAAAAGTAGGAAAATGAGGTGACATCAAGGTTCTCTTCTTTTACTCTTGTGGTACTGGTAGCAGGAAAATTGTCTTGAGTTCTGGTGTACCATTGCTCAATCAACCCATGTGAACTATACCTATAGTGGTGTTTCTTGTAAGGGCACAATCTGGAAAAGGTATGGTTTCAGAACTGAAATAAATTAATAATGATAATGCTTAAGGTTATAGCAGTGGAGGATGACTGCTTTTCTGTATCTTGATAGTTCATGTTTTATGTGGAGCGGGTTCCCAATAAACAGTAAATCATGCCTCCCAGCAGGCATCCAGAACACCCTGGAAGAAGCTCGCAAGCTCAGGGAAGTTCTGATCACTTGATTCTGGTTGAAAACTAATGTCCTACTAGGCTGCTTAACTCAGGAATTTGGTAATAAGTAGTAAAAATAGCAGCTTTGTGACAAGACGGTATTGTCTGCAATACAGACAATGTAATACTGTGACAAAACCGCTAAAGAAAAGGTTTTTCTTCAGTGTGTTCTTACTGATTGCAGATTATACCTGCTCTAACAGGAAAACAGAGGTTTGCCGGTCTTGCTCCAGAATGAGCTGCTTGATGATGGATAAAAATAAGGATTAATTCATCGAAAGGATTGTCTTTTATGACTAAGCCCCTACTTGTCATGACTGACAAATTTGCTATTCAGGGTAAAAGCTTGAAACATAAAGAGAAATAAAAGGGCTAGATAATTGGCAATCCATGGGAATAAATCACATTATATAGTGATATCTTATCACGTGCTGCACATTGCTAATTCTCCCTAATGTAATTGCTTTTAAGAAGGGCATGAGAGCTTTTGAAACTGTCCACAGCAGGACAACCACGGGGGCTAGGAGGAAGGGAAATCGCTGTAGAAATGCTGAAGGACTTGCCACTGTCCTCTTGACTGTATGACTGAGGCTGATTTAATGAAACTGGTACTCTGTTCTTTGGAGGAAGCCAGTCTCAGAAGCTGCTTGGGGTTGCTCAAGTCCAGGGAATGTCTACAACTTTCCAGAAGACACCAACAGTTGTCGCATTTAAGTGGTCTAGCAGGGAGAAAAAGATGGAGGAGGAGGAGATTACGTGTGTTGCATTACACCATCTCCAATAACATTAATGGGGTGAAAGGAACCAGCCTTGGCCCGGGCTGGGGGCAGGGGGGTACGTTGCAGGTGTTTTTAGCAGGTCTGGAAGCGCAGGGGGAGGAGGAGGGGGCCGGCACCCCCGATGTGTAGGAGCAGCTACAGCCACTTTCTCCCAGATGCTGATTCACCGACCGCATCGTGACAAACTTCTGGTAAATTTAACAAGGTCAGAGCATCGCTCGGAGCTGCTACCGCTTCTGCTTCTCCTCACTGGGGCCGTGTTGCTGCAGTGAGGGACTGTCCCGGTAATACATCCCCTTGACCCTGCTCACAGATGGTTTGTCAGGGGCACCACGGGCCTCGTTCCCGCCTCGTTTTTCCCTCAGGGAGCAGCGGGCGGACGGAGCCGCTGGGAGCCAAACACCCACCTACCCGCCGGCCGCGGCGCGGCTGCGGTCCGAGGGCACACGCCGGTCCCGGTCCGGGACCAGGCCGGACCAACCCCTCGGTTAATCGCTGTGACCCGCCGCTGAGCCGGGAGCGCCCCCCGCCCCGCTGAGGGGAGCCCTGGGCGCCGTTACAGCCGCTGGCGGCCGCCCCCTGCGCGCCAACTACGGCTCCCGGCAGCCCCCGCGCGGCCCGGCCCCGGGCGCTGAGGGGAGG
>JAVJGJ010000061.1:40862454-40912130 GCA_035590215.1 Microhierax caerulescens
ATGAGCCAGGCATGGGGCTGGGGGCGCGCTGTGGGGCAGGATGGGGCTGGGGGCTATGGCAAAGGCGTTACAATGAGCCAGGCATGGGGCTGGGGGCGCGCTGTGGGGCAGGATGGGGCCCCTTTGCCCGGCGTCGGGGCTGGCGCAGCACCTGTGCCAGCCTGGCCTGGGAAGGGGCCACCTCCGGCGCTTGGGCCTGGGGCTGGAGCTGCCCCGGGGGTCCCCTGGCGGCTGGGGTGGCCTGGGGGCTCTGCCGGGTTTGGTGGGCCAGCGCAGGGAGCAGCGGGCGCTTGGACTTGCCTTGTGGTTTTGGTTTGCTCTGACCAGCCCGTGTCTTCAGGGCTTCATTTCACACGTTGGTCTGCTGTGGTTACGGCCAGAACGCGATCCACGCTGTACTGCGATGAAGAGATCTTGGTAACACAAAGGATGAGCTGTCACTGGTCTGATCTGTTTAGATATCAAAACGTTGAGTTTCCAATAAACTTTTTTTTTCATGGAAAAAACAGTTGTGGAAAAGCAAAGAAAAAAAATAATTCTGGACATAAACAGCTAATTTTTCTTAATTTGTTCTTATTACCTGTCTTCCGTGTAACCAAATTAATTTTCTTTATTCGAGGGTTAAAGTCAGAACACCCTCAACAGTCTGTTAACAATAGAATAACCAAACTAGTTATCGGTCTCCGTCAGCAGTGGAGGGTTGTCTGTGGTCAACAAATATTTTGGAGGGAAAGTGTAACTGTAGCACAGTCATTTGGATGTTTAAGGAACAAATGTCAGCAAATTTCTACCCCCCTTCCCTCCCCAACAAAGGAATTCTCAGACATACTAGAGGTATGATTAAATACATAGGTTAAAGAAGCAGAAGTAAAGTGTATCCCATGTAAATCCCTTAACAACGCTATCTTTTAATTAAGAGAAGTGGAAGATAGAACCCTTTTTTCCCACCTAAGTGAACGTGCAGTGACGTAATGCGCCTTTGTCTAGAAAGTATCTGTTGTCTGGGAAAACTGTAACTATGCTGCTTTGAAAAAGGTTATTTTATATCCCGCAGGCAGGAGGTGAAAATAACAGCGGCTGTCAATGTCCTGCCATGGAAGTTTTAAAAAATAAAAATGAGAAAAGTGCATGGATTTGTTTACATAAACACATGTAAATATTTATTTTTATATGTATATATTCATCCTGGCAGAATCATTTTTTGGGGGTGGTTTGCCATCTTGAAAATCTAGTCAGAAGTTTGGAGTATTCCTTTCCCTCCCCAGGGCAACATAAAGGTCTTTTTAGGTGCACGTTTTAGTCATCTTAATTAGTGCGACATGTCCCCCAGTACAGCTGCTTCCCCCCAAAGACAAACGGCTGGGCTGGGGTTCCATGGGGGTGCTTGTACTTTGGTAGGTGTGAGTGAACATGGAAATCTTCCCGTGTTCTTTGTCCCCTTTATTCGCAGTACCGAGCTCCTTGAGCTTTGATGGAACTTGGTGCCACGGGGGATGCCACTGCAGTACCTTAGTAGGAAGTGGTACCAGTTGTTATTTACTGGTTTAGGGTGGCTGCTTAGCTCCAACCCACAAAGCCTGGCAGGGGCGAGGAATCCTGGTTCTGGTGGAAGGCACTACCAGAGTACACTTCTTTCTGGAAAAGCAGGACGTTCATTTTCAGAAGCTCTTAGAAACATTATATGAAGCAAAACCAAACCAGAACCAAATGCTTTTATTTGTTTTACTGTAGCATTTGAAGAATACTGCAATGCAGCTTTTATATTTGTTCCATAAAATATTTGAAAGAAATGAGTTTTGTTAAAATTAAAAAAACCCAAGCAAAACCACCAACCCCCCTCCAGAGGAATTCTGCCATCATGTAAAAAAAAAAAAAAAAAAAAGTATAAAGGATTTAAAAGGCGTCTGTTTTTTCTGACTAGTAAGTCTGAATAAATTTACTCCTCCTTCCCAACAAACAGTTGTGGGGAAAATGCTTTCTTTCTGAAAACTTCCACTGCCACCTCCCGTTATACTTACCTAGGGCCTTGAGCAGATTTTTTAATGAAAAATAAAGATCATGATGAGATGTCTTGAAAACAACAGCGATGAAGGAAGCCTGACAACTTAGGCTTGACTTTCCCCAGGATATCTTTCAAGCCATGAATAAAGCTGTATCTCGGGGATGCCTGTGGCTGTGTGGTTCGGAGCCCTTGGTCAGGGAAGTCCTAGGGCAATATGCTCACTCTGTTCAAACCAGTTAAACCCTTTGGGGTTGGGGTTTGACCCAGTGTCTTATATTCCAGCCTCTTCCATCCATCTTCATGCGCTTTGCACATGCAGCACAGCGGAGTATGGAAGATTAAAATGCCTTACCTTAATTTTTCCTGAGTTTAAACCAGAGAAAGCCGACTGTATTTTGATTCTACTTTAAAGTTTAAAATGTAAAAGTGTTTTAGATGTATCTCATCTTTAACCATGGCAGGAAAAGGCAACGGTGGTAAATCCATCGCGTTCTTTTGCGGTTAGCTACCCAACAGTCTCAACAGACTGCAGTTCCATTTTATGTTTCTGCTCTTCTGCAACCTCAAGGTGACTCTCTGATTGATTGTGTTGGCTGACATACCTAAAAATGTATTTTTCTAGATGCCTTGCTTTCTTACAGTCTCGTTGGAGAGCGTGGAGCTGTTTGCTGTAGCAAACAACTGGGGCAGTCTTCTGGCATGTGCTTTCTTCATGTTTCTCCCTGTTCTTCCAAGTGCTTTTATTCCTGAGCATCTGCAAAGGAAGGGTGCAGAGAGGCTCAGCACCTGGCGGGATGCTCCCTGTAGGGATACTTTTCTGGCTGAGGTTGATGGGGGAGAGTGCTTCCAGCCCTTTTCCCCTACCCCCTGTTGTAAAATGTTCAGGAATTTACTTGTGAAGGAGACAGGATTTGGTCTGGAGCGACTGCTTGCCTTTTAGCGCAAGGCTCATCAGAAACTGATTTTTCAGGCAAGTATCTCCTGTTTAGAGGAGGAACATCTAAACCAAATCTTTCTAGCCAGCTCGGAAACCTCACGTTCGTATTAGCAGAAAGGGTATAAAAGACTCTTCATTCTGGTTGTCAGCTGCTTTTGGAGCTGCAGCGTGAGAGCGTGTGTAAAGCCCAGCTTAGCAGGAGCTGCTGAGCGCCGCAGTTCTGTGCTGCGCGCTCGGTGTCAGGCGGGCAGCGCAGAGCCTTCCCTGCCAGCTCGGCACCCGCCTGCCCACCCCAAAACCGGCCAGAGCTGCAGGGGCAGCAGCAGGGTCCCTGCAGGGCGTGCGACACTCACCCAGGGGAAAATTCATCACTTGTTTCCTCTGAGAAACGTTCCACGTAATGAACTGTTGCACCTAAAAACAAACCCCAACTCACCGCCTGGTACTCTGCTGCTGTGCAGCGGTCGCTGCCGTTTCGCGGTGTCATATTCTGTGAAATAGAAGAAAGCAAAAATTGATGATGGCTTGATTCTTTTGCAGTGGGTGGGGTGGAATATGAGCAGGGTTGTGGTTGTTTTTTTGTTGATACTTTCTGCTAAAAGTACTGTTTGGATTGCCTTGTGGAGAGATTCTCGCTTATTTCCATCCCTAGAATATTTGGATACACTTTCCCTTTTATTTCGTGGATGCCAGTGAAGTCGGCGGAGTTTGAACTGACAAAAAGAAGACATGTTCTTAAAGTCCATCCTGCACAGAGGTCTTTGTGTGCTGTTAAGCCGTTGTCACTCGGTGGTTCAGACAGACCTGAAACCTCCCCCTGGGATAGTAGATAGAGGACTAGTTAAAAAAAAAATAATAAAAAAAAATTAACTACCCTGTGCTGCATGGTTTTTTTCATGGGGTGTGGTACATTGTGCTTCTAACAAAAGCCGAGCATCCATCTCTACTTCAAGTGCACAAATGCTTGTGGAGGATTTGTTCGTGATGTATCTATAAATACCTTTTATAAAAAGCTCATGCTGGTTTGATGTAGGGTGTGAAGTGAGATGGGACTTCTGTCTTGGCGTAAAATATGTCAGTGGCTCTGGAGCGTGCCATTTTCCTAGTAGAACACGTAATCTGGGAAGCCAATGCTTGCTTTGTCTCCCAGCAACTTTTGTGCGTTTTCCAGCTCCGCTCAACCCTCCTTTCCCAGTGAAGCCTTGAGCAAGTTTTGCACGAAAGGTTTTGTGAAGGGCTGCTGTGAGGTACGAGTAGCTGGCATAGCTAAGCATGACATTTACGTGGAATCGATGGTATCTGAAGACTCCAAGAGCTGACAAACCCCTTTGTGGGAGCTGTTTTTTTCAAAAGTGTTGCTGATCCTCCTACACCCTGAGATTTTCCTGTATCCTGGCATAAACTGCAAATGTCTCTAACCTGCTGCATTTTCCTGTTCTGTGGATGAGATGAACCACAGTGTGCTGTGCTCCTTCCCCTGGGGCTTTGGGCTGTGTTGCTTTCAGGTCAGCCTATTTCCAGAGCAGCAGCAGCATGAAACTGACAGATCTGGCACTTGATTTTTTGGGGGTAATGTCTCTCAGTAGCTTAAGCCAGTAGATACCGCGGAAAGAAGCCTGTAGATCATTGCATAATACTGTTCATTTGAGAAAGAACATATACAAGATGATTCCACTGGGTCCGGATGGCTTTCTGTGCCTTGCAGAAGAAACAATTTAATTTACTGAAGAACTGGTGTGGTAGCCATTCAGGGAGCTACTTGCATGCTTGTTATTTAAAGAGAATGGTTGCTTTCCTAAGGCATACAGCTGTGCTTCGTACCGATTCTCAGGAGCTTGTGTAGAAGGTGATGGGACTGATGAGATGACCAGCACAGTAGGTTTTTTGCTTCTGTTTTTACAGTGTGTTGGCTAAAGAATGAAACTGTTCTAGAAGTAATTATCGAGAAATAAGATACGTTTATTTCTTGACACAGCGATACTGCCATAAAGCACCAAAGCAATTGTAGTGTGCAGTATTACTTACTCTCCCATAATGTAAGTCAGTGGAAAAAAATACCTGCCTCGATACGGGCTTGCAAAGTCTCTGAGCTTCTCCAAAGCCCAAACATTCTCCTTCTCCATCACCAGCCTTTGCGTCTGTCCAGTCCTGTAACCGGGGCTGGGTGGGTATGGGATGGGGAGGCAGCTTTCCTAAGGAATCCCTGTGGATTTGCGTGGGGATTTGGCTGATGTGGAGCTCTGAAACATGGAGCATCCACACGGGCAGGCTGTGCTGTTGTTCAGAGAGCAGCGAGTGGGCTGTATGAGCAATGCCCTCATGTCTGCCCGAGCCCCATGGCAGGCGACGCTCTGGGGGGTTCCCCCAGGCTGCAGCACAGGTTCAGGCTGAGTGGCAGCTGATTCGGCTCCCAGGGCTGTTGGCACCAAACCAGTTCTCTTCAGATGCTCCTGAGACAGAGATACTTCCAGTTAATGTTCAGCGCAAAATCCTTGGCTTGTTAAATGCTACTTGGCACATTCTTGCTAGATATAAGCATAGATAGTCACTTCTGTGGGGACGGTGTGGTTTCAGGGTGGTGGTGGTGTTCCGTTTGTTTCTTTTCTGAATCCTCTGCTGTTTCCCTTCTGGCAAGGATATTCTTTCAAGCTTGTCTGTAAGTGCTGAACTGGGGGAAAATTATTGAATGTGGATCAATGTGTGCTTCTTGGATGAAGTTGTACCTGCATGCACTTTTCTGTTTCCTAAAAATGTAGCAAGAAATAAGGTGTGTAGATAGCTTCTATTTATTGTTGGTGGTGCTAGAAAGATGATTTACTGAAAATACAAAGCGTATTTTCTTTACCAAAGCAGTTTCCCTTTTGTGTGTTCTCAGGACATCAAATGCTTTAATCTTTTTCTAATTGCCTTTTGATATCTTTATCTTCATCCTGTCAAAAACATGGATTCCTGCTTAAAGCTTTGAAACAAAATATAAATGATGTATTTCAACAAGATAGACTGTCCAGCAACTGGGAAACTCTCAATGTTCTTCTCTGGTAGCTCCTGCAGGATGCCTTTGGTTTAGACCATTCAGCATCTGGAGTTGTGTTCCTCATTCCAGCTTGTTGCAGTCTTTGTTCCCTTCCCCTAACTAACTAACTAATACTAGGTGCAGCATTAGTCACTGGTGTTCGGATTCAGTTCTGCAAACGGCTGTTCAGTCTGGTACAGTCAGATTTATCGGTATGTGGGGAAGTCTGGGAGTACTTTGTTCCCCCTGCATCATTGGAGATGATTTCTCCTGAAGCTTCTTGCCCTAAACAAAGGCTCAATGTGCAGCGAGGAAGCTGTCGGGGAGTAATGTGTACTTACATCTCCAAATATTGTTTCAGCGTTTCAAACTGTGCCAGAAGAATAAAAGCTGCTACAAAAGATAAAATGAAGGATGAGATGCCACTTCTAAGTCTTCCATATTAATATGCTTTTCTCTGTAGTCGTTTTTTTGAGGATTGGGGTGGGGAGGGGATGCTTCTGTAAAAACAGGAGGAGGGATTATTTAATTTAGCTTTTCTTGACAGTTTGTAACTAGACCGCTGACACCCTTGCTATTATTTTTGGTGTCCTTCCTGTTATCATTAAAATGATTCACCTTAGGATGTGTTTTTTTCCAGATTTACTTGTTCTGAAATGCCTGGTGTGTCTCCAGGCACTGACACGTGTTCCTAACTCTGTAAGCGGCGTATCAGAGTGAGCTGCAGAGCTGCAACACCTGCAGGACTCAAACCTGTGTTTTCTTAAAGGTTGGCTTTTCCCTTGGCTGAGGGCAATGGGAAATATCTGGTGTTGTCAGTGTTTGTCAGTTTGCTTGTTTGAAGATTTCCGTGTGCACAAACGGAGCTGTGTTGTTTATCAGTATTACCATATGCGCAGGGAAAAAAAAGAGTTGTGAATGTGTTGAAAAGGGGGCAGTGGCATCAAAGGAACAAATCTGTTCTCTGGTTGGAAAAGGATGGCACAAAATCCATGTTAACATGTTTCCACATGTTAGCTTCTGGGGACAGGCTGGTTGCCTGTAAATTTCTCATTAAATTCTGGCTGGTTTGGTTGAATACAAAAGTGCTTTTGGAATTTGGCAGGTGTTTTCATTAGAGAACTCTTCTACACAAGGAGATGTATTTGTGGTTTGGTTTTTGGTTTGTTTTTTTGTTTTGTTTTGTTTTGGTGTTGTCTGTTTGTTTTTATTTTTTGTCATAACACAGGCAACAGTCCTATGCAGAGGATGTTTTTGTGTCTTTTTTGTTGGGTCCCTTTGAGCTTGACATGTTTTGTCTTAACGTAGCCCAACAAGACCTAGCACAATTACCCACCAACTCCTTTGAGACTCTTCACCTTCCTCCTTTTGTTCGCTTTGGTGTTGCTGCAGCCCCTTAAACCTCAGAGGTCATGCCAAGTTAAGACTTATTCTGAGAAATTATTTACCAGAATACTCAGATGACTCAAAAACCCGTGTAGCTGTGTGGGAAGGAGTCTGGGTTCAGGGTCTGCTTGCGGTTCTCTGTACTGTTGAGAACCAGGGTGCTGCAGGGTGAGGCAGCGGGGCTTTGCTGCGGCCAGAGAAAGGAAGGGACGCTGGGTCCAAGTCATTTGAGACAACAGCCTGGCTGTGCAATACGGGGTAATCTGGGCTTCAGCTGACGCTGCAGGTGTAGAAGCTGAAAAGTGATTTAGATTTGCTCGGTAATTGCTTGACACTTTTGACTTCGACTGTGGTGTTGCCAAGGTTTGTTTTTGCAGCTCCGCTGGAAGATACACATTGGATAATGGTGCTTGTCTGCATGATGGCTTTGTGAGCTGGGAAAATACCTCTATTCAATTTTATTGGATTTTGGAGTGTGAAAATATCGCATGCTTAAAAAACAAAACGAAACAACGGCAAAAAAAACTTTACCTCAAAATATCCAAAATGGGATCCTTCGGAATCTTAAAGGTGTGGAGTCACAGGTTTGGTATATCTGATGGATTCCTGGTTTTATTCATCTACTGGAAAGAGACAAGTTATTTCTATATATTTATGGCCTCTTTGGTTCTTGACTTTTTATGGGATGTCTGGGAAATGCATGTGATTGTTATCAGGTTCCCATCATAATATCAATAATTGGTCCCATGACAGCTTCAGAAAATGCATATTTTCAAATTAGGAGATACAGCCTAACTGAAACCAAGAATGTTGGGTTTTTTCCCCATGAGAAATGAGTATTCAGAGATAAGAACTTAAATATTTAATAGTAGTCCTCTTAGATGTCTTTGCTAAAAGTGATTCGTTTTTTCAGTGCTTCACTCTCTGCTAAAAGAAACCTTACTCTGCTACCTAGTTATAATGATGGATGGGAGATGCTCTTGGTTGGTGTAAGAGACTATCTTCTGGGACAGGGAGCAGTAGGATTCTTGAAAAACTGTGGTTGTTTTGAAGCTGCTGTTAAACATTTCTGTTGCACAAGGAGGATGCAATACTGAAAACCACATTTCCTTACATCTCAAATGGCCCAAAGGCTTGCAGTAACTTTTGCTGTGCTTCTGAAGAAAATATTCCTGATTTTACTTGGATACTGTTGCTATGACACAGTATTTTCTATTTTCTATTTGATTGTCCTTGTGGCAGCCTATGAGGTAAAGACAACCTCTTATTTTGAGGGGTGAAAGCTGATTTTTAAAGCCACGTTGGGAATCCACAGGGAGGTTGAGTCTCAGATACACAGGTATCATTCTGATTGCTAAATTATTCTCTCACTTTGCAAAGGATGTGCAGGAGACTGTTATCTGAATTGGGGTAACTGGGTTAGTGAGTATTTTTAGCAAAGCTGTTAACAGAAGCTGGATTTTTCTGCAGTTGTAATCTCTTTTCTTGACTCTATAGTTCTCCTGAATTATTTGAATCTCTGTATTTAGGCCAACAGTGAGATGTGGGTAACGCTGCAGCTTCTCACAGAGCTTTGAGATTTTATGTCGTTCACTAAGTAATGATGTCTTCCAAAAATCTGCTAAGGAGAGTCATCTGGCTTTTTTTAAATCCACTGCTCTGTAGTACAAATAGCTGAGTGGCTGTACTTGCAGGCTCTAGCGCCTAGTGAGGGAAGCGCAGAATGAAGTTGGAGGATGTGCGTATCTATCTATGTATGTGTCTATATGTATATTGGACTAGCTCGTAAGACACTGTGATGCTCTATGAAGAGGTGCTTGTGCTAGTTCAGCTGGAGCAGGCACAGCAAATGTATACGTCTGGCTTTGTTCGCTGTGTACCTGACAGAATTTGCTGATGGCTTGATCAATGCTGCGTGCCCTTTTAAAACGCAGTGACTTCTCTGACCCTGGGAAGCCACGCTACTCCTAGGTTTTACTGCTGATGCTCTTAGTAGCTGTTTCAGTTACGTCTGCACCCATACAGCTCAGTCTTCTCCAGCTGCAGCAGTGAAGTCCTCTTCAACAACCCAACACTAATTTTTGTCACCATATGAATCATACAAAATGCCACAGCTGAAGACTGACCTGTTAGTCTGATGCTGCTACCCCCACATCGTATCCATCCTCTACTTCTCACCCCTTTTGTATTACATTTTAGTTTTTCCTCTTCCCTTTTATATTACCTGACTTGGTTCCCTCTTTCCTTTTATATTGTGTTTTGTTTTCTCCTCTTAGAATCTATCTGTATGCTTCTTTATTTTCTTACCACTTTCTGGGTCAGCCATAAATACCCAGTGGAAAACTCTGCTGTCATTTGATAAACACATTGGGTTGATTATTTTTTGCTTTATGGTATCTTTCACAATTGAACTTCAAAGCAAAGTAGTTCAGTGATACCAACAAATCTTAAAGCAAAGTTAATCGTGCTCTATAGAGGCACATGTTTCTTTATATTTGAGAAAAATGTTTACTTATATTGGTAATAGAGGATTTATTCTGTCCAATGCTTGCTTTATGTGCAGCCCAGATTTTCAGAGTATTATAGAAGAACCTTAGCCATAAACTTCAAGCCAAACTGTTGCCAGGATAAACAATTTATTTTAATCATACCATATGTGATCACTGAGCTGTGAAGCACTATGTAAGAGATCACTTTTTCTATGCAGGAGGCAGGTAGGACTTTGCTGCTATAAAGAGCCGAAGGAAAATGGAAGCACCTGAGGTGGTTTCGTACCTGGTGTGTTGTGTGAGCCAGTGCCAGAGCTGGGAAAAAGAATGAGGGATGGAAACCTCTGGTTGTCAGTGCTTGGCTCAGAAAACACCTGATTCACCCGCAGAACTACTCCCCTTGGGGGGAAAAAAAAACAAACGCTGGGATGAGTCACTGTCTAATCAAGATGTTTGAGTTGGCCATGAGTATCTGTAAGTGCAGCAAGCGCTGCCGGAGTGGGCGCAGGGGGAAGCTCTGCCTTCAGCAGCCCTCCGGGCCGTTCACCCCGGTGGCAGGACGGGCTTTTGGAAGGCTGTCTGTGTGCAGGGCTAGCGGAGAACCTTGTGGATGTGGTTGTTTTCTTGAAGCCAACTAAGTCTATTGCCCGTTTTTTAAAATTCACTTTTGCCAGAATGGATCAATAGTATATCACTTAATATGGGACTTCTGTTTTTCTTAAAATGAATTAGTGAATTATCTCCTTGTTACGTTTTATGACACTTACGTATGCTATTTCAGCAAAGGCAGAGCTGTAGTCTGTACTGAGCTGAGCACATTGCTCTTCTGACTCGATGCAACTCTTAACCTGCTCACCTTAGAATCTGCGTTTGGCCTGTTTTGGGTTCAGGCTTTGTACTGGAACTGAACAAGCCTGGGTTTGACTTGCAAGTGACCTTGGGCTCATCGGCTCCTTGGTCCCCAGTTTGTACAATGGAAATACTCCTATACAATGGGAAAAAAAGTTTGGTGCTTTAAGTTTCAGGGTTTTCTACTTCTTGGTACTGTGGTAGCTGCCAGTGCGCACTTCAGTTTCATTTTGAGAGAAGCATTTGGGATTCTTTCTTTAAAATGCAAGAAACCTGGAAGCTGAAGCAGCTGTAGTCTTGCTGGTGGACATGGGAATTATGAGCAATTACTCTGTCCTGGAGAGAGGGACCTTCTGTCTTTAGGATTTGGAGCCTGTTCGTGTGGGTCTGCCCTGCTTTTCCAAAGAGCTGTTGGTAACTGTATAAATGTATTTCTACAGCAGCAGTGGCTGAACTGTGTGAAGACGGCCGTAGGTGTGCGGGGGCAAGCGCTGGAGCCTCACCGCTCCTCCAGCTCGCGAGCAGCAGCAGAATCTCCTGCTGAGGGCCATGCAGGGGCAACGACGGCAGCACTGTCCTGCTGCTCCGGCTCTGGTCCCACGCTGGGGGGTTTCGCCATCGTCTAAGTGGAGCATTGCTAATAAAGATGCCTCGTTGCCCTGGCTGCACACAGTAGGCAGGCTCAGCTGCCCTGCTGCAAAGGGAAGGTGGGCAGCTCCTCTCCGCTGCCACTGCACGCTTGGTGTGTCTGGGAAGAGTTTCCCCTGCTTTTGAGGGACCGTGTGTGGGAGAAGGGCTGGGTGGAGAGGAGACTGTTCATTCACCACTCATCTCCAAGGCTGAGCTGGTTTGGGTAACAAGAACCGCTTGCTTTTTATTTTTGCTTTTTATTATTATTAAAACCCGCCATTTGGAATGGCATGGGTTTCAGAGACGTTGGCATCTAGGAACTGTAAATTGGATAAACATCAAGGATGGGGAAGACAACACCTTTGTGGCTTCTCAGGGGTCTGTAAATTGGATAAACATCAAGGATGGGGAAGACAACACCTCTATGGCTTCTCAGGGGTCTGGGGGAATTTTTTGGAAATAGTGCTCAGTGGTGAGGGTGGTGGGAGGTTAAGTCTGTCAGCAGAATGGCTGGTGACTTAACAGGAAGAGCAACTGCTTGTCTTATGCTGATGTAAATTAAAGCTCTTAATGATTGCTTGCACCCTCCTTATCCTCCGTATTTTCTGCTAGTTGGTAGTCCTGTGTCTTGCAGATTTTGTTTCTGCTAGAGAGAAATAGGAGTATGAATCATGATTTACATACGAGACAGGTGCTGTGATTGTATGACTATCATTTTATAGGTCATGGTCCTTTCTTCACCTTCCTTGCCACTGTGGGCCAAGAAACAGCGCAAGGGCTTTCCCTCCTATGTGTAAGCATTTAACATGATTGCTTTTTGTGCCTTCTGAACACTGTAAAGGGTGGCAGGCCAGGTTGTACCCTGCTTTGAAGATTCGGGAAATGCAGAAGGAATATATCAGCATTACTAAATCTGATAATAGAATTACTGTCAGATAATTCCAGCCAGCAGTGCCTGTTTCTGGATAATTTAGCAAAGTGGGACCGGTCTGCTGATCTTGTTGCTGTGCTGTAAGGAGAGGTGCTGTATATGTAAGCCGTGATACAATTCTAGCTGTGGGGGGTGGTGGTGGTGGGGGTGCAGGAAGGGGTTATGAACCAGAAAATAGATTTTTTTCACTTAAAAACTAAAAAATTACCAAAGAAGGTCCAAGCAGTGATTTTCAAAAAGAAATTCTGCAGCTTTTTGCTCTTGTGAAGTTCACAGGAGGCTATTTTGTGGTGTGTGTGTTTTAACCAGCTCAATAAACCCACTTCTATTCCTATTATTTATATAACACTCTGAGCTGTATTCTGTGTAGTAACACAATCACAACCCCTTTGCCAGCTGTCCAGGCAAGCACAACTTGTCACCAGAAATTCCTCGGTATGGGACAAGATGTTCTTGCTACCAAAGGCAAAGCCGATTGGAACCAGTTCCACTTGAATTCTGAATGAGACTTAAATGATTCTGAATTTCTTGATGGTTGACTTAATTTATCCTTGATGGATTAATTTGTCAGAAATGCAAAAACCAGATTATGAGATACCTGTTTTCTTCCTGATAAATGGAACAAAAATGGAGGAGGCAGTAACTAGTTTGTAAGGGGTTGCAATGTTTTTGTAAGGATGATTTTTTTTTTTTTTTTAATCTCTACTTGTCTAGTTACCTAATGTGATCTTTATGAACTAGAGATGCAAATAAGAATGCCTGTACTGAAATAGCATTGCTGAGTATTACCAAAACAAGCATTGCAGTATCATGGTCCTGCTCCCACAAATGGATGGCTTTTACAAATAGCATTGGGGTCTGTGTTTAACAGTTTCCTATTTAAGCTTTCCCAGCCTGCACTACATCAGAGAGAGAATCCTTTTTATTTTTTTTTTTTTTTTTTTTTTAATATTACTAAAACCTATCGTTTTTGTATGATTACCTTTCCCCAAGCGCTTTAGCTTGAGGAAGACTGGATGACTGGTGCTAAAATTATGAGATTTGAATGAACCAAGTAAAACTAAGAGTTCTGCTTTCTTTTTTTTTTTTTCCCCCTCCAAATAATGGGATGAGATACCAGTGCAGCAAGCCAAGAAGCAGAAGCTGTAGGGTTGTGGATGGAAGTGAGCAGGTTCCGCTTGATACAGAGGGTGTGGGACGGGAACGGGTGCTCTTGCAGGCTGGAGCTCAAGGGCTTGTGCTTGGCCAGTGCCCAGTGGCTTGGTTCCTCCCAAAGAAGAGCTCCCTCCTCTCTCTTCCACTTCTGCCCCTCTTAAATTGGGTGAAATGGCAGGGGGAGAGGAAACTGGGCAAATTCAGAGAAGAATGAAGGTAAAAGAAATCAATGGAAGTGTTACCAGAGAGAAAGGAGGTCAGCGATTTTATAATGGGAATCAAACGCCATGTGAAGCGCAGCGGTTCCTGTGCATTCCTTCCTGGAAGATGTAATCTTGTTCCGTGTTCTTATTAAATAAGATTTTTAGATGTGCATTTCACGGTGAAGCCGGGGCCTGGCAGCAGTGGCTGTGCCCCCGGTGCCGCCGAGCCCGCTGCGCCAGAGCAGCGAGAAATGGCGGATGTGCAGGAGCTCACCAAAATGGCCGCACTCGTGCATGAGGCCTCTGTGCCGTGAACGCTGCTCGCTGCCCATGTTTGAAGAGGTTTGTTGCCAGGAGCAACTTGTCTGCATTACTCTGTGACAGGGTGATTCCTCTGCCTGCTTCGACATCTGAGCGCCCGTGAAGGCTCTTCCATGCTCATGCTGTGGCTGTGGCCGCGGTAGCTGAGGTGCAGAGCCGAGTATTTCCAATATACAACACAAGTCTAGGCTGCCGGCCGTCAAGCTATGAAATGGAAGGTAATGTCGGGGCAGCTGGGCATCAAATATTTCAGTAGATAAAACCAGCTACAGCACTGCACTGTTTGCTGCCCTTTCAGCAAAGTAAAGGGAAAAAAAGTAGAGGGAAGTACAGAAGTAGTGCCGCTGTCATTCCTCTTAATTCTCTGATGTGTTTTCAGTGCACGTGGTTTTAATTACATTGCATGAGAGGAGGCTGGTGCAGACTAGTGATAGCGTTTCTATTATATTGTGGGCATTTAAAATCCTGCTGCAACATCAGGTCAGTTAACACTGGAGCTCCCAGCGCTGCTGGGATTCAGTGTCTCGGCTAGTAAATGAGGAAGCGAGTCTTAAGTTGTTACTGGTCTCCCAGTGGATCAGGAAGATGCTCAAACAGCAAGGTATCGAGGGGTGAGGGATGTTTCCTGATCTCTGGGAGTACAGTTGTTCCCATTAGATTATGGATGCTGGGATCTTCCTCTCTCACCTGCCTTGGATGCTGTTAGTCTGAGCCTTTGAACACTTTGAGATCTTTCCGTTCGTGAGGGCAGAGGGAAATAATCTGAATGTACCAATGTTGCTTTTGGTTCTGCCATTTGCTACCGGTGATGGTGGGATGAGAACAACTTGAGCCTGTTTGGTGAGCCATGTCCCCACCGTGGCGTGCTGCCGCGCACATGGCCCTTGGCCCGGCGCGGGTCCGTGTGAAGGGAGGCAGCCCAGGGAGCAGAAACGTGCCCGGCCTCACCGCGCTCACTGGCTGCTGGGGTCTGGGCTCGATGCTGTCACGATTGCCAGGGCACTTTCGAGACCTTCCAGGAGCTCCTCCCTCAGGATTCAGTCGCACAATAAGTGTGTGGCTCTGGATTAATCCCTGGGAGGCCGAGGGAGTACATAGCCCAGCTGCAAATGTGACCGTTTATGCTTGTGAAATGCTTTCTCTGCAGAACAAATACTGGACAATGCAGGCAGTGGGGTGCAAGTGTCTCACTTGTTTCTTTTTGCCAATATATATCCAGCCTGACAGGACACTCCGTGATCAATGGTGTAGCTTGTTCTCTGATCCCCTTCAATCCTTGGTTTTGTGGAGCATGCTGAAAAGAAAGCTGTTCTATGGACCAGTGATGCCCTCTGGTTTCATTTTGACCTCTCCTGACCTGAGGTGGATTTGAATCTACAACTGACAGTGCTCAGTATCCCATTACTAATCTCCTGAGCCACCCAGTTGCCCCATAAATCTGTAAGTGATATGTTTTACAAAGTGGAGATTAACACAACACTGCCACAGCAGAAATAAGATGTAGTTATGTCTTGGAGCAGGGTTCGTTCATGCTGCGCTTCTCTTCTGTAGGTGGAGCTGAACGTCAGCATCTTATCTGGGACTTGTGTTCATGTTTTGAAATATCCACTTAGCTTTTTTGTTTTTTTGTTGGAGTATTATAAACACAGATGATAGACAGACACTGCTTTACACATAACTTATTCCTACAGCCCCCCGCCCGAGAGGTGGCCTTGTCTGACTCCTCTTCCATTGCTGCTGTAGGGAGCTGCCTGAGGACAGGTTTTACACTGCTGTTTCCTGGCTATGAATTTTTTATTTTTGTTAAAAGGAAATCATGGTGTTCTTAAATTAAAAAGAAAAAAGTACTTTAAACCCAGTTTTGAAGTATTGCATTTTTACAAAATAGGCAATTAACACATTGTTTTCCTTTTGTTCTCAACTGCTACTAAAATCCCAAGACCTTTAGATAGAGGAGTCTCAGGCTTCTATGATTATGGTACTTTTCTTCCTATTTTCTCCTGCAAAGAATATTTTCCTGTCTTTTCTTTCTAAACTGTTAGTTTGCACAGTTTTATATGCAAAAGAAATTAATAAATTCTCTAATGCTATTGATGTAAGGGAGTAGGGTAGGTTGGCTGAAATGCTGGAGCCTGCAGAGGATGTTTATCTGAAATGCGAGTGGCAGCATTTTGAAGTTAATTTAATTAAGCTTTCTGTGCTTTGCTGAAGTAGAATGAGTAGATTGTGACAGCAGCCTTGAATAGGCCTGAAAAGGTCTATTAAGTTAGTTAGGACACGTTAAATTAAATTAGTAGTTATCTGTTACACATAATACAGTGGTGCAAGCTGCCCGAAAGCCAGAGGGATGGTGCTTGGAACGATGTTGTCCTGTTCCCCCCAGGACTAATAGAGCAGCCTGTGTCTAATTCCTTGCTCTGATGGTTTTATAGCTGTGGGAAAGCGGAAAGGTCTGCTGAACTTACAATCCCATATCTACGTAAAACTTAGTTTTTTGAGAAAAGATGGAAGAAACAATTTTGCGGAAGAAAAGTACGAAAAAAATTTATCTTAATTTCTTAATGTGGGGTGAAAGACCCAGGGGAGGGGGAGCGATGCACATCTTAAGCTAGTGCTGTACAAAGCACCAAATGAAATTCTTTTTCCCCATGATCGTTAATGCAGCTTTGTCTCTCCGGAGATTAAGTTTAACCGCAGGAGGGTAACGCCGCTCTCCAAATACCCAGTTTTGTGCCGTTGCATAAGCGGTTAAGTAATCGAGGCCCAAATCTGCGCGCTGCCGTGCGGCATGCAGGGCACTGGTGGGCTGGAAGGACGGCGCTAATCCTGGTGGCAGTCGACTGTGCTGTGCACGGCGTACCAAAGGATGCGCGGGCTGAGCGCCGCCAGTAACGTGGCACCCACACGCAGTGCCTGGTGCTGCCGGGTGTCCCGTCACTGCCGGGGCAGTGCCCCTGCTGAGGCTGCCTGCACCCGTCTGCCCACGCAGCGATGAGGATGGTGAGGAGCTGGAGGAAGCTGTCTCCTGGGGTCTTTACACCTCCCTGTCCCATTCCTGAGCCAAACAGCGTTGGGGAGTCCTGGAAGAGGAGGAGGAGGAGGAGGAGGTGTTCCTTGCCCTCAAGTAAGAAGCGGTCCCATTTTCCGTGGTGCTGGTGGCTGCTCACAGCTGGGCTGCAGCCTCCAGCAGCGATGGAGCTCCTGAGCTCCAGGTGCACCAGGGTGCTGTTCCTCCAGCTCATCGCCCCAGCCTTCATCCTAGATTCGAGGAGTCTGTCAGCCTGCAGTGCATCATCTGCTGGCCAGGCTTGGGGCTGGGAGACAGCTTGCACTGCTTTTTATTTTTGTGACTAGCATTATATAGGTAGCATTCCATCTGACAGGCTGAGAAGTGCCAGCGAGGGGTTAGAGCTTTTGTGGGGTCCGTGGTGGCTGGAGGCATTTGGTTCATCTTATCCTCTGGACAGTGGGGACTTGCTTGCACCAGCACAAGCAATACAATAATGGAGGGCTGTGACTCTGAGTACTGCTGTGTCAGAAGCATTTAAAAATGTTGCTAAATAGTATTATTTAACAGTTGGCATTGTATTGGGAGATCTTTATACTTAAAATTCATATCAAGTTGCTTAAAGAGTGCATTTCCCAGGTCATGCATCTAGGTGGAAGAAAAGCTTTAAAACAGTATCGTTTATTGTATAAAATTTGGCTTCCTAAATTGCAGATGTATAGCAAAATAAAATATTACTTTCTGAAAACAGGATTTGTTGCAAGGAGTTAAAGGTTCTTTCTGCTGGGAGTGAAATCTAAAAGTGGATCACTGGCCACGAGCCAAATTCCAGCAGCACCACAGAAATATTCATAAGGCAGATCAATAATTAAGCCCGCTATGCAAAAGTGATGTTGTGTTTGACTCAAATTGCTCTGCAGTGCCTGTTCATACATAAGTGCTTGTTTTAATTTATTTTCCGACTGAGTTTTAGGATTATTACCAAGATTTAAGAATTTATTTTTAACAACTCGGTTTGACTATGTAGTGTATTCGGGTTATTCTGAATAAATTTCCTTAATTTTTTTTTAGCCCAAGTGTTCTGAGTTCTCATCCGCTAGGTGAATTGCTACTGCCTCAATGTTTTTAAAGGGCAAGCTAACAGAAAATGGATAGGAGGGCAGTAGCATGGCCTTAATTGGTACAGCTGAATAAAGGGAAAGCATAACAATTAAATTTAACTGTTTTGCTAACATGCATTAATTTTCTCCCTCTGTCTTTAGTCATGTTTTCAATTCCCACTAGAAATAGATGGACTTCAGGACAATGGGATAGATCCTGTTTATTTCTTGTGCTTGATCAGCGAAGCAGTAACAACCTTGTAGTTGCAGAATCTCTGTAACTTGTGGGGAAAAGAAGTCCTTCTATCTAGAAAGTTCTGTCTAACTCCAGGGGGAATTGGCAGGGCCAGCTAATTATCCCACTTGCGAATGTAGGAAGTTTGATGCAGCATTCAGTAAATGTGGCCTCTACATTTTCAAAGGGAGTAAAGACTTTAATTCCTACTCCTATAGGCTGGAGGGAAGAAATGTGTTTTATGTTACCTTCTAAGGGAGAAACTCAGTGCTGCGGGAAGAATGTGCTTTGACTGAAAAATCAAATTGCCGCTGGTAATAGTTTGCTTTCTGCTCTTTGAAAAATTCTGTCTTCCAGGTCTATGATTATATATCTTTTATTTATAAAACCTCTCCTACAAGAGCACTTATGGTAGTGAAAACTAGCTGGGAAATAATTTCCCATTAATTAAGCTCCTACATATCACATGATTCTTTTACCTGTATACTTAATCATTGTATGTACTGGCAGTGGCATCTTGTACAGTATGTTAAACCCACTCATAGTCATTCTTTCCAACTGCATCAACAAAACTCTTTGACTTGAATAGAGAGCCAGGATAATGACAGAGTTTCAGCAGAGTCATGATTTGCCAAACGATCCATCTGATAAACTGAGCCGTGTGATTTGGCACTGTTTTGTTTCTGCAGGGACCAAAAGTTTTCCCAAGCTGTTGGCTGATGGTGGCGTGACTGATGTACCCCTTTTACAGGGATAAAGGGGATGCCTTTGTTTGACCAGGCTGTAGAGAAAAGAGCATTCCTGCCTCCTGAGTGGACAAAGTACTAAGGGAATGAGAGGGACCCTGTGTACGCTGTCTGTCTGCCTGTTTCTTGGCTGTTAGGAAGAGCCAAATCCAGCAGCCTGGCAGAGGTGAGGCTGAGCCCCTTTCCAGACCTCCTCACACAGAGATGCAGCTGGCATCACAGGCACATGGACCTTGTAACCTGTGGTCCCACTTCAGTTGCTGATGCTTAGACCCCCGTACACGGGCACGCACACAGAATGAACTCCCTCACCCAGGAAGAGAGTTAGAAAGGAATTTAGACAGAAGATACGACTGTGCTGAGCAGGTGTGGGGCACGGCTGGGCGAGCACAGTGACCAGCAGCCTGCTTACATGGCTAGTGCTTTTGTCCCTTCATCCCGTGTTTCTTCCTCCTCAAATCACCCACATCCCTCCCTTTCCTTGCCTTTGTCCTCCCCTAATCATCCCCTAACTCTCGTGCAATCCTGAAATGTTCTTTCCCTGCATCCCGTTACGTGTGCTGTACCTCTAAGCAGTCTGAAAGGTGATCCTCGGAGCCAACTCGACAGCTTTCACACCTGGACCTGGAGCAGATGCTCTCCAGGGACATTGGCTCCTTGGCAGGAGCCCTGTCAGGGTCCCTCGTTCCTGGAGCCTGACATTCGGGGGCCCCACCTGCCTCTGTGCTTCTGTACTGCTTGGGACGTGTGGAGATGAGCCTTGGATGGACTGATGGATGGCTTTCTGTCTTTTAAAAACGAATGCATGACCTCTTCTCGAGTCTTGTTCAAAACTATGTCCTCTTTGAGGAGGTACCAGCAGGGTGTTTTGCAGGCAGTATGAATGAGTTTCATCCCATCAGCAGAGCTTGGATGTTTGGGGTCAGAACTGCACTAGGCTTATTCACAACTGCCAGTCATCGTGTAACTTGCTCACAGCTGTTATGTGCTCAAGCAGAACAAACTTGCATCTGTCCTGGGAGAAATCTGGATGGTATCTCGCATTCTAGGGGATGGTTTCAGGCTATCTTCCCTCATCAGGCTCAAATGTCTCCTTTACAGCCCCCCCAAAAGCAAAGAAACCCAGCAGTCTGTATGCTCTCTTCCTTTCTATTTTAACAATTACATCTGAGCTACATGCTGGCTGTTGGAAATTCTGTTACAAGCCATCACCTTGCCTGTGGTTTTTAGAAGGTGCTTTGGGGATGAACCTTGGACTGCGGATTCTGCCTCTGAGCTCAGATGCCTGAAAGTCAGGCATCCCCTTGCTTAGCATCATAACCTGCAGATACACTGGTGGAGTTGATGCTGAACATCTGTCTGAAGATCACAGGGAATTAATCATGAAATTGCATTAAGGCTCCTAACTCTTCTCATGCATCTCTAGGCACTGAGCACTTCTCATTTCCTGTCTTATGAGAAATTTAGGAGAGTTGAGGTTTATATATATATATATTTCTTTTTAAACAGGAAATATATTTTGTTACCTTTAATTGAGACTGCATTAGCTTCTAGTGATAGTACTTCTCTTTGATGTTGCTTGTAAAATGATGGGTTTGGTAGCATATACATTTATGGTTAAGTTCCTTTTTGTGCTTGTGAAATCCTCATATTTTTTATATTTTTTTTTAATGCCAAGCTTGTAAACTCAATAGGAATCTTTAAACATTAAGCTGGTGAAATAATAATTGGCAATACATATGAATAGCATTTTTCATGCTGCCGAAGGGCCAGAATAGAAACTATCTGACTGTCAATACAACTTCAACAGGAATTGTGTGGGTGGATCGGAGCACTTATCCTAGCCATTAGGCAGCAGTGGCATAAGTTAATGGAACAGATTGTCAGGGGGACTGTAGGAAGTAATCGCATAGGAAGGAAGATGTGATTTATGTATGAGAGATAATACACTGCATATAATGAGAAAGTTTGACAAATAATGTGTGGAGGAGGTACACAGATAAAACCGTTAGAATCAACTCAGAAAATAACACTTTATTTCTATCTGCTTATTACTTTCTTGAATAAGCTCTAATAAGGCTGAAATCTTCCTGATACTGGTATTTAATTCAAGCTGAGTTACATTTGAAAAAAAAAAATATAAAAGCAGTTACGTTATTTTTAAAGATGACAGTAGGGGAAAAAGTACTGCTTGGGAACACGCTAAAAATAAGGTAATGTTCATGGTTGCCTACCCTCCCTCTCTGTTTTGGAGCAAAATGTTTGGATCTGCCAGCATGTTGCCTTTGTAGGATGGATACAGCTTTTGTTACCTTTGAGGGATGTCTGACAAAAATTAAGAGCTTGTAACAGTACCACCCTCTGAAACAAATAGAAAACAAATAAAAAAATGCAACCCAAACTCATAGTTCGCTGCAGAGGGAAATCTTCTATCTTAACAGTGTCTTGATAGCAAAAGAAAAAAGAAGTATGAAGTCGGAAACTGAGGAGAGACAGAGAGTCTGTGCCCCTCATCGTGCTCCCTTTTTGTGGAAACTCCAGCGTGAGCCTTGAGTTGTCTTTGTGTGAGATCAATGTGGAGGTGAAGCAGAGAAAACCTCCTCCAAAAGCCGTAAGTGCTGCCTGGAGAGTGGAGTGCTCTTGTTTTCTGCAGTTGGTGACGGATGCTTTGTGATCCTTTGCATTCATTTATTTTCTTCAGATGCTAGTGATGGGTGATCCAGTCTTTTAGCTGCCCAGAACAAAAATCCGGAGGAAGAAATTTGACCTGTGTAGCACATTTGTGAATTGCTGCTTTACGTTTGTAGCTTTTCAGTCTGGCAGATAAATAACAGTTGCAGCCGGTGTCTCATTCAGCCGTGTGCAGGACAATTATGATGGGATTGGGTTTTGGGGTGCTCTGACATTATAGTTGTTGAGAGCTCAGTAGAAGAGCCGGCTTGATTGCACCAGAGCAATGTTTGCCTGGAGTGCCGTGTTTGCCATGGGAGGATGAGGTGCTGGCACTGCTCTCTGCTGCTGTCTCACATTGCTTAGCTAATAAGCCTCAACTCAGGCATGAAGGAAATCCATGGGCTAAGTGGATGGCTGAGGTTGTGTGTCCGTGTGGTTTTTGGCCTCTTGCATTAGGGCTTACTGTCTAGTGCTTGGAATAAACAAAATGGGGATAAATAGGTAAAAAGTCCATTTGAGAAATTGTTCCAGAAGAGTTACAGCAAGGCTGGGCAGCCCTTCTCATCCTGGGAGCGGAGAGCTTTGCCTCGCCGAGAGCCTCACCATATGCACTGCATATGAAGCTGTGGAGACACAGTTTGGGGTAGGTGCCGGCTGGGTGCTCCCAGCAGTCCCACTGCTCTCCCAGGGGCTGCCTTGGTGATGTCAGTTTGAATTGCCTCTTTGGGCTTGTGTCTGACCAAGTGGGATGCTTGGGGGTGGCCCAGTGTTCGCTCAGTGCCAGCACAAGTCCATGAATTATTTACTAAACAATTTATAAATTGCTGCCTTATCCTTGAGATCCAAAATTCTGGGATGACACAAGAAGAACGCACGTTGCCGGCAAACACCTCTCTCTCTGTCTTGTTTTCCCCTGTGGCTGTTAAGTACCCAAGTTTAAGGAGCAGGCAAGTGTAAGCCTATGATCTGCTTGAAGTAAAATCAAAGTGTGACAAAAATGGCTAATTGAGCGCAGCATTTGAACAGCTGGCTGCAAGTGGCAGAAGTGGCACGTTGACTCAACGGAACAAGACTCCTACATCGGGTAGCCAGCCACCTTGCAATTATCTTTGAAGCCCTCGTTATGCTGTTCTTGGAGCAGGTGTCACATCTTCGAAGGGAAATATTACAGGCTTTGATGGAAGATGAGAAAGATGTTATACGTCCGCTTAGTGTAACTTTAAATAAAAGAATCGTATTTTAAATGCAAATGCCTTGCTTGTTTTTGAGTTGTAAGGAGCTGAACTGCTGTCTTAAGAATTGATTTGCCTTTTAAGTGTCAAGCAAACCTATTTTTAGGATTGCTAATATGCTGTTTCTCTTGTTACCCATTATACTTGCTACAAAGAGGAATCAAAATTTTCTGAAAGTGTATGTGCGGGTTGTGCTACCCTGTGAGTAAGTGTCAGTCGTGGTGTCACCTGGGAACTAGGACAGTGCAGTGTCTGGTGAGACGGTGGTGATTCACAACCTGGAATGGCCCCAGTTCAGTTCATAACATCATTTTGGAGCTCTTTCCACATGGCATCTTGTTAGTTGTTGGTGCTAAGCATAAAAATCATGACAATTTGTGTATAAAATCCAAGCTTAGGGCAACAAAACAGTCTGACTGGGCTGCCTGTTTTGGGTCTCACCTACGGTTTCACCAACTTGCATGTTAGCACAGAAATGAAACCAGGTTATTTCTGCTGAAGGGACACATAGTGTGCTGGGACCAGGCTTGGGCAACCTCAGAGAGGTTGTGAGTCTCCTTCTCTGGAGACATTCAAACCCTGCTGGATGCGGCTCTGCACCCTGCTTTAGCAGGGGGCTGCGCTAGGTGATCTCCAGAGGTGCCTCCCCACCCCGGCCATTCTGGGATGCTGTGACCATGCTGGGCCACCCTGCCCTCAGCAGAAGGCGGCTCTCAGGACCTTGCAGACTTCTGAGTCTCTCCAGTCTGATTGCTGATTCTCACACCACAGCTTTCGCTAGTTTGTAGTAATGAACAGCAAATCTTTTGCAAATATTTAGATAGCTATCCCCCCTTAACTCCCAGGAGAGAGAGCAAATCAACTTTCAGTTGCTGATATTTCAGCTTATTGTTTCCTGCAACTGTAGCTGCTGACCCAAATGTGAACACACAGAAAACATATGCTGTGTTTTATTTGCCAGCTATAGAGAAGATGGTTTTGAAGCACGCAAGATGACACATCTGTTTAGTCAACAAAATATTGTCATCTCCATTGCACTGAATGGCTTCCTTTGTAGTAAATGCTGCGTTTCAGGATGCCCGTTAAATTGGGTCTATAAACTGTTTTAAATGTTCTTTATCTTACAGAGTTTCTCTTTTGTTTGCAGCAAGGGAAGCCGTATGTCTTTGATAGAGTGTTACCTCCTAATACAACCCAGGAACAAGTTTATAACGCCTGTGCCAAGCAGATTGTTAAAGGTAGGTGTTGTCTTTGTTTATTCCTGCCTGGGGGGAGGAAAAAAGATGTCTCTTTGTCCCCTCCAGACTGGATATAATAAATGTTTAGTTGTGTATGGGAGTTTAATAATTACTAATTCCGGTTGTTTCCTTTTTTTAAGGACTTGGCTGTGAAAACAAAACAAAAAAGCCAACCCACCCCACCCCCCCCCAAACAACAAAAAACCCAAACACAAACCCCAAGTCAAACAAACAAAGAAAAAGAAGAAGCTGAAGGAACTGGAGTAGTTGTTCCTTACTTCCTCCTTGCGTGTCTTACTCACACACATATTTGCTTTGGTTATATGTTATATGGTGTTATACCATAAGCAACAAAAAGCATGTTGTTCATGCAGCGTGAGCCTGTTCAGTACGGGACAAATGCGGAATAGCTCTGTCTTTGAGTGGAAGGATGGGCCATTACCGGAGGACGTAGAAGGTGCTGCTTTGGTAGCTGCTTTGCATGCAGACAACTTGCACTTTAAAATAAAATGACAAGACAGGTTCCTATTGGCTAGCACCCTATTTGTTTAAAACAAAACCTTCATAAACTGTTGACATTTCAAGGTTTTTAATTTGAGAATCAAACTTTTTGGGTGCAGTTTAATTGCCTGCCTTACTTCCCCCACCTCCCAAATCGCCCTCAAACCTCCCTCTTGGTTCTGACGCTGGGTAGTTGGTGGCACTAGAACTGCTACAGCATCCCAGAGGTTATGAGTAGCACCTGATGAAGTCATTCCCTGGCCTTGTGTAGTGTCCCTGTGCCCTTCAAGACTTGGTCCTCCGTGTTTGTTTTTAAATCAAGGTATGTAGACGGTAGGAGTGGTGTCAGAGCTGGTCCGAGTTGTGCTTGTATAGCATCGCAAGGCTGCACGTGGAACACTGGAATTTATGTCCATGAGAGATCCGGGGTTGCTCAGAGGCGCAGGAGCTACTGAAGCAGTGTGGAAGGACTCACCAGAGTTTCAGGTGTGGAACTGGATCTGCTGAGAGCTGGTGCGTCCGCTGGTGGGGAGAGGTCCCTGGGGTGAGCAGCCCTGCTGCAAACCCTGGGCTCTGTTGGAAATAGGTTGGCTCCCTCGGACAGCATCGAGCAAACCAACGTGCGTGTAGTTTAGGTGATTGGGAGTGAGGACCAGAAGGTAAATTATTTGATGCTGAAGAGAGGAAGTGAGTCATTAGACTTCTGTTGCTTCTTCTCAGCGGGGAGCCTAATCAGGGCAATTCTGACTTCAGAAGAGTGAGCCTTTAATAAAAACTGGTGGGATTGGAGTTACAGAGCTTAGAAATCGTTAGTTCAGGTTGATGACACACCACTCAACCCTTGGAAGTTTGGGGAACTGTTTTGATACTACAGTGTGTGCTAGCAGAAACACAGCGCTGTTTGTAGGCTTGCAGAGGGTGTTTATATCCCCTGTGGGAGTTGGTTTCCTCCAAAAATGGTGAGAGAAATAAAATCCTGATTGAGAGCAATTTGGAAGACCTAAACCAGTGACTAAGTGGTCATTAACCAAATAGAAAAGCAAGTACTTTCCAAAGTCCTGTTTGGAAATAGAGTTCAAACGTGCTTTTGCGTGTGTGTTAACTTGGACCTTCCAGATAATTTGAAAGGCAAGTTTGATAGGGGGGAGGGCGTAGAAGAAAGGAAAAGAGAAATAGGGAAAAAAAGGGAGAGAAAGTGAGAAGGAGAGTGATGGAGAGAGAACGGGAGAGGGGGGAGAGAAGGAGGGAGGGAGTATGCAGCATTACTGGAGTGATGTTCTTGAACTCTGGACTTATATTTCCTTAGGTTTAATTTCCAGTGTAAAGCCTAATAAAGTGAAGAACGTGAAACGGACTGGGCTGTTTCTGATAGACTGGAACAATGTAATTTACTACATGGAAATATAAGCTGAGTGCATTACAACTTGGAGCACTATTTAAATTTTTAAGACTTTTGTAGATAGCTTTTCAAGGTTACCATTTGTTACCAGATTTCATTATACTGCCACGAAATGGCTGATGGTTTCATTGTTATTAATGTTATTACAGAAAATGCCAGCTGGCCTAACAGTCTCTAAAACAATGGTTATAATAAGTATGTTGATAGTGAGAACAATCTAAATAATGGTGAGTTTTTCTCCGTTAAAGCAATGGCATTAGGTTGAAGTAAACAACTCAGTGACTAAGTCCAAGTATTTCACATTCCAGACGTGAGAAACAAGGTGGTTTAGAGGAGGAGAAGCCACCCGTGCGTTACAGGGGTTTGCATCGGGGTGGGCGCTGGGATGCTGTTTGAAGGTGCTCCCAAGGGTAGAAGTACCAGTAATGGAAGCGTGTGGGGAATCATCACTGGTGGATATGACCACAGGCTGGGAACTTGCGTTTGCATTTTTTTAACCAAACTGAGAAATATCAGTAAATCTGACAGGGAACAATAGTGTGTAATTGCCACCACTTTTGCTTTGTTTCCCATTGCTCTCACTTGCCAGAAAACAGCTTTATCGTCTCGGTCTACACAGATGGATGGCTGTAGCTGGGCCTTGCATCTTTCCTACCATTACGTTGAGGGGAGGGAGAATATATAACGGCCCAGGCTGTTGCTGAGCACTGGAGCTGTGAGCACCTTAGTGCACCTGTGAACATCTGCACGTTTTTGTGTCCTGCGAGGAGGAGAAAATTACTTTTACGATTTTGTGGGTGGAGGGTTTGCTCTCACCGGGTAGCTTATTGACTTTCTATTCTGGTTACAAATACAGGCCTCAAATGCTGAGTTGCAGAACTAGAAACTTTAGAGATGGAAAAGATAAGTATAGAGTAGAAATTTGGTCATAGAAATGTACTTGTCCTGTTCATCCTCATCAGGAGAAAGGCCATCTGGCAGGAGTTGACTGGCTGAGTTGTGTAGCTGGCTTCTGTGGGGAGGGTAAATCAAACTGGGAAACATATTAGCGTTGGACCAGGAGCTAGGAAAAGTACCTAGATGTTTTTTGTTTACTAAAGTTATATAAAAATCCCAACTGATCTTTGTTCAGTCGCTTTCTCGATCTTTTTTTTCCCCTCCTTCCCTCCGTCCCTCAAGTTTTGTGCAGGCTGTTTCTGGGACTGTCCGTTGGCAGATGGTGTATGAACTATCTTAGGGGGAAAGCCTTCCAACAAAGCAACTTCTTCTGCTACTGAGACCACTGACTTGTAATTGCATGTGATGCAAAGGAATATATATATATATATATATATATATTACAGAATAAGGTATCTTTTGCTATTTGGGAAGCTACATTACTTATCTGTGCTTCCTCAGGCATATCTTTGTGTAAATTGGTGAATTGGTGCAAATTCTGAGCAGTTTTCTTATGTAACAGCTGATTAATCAGGTCATTTTCCCCCTAGGCTGTGTACCAGTATAGAGCTGACATTGTACCTTGCATTTACCTGAAGATAATAAACTTTTTTTTTTTTTTTTCCTTAATTCAAACTGGTTTATTTTTTCCAGTTAACCGAGTTTGGTAAAAAGAGGAAATAATAGTAATGAACTCTTAGATTCTGTTTAACTGTGCTGGGAATTGAAAGATGTTTGGATGCTAGGTGGTTTTCTGGAAATGAACAAGAGTTGCACATGTTTGCTCATGAAATCAAAGATTTCTGAACACCCTACCCCACCCCAGGACAATTATTTATATTTTTTCTACCTAAACACCTTGAAACTCTAGTTCTTTGCACCTTCCAGACCCTGTAGTTGATCTTCACCATGTGCTGGCTTTCATCTAAAGAGGAAAATGAACCTTCCTTCTTTTCCAACTTCCAGCTGGATTTTAGTTTAAGATAAAGTCCAAAGACAACTAAGATGGAGCCTTCTATACACAACAGATACAGGGTACTTACAGCTGGATGTAGCCTCAAAAGTTAAATGTGACTGCTTCCCTGTTGTGTTTATATATGTGTGTGTGTGTGTGTTAAATAAGAAGTGTCAAGTAAGCTTTTTATTTCAAAAATTTCAAATGCAGTTGCATTAAATACAGCCTTACCTGTTGGCTATTTTGAAATTTATTATTAACTTTTTACAAGGAAATAATATTTTTGTATTAAAAAAACAAGATGTAACTTTTATCTCCTGTGAGCTGCTGCCACCGCCCTTACACTGCAGATCCTTGCCTGCATCTCCCTCTCTGCCTCCTTGGTCCCGCACTTCGTGTTTCTGCTGGTTTTCCCACGTGTTTCTGCTGGTTCTCCCACGTTAGATGCGTTGGTGCCAGCTGAGCGGAGCTCCCAGCAGGATTCGTCATTGTCATGGTTTAACCCCGGCCGGCAACCCAGCACCACACAGCCGCTCAGTGCCCCTCACCCAGAGGGATGGGGAGGAGAATCGGAAAGGAATGTCAGACTCGAGGGTTGAGATAAGAACAATTTAATAGGTAAAGCAAAAGCCGCTCACACAAGCGAAGCAACACAAAGAATCCATTCATTACTTCCCATTGGCAGGAAAGCATTCAGCCATCCCCAGGGCAGCAGGGCTCCAGCATGGCTAAGGTCACTCAGGAAGACAAATGCCATCTCTCCAAATGTCCCCCCCTTCCTTCTTCCCCCAGTTTATATACTCAGCATGATGCCATATGGTATGAATACCTCTCTGGCTAGTTTGGGTCACCTGTCCTGGCTGTGTCCTCTCCCAATTTTCTGTGCTCCTCCAGCTGGCAGGGCCCAGGAAAACAAAAAGTCCTTGATTTAGTATAAACACTACCCAGCAACAACTGAAACCATCAGTGTGCCATCAACATTGTTCTCCCACCAAATCCAAAGCACAGCACTGCACCAGCTACTGAGAAGAAAATTAACTCTGTCCCAGCTGAAACCAGGACAGTTGTAAAGTAATCATCAACAGTTGTAAGGATTTTGCTAATTTTTCTCTTGTTAATATTTTAATGTCTTCCAAAGACAATGCTTAGTATATATTGAGGATTTATTGGAAAAATTGCCATGAAAATATGAGCGAAGGGGCTTTGAAGGTGGTGCAGGTGGAGGAGGCTCGCCGCCCCCCCCCCCCACGCTCCCCGCTGCAGCCCAGCCCTTCTTTCCATTTGGGTTTGCTCCCTGCTGAGCTGAAAATCAGCGAGATGTTCGCTTCAGAATAGAACTGGTGATTGAATGTTTTGAAATACCAGTAACATGAAATTTGGCCCTATTTAGAAGCCTGTTGGGAAAGTAATGGGTCGAAGGAGTGAACTCAGCATAGCGCTGCATCTGTGGCTGCACATCTGGGGTTTTCTCCATGCAATTTTTATTTATAATTGCTTATTTTAAAGTTTGCTTTGTTAAGGCAAGAGCAAGCAGTGTCTCTATTTTTATAAACGGATAAGGATGCTAAATTCATACAAAACGTTAATAGGAGTATGACAGCAATTACAGTCTCCTAACCTTGCCATTCTCCTAGATTTCAAGATTTGGAAAATTTACCCAGCAATACACTGTGGAGGTTTATACAACGTCTGGCATGTCTGGCCTCCTCAGCTCCCCAACATAGTTCTGCCACAACTTAAACGGTTATATTCTGTGTTTCATTAGAATGTATATTTTTAAATGGCTTCATTCTAATTTCATCTTTACTCAGTATTGCTGTATAGGAAGTGTGGGTCTGTGTAGCCAGTGTCTTTGAAAAAGATTTCTTTCCCTTCCTTTCTTTTTATCCATTTATTTTCTTTGAAATCACCTTTCTGTGCCTTTTCCCTTGAATTTTCTTCATTCTTGTTCCTTCTTCATTCATTTTAAATACAGACATATCTTAATTAATTGTCCTTCCTATCTGGACCATCGACATACATACATGTGGAGATACAAATAAGGAGATATTATGTGTTTTATGTAAATGCACTGTGTATGAACTTTTATGTGATTATATATAATGGAGTCGTGTGTATATATTTACACACACGCACATATACACTTTTTTTCTCCTGGTAGCCTCTATTAGTATTGGTGCAGAGGGTGGGAAACACAACACCTTTCCGAAGCAGAGGCAACTCCGAAAGCAGGAGATGGTTTGGAAGAGGCGATGGGCAGGGAGCCCTCAGCCCCTGGTGGTCCTCGGGCTCTGCTGGTGGCTCCCGGGCCCCTCGGCAGGCGTTGAGCTTTCCCTTTGCTTTTATTTTTCACCGGTGGCTCCCCCCAGCTTTGCTGCTCTCTTTCTGCCTGGTGGTTCTGCTCCGTGGCAGAGCTCTGGTACCTCGTACGGTGCTGCTGGCCCACGGCAAGAGGCATCGGGCACGGTGTGGGGGCAAGGTGGGTGTCCCCAGGCACAGCACCCTGGCCCCATCCTTCTCGGGGGCTCTGGGGGATCTTTCAGAGGAGGCTGATGGGGGCAGCACAGGGTTATCGCTGCCAGTTTTTAGATAGAAGCTTTCCTGCGTTCTTTATTAGCAACTAGAGTAAGTGTTACTCTTCTTTTCCATGAAAGCTGCGTGAATAGACGGCCCTACTTAAGGCTTTAAATTCCCTTCCCTGGCGCCAGGCCAGGCCAGCAATGGCCCTGGGACCCTGCCTGAGAACCAGCTGGTTTACAACCCTCCTGGATTGCTGCAAGCTACTATAGGCATTAACCACTGCTAAGTTAAAAACGGATATTTTTGTATCTTAATGCAATATAAAATTACTCAGTCTGCCTTGAGAGAAGGATATTTCCAATAAAGCAAATTCCTGTTGGTCTAACTTTCTTCCCGCTTTGTAGACAAGCTTGGAAATTAATGAGGCCATGAACTGTTGATGCTGTTACAGTAGTAGAAATATATGAGTTTGTTTAATTTTCTCTGTGGTGCTCAATGGTTTAAAATGCATTCAATTAGGTTTCCCTTTTCCTATGTTACACAGGTATATTGGCTAATATCTAGTGTCCAAAGATATTTTTTTTTACCAGGAAAATGACAGAGATATCAATAATTCTGCAGTTCTCTACTTTAGATGTTGTTATGCGTTTTGTTTGGCCTAAAGGTAACTAGTTATATTGTATTTTTCCCATTCTTTATTGCACAAACTATTTTCTAATTGAGTTTCAACATTGTAGAAGTCTTAGGAAAAGCTGCTAATCCAGCTTTAAAATGTCGATATGAGTTTTAATTGTTTTTCTTCTTGCAGATGTTCTTGAAGGCTACAATGGCACCATCTTTGCTTATGGACAGACATCATCAGGAAAAACGCATACTATGGAGGTACAGTGGCAAAATTAAATCAGTTTGGTAGCAGCAGTAGAATTATATGTACCAATTACCTGAACAAGCCAGCTCTCTGGAGCACTCAGCTGTGAGTGACATATAAAAAGAGATCTGGGTGTGTTTAGCTTCTACTGCCTTTTAAACTGTAGTATTTCTTTCAATGTGGAGGGTTTTTCAGGAGTTGTCTACAGATATCTAGCTAAACTAAATAATAAATAAAAAATAATAAATAATTAAAAAAAAAACACTAAATAAATGCAGCGAGTGAAAAATATTAAGTACATGTTCTCCGTATTTGTTGTAACAGTTTAGGTGTGTGTATATTTTAGAGGCTTTGAGTGAGATTTGTTAATGCACAAATGAAAACAGTAATAAGGGTCTGCAGAGTTCCCTTGTATGCAGGATTATGAAAATTTATGCCTTGGTTATTGGTTTTTCTCATTTGCACTCGCCTTCTGGGAATACCACTCTTGCATGCTGCAGCACAGATGAATGAATTTGAGAATTGTTGCTTTGGAGCAGAAATACCAAATTATACGAAATTCCAGTGGTTGAAGTCCTAAGTGTGTTCATATTTCTGCTGCATGATGTGTGACAGTGTAGTTTTTCCCTGTGTTTTTTGGGTTTTTTTTAACTGTTCAGTTACAAGACATTAGATATTTTAGTCTCTTGCTAAAAAAGGAGGATCATTTAAGTGTTTAATCCCCACATAGGACTGTTCCATCACAGCACTGTACAAGCTTGATGTATGTGTCTTAGAGCATTTTGTTTCAGCTGTGAACTTTAAACAGGAGGTCTACAGCAAAGTTTTGCTAAATGAAAGGAAAAAAATGAGCTTTCCTTCATTTTACATCATAACATTTAGCATCAGATGGTTTTGCTACACGATTAACACAGGTGACCTACCTAACATGAAGGTGAAAGGAGAAGGGAAGCAATATTCTCTTGGGCCAACAGGCCCTGGTGAAATTGTTGTTCGATTGCCACAGTTGCTCCTTTCCTGGAGGATGCAATAACTGATGCCTCATGTCTAATTAAGTCTGTCCTTGCAAGGATGGGGGAAATCACTAGCTCAGCCCTCACAGATGGCACAATGGCTGAGTAATCCACCAGCTCTGTATGTAATTAAATCAAAATGTCTGCAGGGCTTGAGCTGGTGCTTCCACATGGCATGCGGAAAGATCTCTTAAAGCCAATTTATATTCAGAATTACAAGCTGCGATAAAGAAAATTACTGTAGAGAAATGGCTGTTTTACTTCTTTAATAAAGAAAAAGCTGTCATTTTAAAGTGGAATCAAGTCTATATTCAGTTTTAATCCCCCTTTTAACCTAACAACCTCTTGTAAAGTTTCTGAAGTATGTTGTGGAAGAAAAAAATAGTCTGAAGTTGAAGAAATAGTAAATCCTCTTGGTAAAGCTGTTATGGAGGATTTTCTGTGAAATGTGAAATGCTTCATAGTGTTAGTGTTAATCTTGAACAGGACATGGTAGTATAATATAGCTAGGATAGGCTTTTTGACGTCTGTAGGGCTTTCTCCTGTGCTAGATAAAACATTTACCAACCTGTTTAGCAGGATAGAAGCCTTCTTAAAAAATTACATGGTTTTGCCCATAAGATTATATTGAGGGGCTTTGACCTTACTTACAGTAGAGTTTTTGGTACTGGGTCCCTATAGACTATAGTCATGTCAACATCCTGACATAAACCAGCACTCTCTCAAATGCTATGCTTCACTAGCTAGTGCCTGCCTGCTCTGTTTAAATGTGGAAATTAATGTTCTTATTAAAATGAGAGGCTTTAATGAGCAGAGAACTCTCTGTCTGGGTGCTTCGAGGGAGTTCACTCACTGCAGCAGCAGCATGGCAGCAGCAGCACATCTCCAAACTCTTTCTGAGCTTACAGCTAAATCCATGGGAGTGGGAGTTTTTATTATTGCAGCTTTCCAGTGAATGGCCTACCTTTATCTTTCTCTTCCCTTTCAGTTTACCATGTCTGTAAATTGTAGTGGAACCTTCTTCAATTGTCTCTTGTTTTAATAAAAATCCATTTACAGTAGCATAAAAAGGAGTATTTTTCAATGCATCACAGACTGCTGGTGTTACAGTGTTTTAAAGATCTTAACTCTTTCTTCTTAAAGCATTGAATGTGATCTTGCTTCACTGAAGTTTCTCCAAGCTTAAATGGTGAGAAGGTCCGAGCCCAAGAAGTTGTAGATGAATTGGTTGAGTTACGTGCATGTTTAATCACGTTTTACAGATTGATTTATCCTCTGAGCTAGAGAAAGCTATGTAAACGAAAGCTTAGTTATTACAGGACTTGTTAGATTGGGGGAATGCTTCATTAAATAGTTTCATAACTTGTCGCTTCCCCACAATTATTAGGGGATGTGTTTACCTGGTGCAATGATCCCAAACCTGATGCACCTCTGCGCAGACAGAAGTCTCAGCAACGAAAGTTTGAATTCAAACCACCCTTTGGCTGAGCTACCACCCCAGCTGGATCAAAGCTGCTGTAGAAAAGGGTGCACTGCACAGCTCTGGCATTCCTGGCTCTGCAGCTCCCTTCGCTGCCTTACGAGTCGTGCATTTTGCAGTACTTCATAGTGTAGACAACACCTTTGGTTGGATTTCTGCACACTCAAGAAATACCAACAAATCTCTGTTTATTCTGGTTTAGGAAAAACTCCTTTCCCTTCTTTGGGAAAATTTTCTTTGAGCAGTAATACAGGGTGGTCAGTTGGTTTCAGTGAGCTTTTCAGGGAGAAGGGATGGAGAGTGTGGAAATTGTGTTGCAGTCTCGGCTCAGTAACAGCAATGAGTGATGGAACCGAGTGCTGTGCTGGCAAGGCAAAAGAAGGTGTTGGGTTTTGCTTTCAGTGTGTGTTTGTGCACATGAGTTTTCCCCTCTATCAGGGATTTAGTGTATTTAATCACTCTCTTTTTCATTCTCATAGTCTGAAATGAAATGGTCTATCATATGACAAGGACTTCTTAGTTTTTGAGAAGCTTGATAGGATGTTGGATATGGTATAGCGTGTAACTGCTTCTGCTGCAGAAGGTAATATTATCTGTATAATATGAATAAAATATGATTTAGATCCAGCTGAGTTCTGCTTTATAGGGAAGGCAGTCAGCAATGTAACTGATTTATCTATATTACCTCCCTTTTTTTTCTCCCCAAGACATTTATGTAATTTGAGGGCAGAAGCCTAGTAACTATTATAAATACAGGCTTTGAGACAGAGGAAGAGATTATGTCGGTTCTTCATGATAAATTTCTTTCATGCTAGGTTGATGCCTAGAAGTTGACAGTTCACTGGCTTTAGCATAAAGAAAGCGATGTCTAGGAAGACTGTATTTGAGTATACAAGTAAGAGCTGAGAAACTTGGAAAACAGGTCAATGTGACACAGCAGTCACTCGCAAACATACATAATATTGAAAAACACACGCTCGTGTGTACGATTTTCCTCCTGTTTTCCTAAAAAACCCCTTGGTGCTTAATAGCTTTTAGCAATAACAGATCAAGTCTGACTTCCCATGATTTGGAGTTGTACAGTTACCCACCATATTTTAAAAAACAGTAATTCCCTACACCTATTCAGAGTTCGGTGCTTTGTGGTGCTGAGATGTGCAGTATTACTTGGGCGAAGATACATTCAGAAGGTGTATTAGAGTTTCCAGGCACCATGTTCTGGTGGAGTCTGACTTGGTGTTGCATATTTAAGCAGTGTCATAAAACATTTGGAAACAAAAGTACAGTGTGTGTGTCATAGTCAGAAAAGGTTTTAATTTTGAATTTGTATTTCTCTTCGGTTTTCAAGTAGTGTTAGCTTTCCTCTGTGTGTCTGGCTTTTTCAAAAAGAGCAATGCAACTAAAAGATGCAACGTAGCCGGGGAAATTGTTGGGTTTAGTTAATATTCAGTTCTTGAAAGAATAGAGAAAAGCAGTTGTGCAAGTTAATGTGAAGAACGGTGGTGTTTGCAAGGCACAGTTCTCTGGCAACAGGCCCAGCAAGCTCAAATCAGAATATATTACTCTAATCCTCAAATCCCTGCAACCCAGATTTCCCTTTAGCTTTCTAGCACAGTGGTGAAAGAGAAACTGAATGCTTTAATACTTCTTGCTTCTGACATGTTTCTAAATATCTGATTTAACTGGGAGAACCAGGCTGTAATTTGTATGTTTGTGTTTATTCTCCTAACTTTGTGTCAGAGAGCGCCAGCGTAAATAGCAGCAGGACGGCACGCTTGGCAGAGGGTAGGAGCTGCCAAAACGAATAGGTGCTCTGTCAGGTGAAGGCTGCCAACATGTCGAGTCATTCTGCCACCTTCTCTGTGTGCTTTTATCAAGCAGTTTCCCCCTAGAGCAGCCGGCACACTCATGGGGACCCGCTGGAGGAGGGTGCGTTTGGACAAGGCTTCCGCCTTGCTGGTACCTGAGCAAGGTTCTCCAAGTTACGGTTTGGTTTTGTGTCCGCAGGGGAAGCTGCACGACCCTCAGCTCATGGGAATCATTCCGAGAATTGCACATGACATCTTTGATCACATCTACTCCATGGATGAAAACCTGGAGTTTCATATAAAGGTAAATAAATGCAGAATAACGTGTTACGAAATGGGTCGGGTGAAAGAAAACTGAGCTGGATGGGAAGGTCCATAGCATTCACGCTATAATGTTGTGCTGCGGAATTTTCCCTTTCTCGCTTTTGTAATGCAAAAAACCATTGTGTTACTGAGGATATTTACTAGAAATAATCTAATACAGTTGCTAACCTTTGACAGAAATTTTTCGTGAGCGTGTTTTCAGCTCAGGTTTGCTAGTCTGTTGGTTGCCTCGTCTCTCACCACAGTTGACGGGCTGGCCAGCATGGTAAGGAAACACTTATTTCACTGCACCTTCTCCGATGGCTGTGCCCCACTAGTTATGACCATAAATACCATTGGTCTTCATGATGTCTGTGAGGATACTGGCGTCGTGTTGCTATGTCAAGGATATAAACAGCCCTCCATAATATACGTGGGTTTGAAATGGGGGAAAGATGGCTTTGGGCAATTTACAGAAGGATGTTTAGAAGTGATTTTTAGCTCAAAAGCTTATGTATGTTCCTTAAGATAGTGGTCTAAGTCTCAATTTGAACAGCTATTATGTTTTCCCATATCCCTATCTTGATCACAACCATATGAGCTCTGAAATGTTTTGAGTGACCTTTAATTCCGACTGTTCATCCGGTCTCCTGGGGAGCTCTCAGCCGTGGGGGGGCACTGGTCCATCTGGCAGAGCTGGGGTCAGGCTGCAGCTTGCTTCCGAGCAGACATCAGTAAAATTACCCAGCGGATTGCAGGCAAAAGGAGTACTCCTCTGCATCATCCCTCCCCCAAAAGGCACAAAATATACCTAGTGCACCCCAGTATAGGTATACTATATATATACTATACTTCAGTAAAGGTAAGGAGCTGAGTACAGGTAGAGTGTGAAAACTGTCCCTTCTCCTGCTGTGACCAGGTCATGCCCTGTGAAAACGGAGCTCTCCTCCTCATCCCTCTTGTGCTTCAAAGTTAGAGATGGGTGACTTTTTAGTGCTGCTTGCATTGAAGCCCTTGAAGCATTTCTGGTGGTCTATCTGGTATATTTCTCTGTGTGTGAGTGTGTGTGTATATATATATATTTATATATATATATATATATATGTGTGTGTGTGTGGTGGGGGTTTTTTGAATAATCTAGCAGAGTACCTCTGAACCAGCTACTGATCTTCTGGAAGGACTAGTTCATTTTCTATTGAGAACCTTCTTAGCAGTGCCTGTTTGTAGGGGTGCGCCTGAAGTACAGACAGAAGAAGCAGCCTTACAAAGTACAATAAGCCATCTAAGTATTTTAATAGACCTTAGATCGTAAAATACTGAGCACCTTAAGAAGAGACATCTCTGAGTTTTCATAGAAATGGCTTCCATAGGGGTGACACTGATTTCTTTTCATCATCTGTAAAGCTCTCCTGTGGCTATTGCTGTTCTGCAGATGGGCACCCCCTTGTACAAGACATAGGAAATTCCTGTCACAGCCAGCAGAAGCTTATCACTTTATAAATCATGTTCTGCCGGCACTGAATTGTTTCAGTGGCTTCCTATCATGGTTGACATTTATGAATTTCTTAGCAGAAAAGCTGCCTAAGTAGCACTGAATGAGTGAGTGATGATACAAGTAGCTGTCATTGAGAGAAATGCGTGTTCTGTCACTGGGAGCAAGAATTTAACCAAACTGTCATGCTCTTTAAATAACTGAGCCAACGTTGAAAATTAATACATCTTTTTTTCCTCTCCCTCTTTAATAGACACCCATTTAGAACAGGGAGGGGAACTTGGTATCCCCTGTGTGTCTTGGTCCTCAGCAGCATGTTGGTAGGATAATATAAAGCATGTGAGTTAAGTCTGGGTGAACCAGACTGTTGAAACGAGCTGGTCCAGAGGATGGCTTTAAATGGGACACAGGTGAAGTAAATGCACAAAAGCAAAATAAATCTGTATTTAATAGCAGTTGTCACGTAAGATCAACTCAGAATAATAAAAAAAAAAAAACCAGAACAATTTATATTTCATATGAGAGAAAATGATACTGTACTAAATAACTAGAGTATACTGATACCTATAATTTACCCATCTAGCATTCCAGCTAAATAATTGCTGAATAAAGCTTGTTTAGGGTACGGTTAGGCACCACACCCCTAACAGATTTCTGTTTGCTTCTGTGAATCAAATGCTCTTTTATTAAGAGTCATTCATTCATTCTCTCTCTCCTTTTTTTTTTTTTTTTTTTTTTTCTTTTTTCTTTTTCCTTTTGGACAATTGCTTCTGTTACAGAAAAGCTCATTTTCAGTTTTTTCTTTGGGACTTGATTCAAGACAGAACTTTTACATATGCTTGATTTAAAAGTTTAATATCTATTGCTTTGGCTTACGTAGCTTGTACATTCAAGCACTGCAGGTGCTGCCTGCTTCTGTGCCGGCAGGTATCACTATACCTCTTAACGGTTGTCAAACTTGACCCTTCTTGTGATGCAGCTGTACTGATGCGATAGTACCTGAATTGATTTGATTATGTTCAATATTTTTGTCAATGTTGCTTATGTAAAAAAGAAAAAAGATAAGGTTTGCTTGAAGTGGTTTTTTGTATACTTTCCTCATGAATCATTGGTCAATGCAGAAAGATCAATGACTTCTAAATCATTCAAAATACAAGCACGTTCACATGAAAGATGTAATTCAAACTGTGTGGGTGGTGGGTTTTATTTTTAATTTGATGCTTTTTATTCTGACAGATGTGGAAATATAGGTACAGAGATTTTTAAATCGCTGAAATTTAAATCTGTAATGTTTATGATTACTTAACTAGGTTTCCTACTTTGAGATATATTTGGACAAAATAAGGGACTTGCTTGATGGTAAGTTCTGCATTTCTTATGCGATAAGTGTTTTTTGGCTTGGTGTAGTGCTTTCAATCAATGCCTAAGTGGAAACAGTTGCTTTCTTTGAGAGTGATTTAAGTTTAAGCTGTATGGCTGGGTTTGTGAAAGAGAATTTTGCAGTTTAAGTCATCTGATCTCCGACTCCTGTGCACCTGTCTCTGCAGCGCTACATAGCTTCGTCATAAATGAGTTCAGAGAATTTTACAGACTTGAAGGCAGGTCCGAGCCTCACTGGCAACGTATATTCTTAAAGTAAAACTGTAATTTAAAAATGTAGATAGTGTTCTGTTGAGGCTTTTTTGTTAAATTTAGAATACATTTAGTGCAACTTCTTCCTTGCTGTGTCTGTTAGGCAGGGTTTGTTGGGGGTGATCTATTTTACAGTTTGTGTTGCTGTGTATGCATGCTGGATGTTAATGCAAGTGTGAATTGTGTGTCTTGAATTGCTCTGAAGACAGAAATGTATGTTGAGGGTAACAGAAAACCAGGAGCACGTATTTGAGCTATTTTCAGTTCCAGTGAGTTCTTCTATCTCTTTCAAAATTCTTGGCTGCTTTGGCAAAATCCAGTTTGGTCTGTGTTTATTTTATTAATCCAAGCAATAAACAAAAGCTTTTGTGCCATGAAGTTAATTTTAAAGAAACGAGTGTAAGATTGACAGAACAAGAAACAGGTTTTATGTAACAGAAATATTAGTAGTCCATAAGGAGTGGGAAGCGAGTACAATTCTCATTTATTTTATGTATATATTTTATATATTCACATATTACATTCATGAATTTAATAAATTCACGGTATGTCTGTCATGCCTATAGTTGACATGTTTACCTGTGGAATATTCCTAATGATCTCCCATCTTTTTTTCTAGTGTCAAAGACAAACCTCGCTGTACATGAAGATAAAAACAGAGTCCCATATGTTAAGGTACAAGGAAAATTTGATGCTCGCTTTTTCATTCTTTCTCACATATGCATTTATTTATTTGTATCCCAGTGTCATCTGCCAAAATGATTCAACTCATGTTCTGTGTCTTGAATGTTCAGCTAGTGTTGGTCCCTGGATTTAAACGTTTTCCTGAAATATTAATGGGCTTGATTCACGTTTGTTTTATTTTCCTGACTGTAAACATTTACATTTTGTTAGTATGGTGTTAAATCTAAAGTATTCATGTTCCCATTTCATGTCAGATATGAAAGAGAATGTTTTGAAGAATTTTTTTCTTTAGTATTTTGTTGCACAGATAAATGCTGTGATCTCACAATATTTTAGAACAGATTTGTTGGGTTAGGAATTTAGTTTATGAATCCTGGGCCCTCACTTAAATGTAATATACTTGTTAAGTATATGAGCCTTAATAATATACATACAATTCTGTTTATTCTCATCTGGGGAGGGCAAAAAAGAATGGATAAAATAATTCCTTCAGTAATATTGCGTTAGGGCAGAGAACAAGGACGCATCTCATCTTGTAGTTTGAGAGAGGAAGAACTAATTTGGGTGTGTAATCTTACCCAAATTAGTAACAGGAACATATGTTGTATCATTCCATGTGTTCTACGTGTAGAAACTCTTTTCTGCTTCATGTTTGGATTTGACTGAGTCTTTTAATCTTGTGAAAGAAAACTGTCTCTCAGGTTATCCCCTGGACTCCTCAAAGTCACACAAAGGCATGTTTTGGTCCATTGCCTCGCTAGTGGTCATGTTGGATGTTGATGGTTCTTCTAATTAGTTTGTTCGTCAGTGCTAAATGTTCTTCCTGACAGCATTTGGAGTACTAGGATGCTTCCTAAGCTTTTCTGTTTTCAACTTGCATACTTCTAGGGTTGTACAGAAAGATTTGTATCTAGTCCTGAAGAAGTTTTGGATGTCATTGATGAAGGGAAAGCTAACCGTCATGTAGCTGTAACAAGTAAGTATTCTGTGGAGGCTTTTCTGCCTCCACATGTGGGTGGGTGTAGCTTCCTGGTAATGTGTTGATTCTTGGTGTTCACAAAGTACTTTTCCTTACTTACGTGAACGACATAATGATGCACAAATGCTAACACTTTAAAATGAATAGCGTGTAGCTTTTTTGCCACTTCACTGCATACAGAAACATTTGTTGACTTTCAGCTTTGAGAACTGAATTTAATGTATGGCACTGTTATATTAAAAGTCAGAATATGTGTTGTTACACATAGCGTAGATATTTTGAAATGAAGTACAATTGTAATTATGTACGTACATTCTTCTTTGCACTGCAAGTCAGGATCTCAGAGCAATTCACTGGTCAAACAGCAGGCAAAGACTGCAGAGCAATTATGAGGCTCTGCCTGTTTATCGCTTGCAAGTTGTTCCAGTGAAGCAGTGACTTGGACTGAGTTCCAGTGATAGCAAAGCAAACAAGTCTTCCTGAATTTTTAAAAAAATAAATAAATAATTGCTTCAGCCTGTGCCAGATTTGTTGACATTGTGTTGCACGCAGCCTACTAGCATTATGTTGATAAAGAAGGCAGGTATCTTTGGCCTCTTTCCCGATTTATACTGTAAGATGTCTTTGATCCAAGAAGTGAGCGTGGCAGAACCTCAGCTTGTAACTCAAATCTCAGTGGTCGGGTGGAGTTTTGAGCTGGGGAGGGGGGAGGGTTAGTGGGGCTTTTTGTTTGTATTTTTAAAAAAAATATTTTATTTTTTATGATGCGCTGGATAACTTCTTTCTCTTCCATGTCTCTGCCTTCTTCCTTTGTTAAATACTCTATTGCTTTAGCTTTCCCCTGCCTTTCTCATTATACTAATAGAAATGCAGTCTCTTTTTTTTCTGAGTAATGTTCCTCCTGGTGTTTCTGCTATTCTCTTTAACAAAATATAACCAAATACACCTTTTGCTGTGACACTACCTGTTGCATTTGGTGCACACAGAAAAATCCTGACAAAAGTTGACAGGGAGTGCATTTCACCTGTACTGACATGGCAAGGAGCGAATTTGGAAGTGTTACTGAAAAAAAATATGAGTTTGGACATGGGAGGAGTAAAAGGGAGCTCAGCTAAATATAAATATTGCTGTGGATGGGAATGGGGGAAGGGTGGTGGTTGGGTTTGTGGTAACAGAGAGAAATGAGAAAGAGGTTTACGGATTTGCAGTATTTTCTTTTTGCTTTTTTATGAAACTTCAAACATAATGTGGTTATGATCAGACTCCCAATAAGTGGAAGCTGAATCTGGAGCCGCTTGTGTTTTACCTGCGGCCTGGGTGAAGGAGGATTTTTAACTACATAAGCAATAAAAATTACTCTGAAATTTTAATTTACATAGTGTGGTTTGGATGAAGACTTTGGCTAAATGTAGGGAGATCTCCTCGCACAATTGTACAGAGATGTTCCCAGCTTCTTTTTATTGCAGATGTTATTTAATTCTCTTTAAACTATTTTGATCAGCTCAGATTTATTCCTCTGTCCAGGATGCTGAATGTACATCCTCATTGCAATTCTGTGTCTATATAGTTTCTGTTACATCACCACAGTTTTTGCATGAGCTGTCTATACTCATGAAGCAGCATAAAAGGACAGAACCTTTATTTCTTACTCTATCTGTGAAATGTTATTTTATTATTCTTACGCTATGATACTTTTTGTTATTGTTTACTATTTCTGGCCAATTTTTCTTGCTTCAGGGGACTAAAAAAACTTTGAAAAAAGACAGACAGAAAGAAAGAACACCAGTTGCTTTTCCCAAGGCTCTCATTTATCATGAATCTGGTATTTGGCCATGTTGGGAGAAAGCAGGAGCTCATCCTGCGGTCCATACGCTGTATTTGCAGCTCTTGGCGCAGGCGCTGCTGTCACTGCAGTGGTCTGGGCTCTCTGATGAATGGCCCCACGCTTTTGAATTTGCTAGCCATGGGCTAGCTCTGATGAAACACAATTTCTTGTGTAGGTTTTAAAGCCATTTAAACAAAACCCGTTCAAATGTGATTGCAGATATGAATGAACACAGCTCTAGGAGCCACAGTATCTTCCTCATTAATATTAAACAAGAGAATGTGGAAACTGAGAAGAAACTCAGTGGAAAGCTTTACCTGGTTGACTTGGCTGGAAGTGAGAAGGTAACCTTTCCTTTTTCCTAAACTGCTGAGTGATCACCAAACTGATCACGCAAATAAGAGGGTGTGCCAGTGCAAACTAAGCTAGGTTTTACAGAAGTCCTATTTAAGTTTATCATTACTATGGCAATTTTAAAAAAAAATTGTTTTATTTGCGATGTTGAAAAAGCTATCAGAACTATTGGTATGAAGTGCAAAACCCAAAAATCTACAATGTGTCTTCATTTATAATGAAATGGATTGAACTAGTGTACTTCTTTATAGCTTTACATTCAGGTACAGGTATTTTAACAAAGTAATGTAATTTTAATGTAACTTTTTAAATTACACAGCTATTTTAATTTGCTTATATTCAGATATGTCCTGTTTCTAAGTTTTCTGTAATTATTTCACATATTAGATCAGTGAAATAACAGCAATTAATGCAGTTTGGCAGCTGAATTTTGTCTGAAGCTCCCTGAATGACTCTCTTGATTGTGGCAACTCTTTCTGCTTTCCAATGTAGAAAAATACTAACCAGAAAAGAACTTGTATCTGTTTATCAAAAGACTAATGTCTAGAACAGTACTGCACTGCAAAAATGTCATTTTTTCCCAGTTCTCATTCTAACATCTACTGGAGTGTTCAAAGTTATGAAACTGTAAATGAAATTATAAACCCCGTCATTTTGCAATGCGATGGAATTCTTTATTCAAGCAGGATCCTGGGTAACTACTGTGCGTGTCAAAATAATTACTCATGGTGAAGCAATGTCTTTTGTTGTGCTGGTAGATTTTCATTTCTTTCTGAAAATCAGAAGTCAAACAAAAGATTTTTGTTCAATAGGCTGCACAGGGTTCAGGATTGCACAGTGGGATGCTCTGGTTGATAACCCATCGGTACAATGCGGAAGCTGTCCATCAGAGTAATTAATCATGTGAAGCTCTATTACTGCATATAATGCTAAATGTTAAATAAAAAACTCCTAGTGGTGTTTAGAAAATGAGTGTGTAGTCAGGCTCTATTCTCTGAAAGTTACACTTTCATAAGTTAGGTTTGGACATCGTACAGAAAACCTGAAATAAGGGTTTCCTTGCTAGGTTGTCGTCTTAAAAGATATTGTTTCCTTTTATGTCATGTATCATTTTTAGAAGACAGTAGAGATACTGTAGTTTTAATGTAGAGAAAAAAATATGGCTTTATCCTCCATTTCTGTGCCCTTCCCCACCCACTCCACCCTACCAAAAAGAAGAGAGAAGGAGAAACAACTATAAAACTCTGTTGTTGTCTAAAGGAGTGCTGGTCCCAGGCTACCAAGCTTCTTGACTTGGGCGCCTTGGGATCCAGTTTGCGGACCAGTAAACCTTGTGTTCAGGATGAGTGGGACTATGCTTTTTCTGCCCTGATATTCTTGGTCAGAGCACACAAAAAACCCCAAAGCCCAAGATACTTGTTTGGTGGCATATGCTGTGCCACCGAGTGTGCCCCGAGAACATACCTGTGGTGTTCCCTGTCTGCACAGTCTGGTCTTGGCAGTGGTCCCCAGCTGTCCTCAGGCGAGCACAGACTTACCAGCTTTTCCCTTAACAAAGCAACGACCAACTTGCCCTTACACTGGAAGAAAGGTGGAGGTATTACAGGCTTGCACTATCAAAAAAAACGCATATACAATTATCGTTCTTCACGTTGAGGGTAAGTTTGCTTGGTTTTTCTTCCAGGAGCAGCTGTAACTGTTGCGGGGTGTGCATTGTAGTGTGTGCAGGCGCTTGCTGGCAGCTGAGCCTGACTGTTGCCTCCTCTCTTTGGTAGGTCAGCAAAACTGGAGCGGAGGGCGCTGTTCTTGATGAAGCTAAAAATATCAATAAGTCTTTGTCTGCTCTAGGCAATGTGATATCTGCCTTGGCAGAAGGAACTGTAAGTAATCCTGTTCTGTGTTGTTGAAGAACGGCTTTTTTATTTCTCTGTTTCTTTGCCACGCACATCAAAAAATAAGCTAACATTTCGATTCAGAAAGAAGAAAATATTAGTTTTCCAACCACAAACCGGTGACGTTTTTGGTATTCTACTGAAGATACGAAACTAATTCTCGGTGATTTCACTTGAGTGGGTATCCATTCTTAGCACAATCAAAATAATTACTCTTCAGGACTGTATGCTTTAAATCCATTAAACCGGTCATTGTCGACTCATGCCCTCTCTCATTTTGATAGCATTATTTTAAAACATTGTTCTTGTCTCTTACTTGTATTTTGATTAGAAAACCCATGTTCCGTACCGAGACAGCAAAATGACCCGAATACTTCAGGATTCCCTCGGGGGGAACTGCAGAACTACCATTGTTATATGCTGTTCTCCCTCTGTCTTCAATGAAGCAGAAACAAAGTCGACCCTGATGTTCGGGCAGCGGTGAGTCCTGCTCAGCAGTAGCGGATGGCACTTACTCAGACTTCACTCATGTTCCGAGCCAACCGTGCTGAGGCGAGCGAGATCAGTAGGCATTTTAAAATAGAGAGGTTACGGTTTCTGGAGTTGCTCAAAATAGTACTAGAAAGCTTCAGAAAACTGTTTCTTCATTCCCTATGGTACCAGAAAAATAAATGTTAATGTTGGCCGGCAGCTGCACTACTTAGAAGCTCTGGTAGTCTTTCCTGCAGGAAATACAAAGTGTATTCGTAGTTCTTGGAGATTTTATGGGGAAGATAATGGTACTGGGTTTACTCAGTGGAAAATGTTTGGTTTTGCTTTATCTGATACTTCTCTTGATGCTTTTAAGATGTGTCTTCTCCTAGAGTGGCATCTCAGGGATTATTGTTATGGTTCTAAAAAATATTTTTTAACTGTTAAGGAAAATGAAGAATATGGACTGTGTGTACTATTGACAACTTCGATAGATTACCATGATAGCTCATGGGCATTTTGATGTTTGAAGGTTCTTAACAGTTTAGGAATAAGTCCTCAGAAACAAGCAAGGGTAACATAAGTGTGGAAATACCCAGAAAGAAAATTTCTCTTCCCTATGTGTTCATTGGCAACAGTCATATGAAAAACATTTGGAAAGTTAGCAAAAAATAGGTCAGACTCATTACATAATTACTGCTTTTGTTGTAATTGAGGAGAACTCTGGTACTTTGGAAAATTACTCATTTTGTTTAATTGTGTAAGAGCAGAAAGAAAAAAAAATACTAACAAGTTATGGTTGTTTGAAATAGAATTTATTTAACAGTTTGTACAGTACAATAAATTTGTCTTTGTCTAAAAATGGGTTGTTTTCCACCATGCATAATTCTTGCACTGCAGCCTATGTTATAAAAGAGCATTTTATATTTGAAAGTTAAAATCATGTATAAAAGATTAATTGGACAATCTTCTATTAATTCATTGCCCCGCTTTTATCCTTTAATGTGAGCTTTCCTTAGATTTTTGTGAGGGAAGATGATCCCTTCAGCGTATTCATAGGAGAGTGCGTAAAAGTGCAGGGCAGACAGCGGCAGCGGGGCGCAGTCCCTCCTAATGGGGGGGTGCAGGTTGGGGCTGGAGGAGCGTTCTGCAACACGGTCCCCATCTGGCATTGTCAGAGCTGGAAGAACTTGTCCTTGTCGGCTGCTGCTGGGATTTGGGCACGGTGGGGAGGGACCCACGTGCTGCAAGCCAGGTAGCTGCAAAACCCATGAATTCCTCCGACAGCCGCTTTCTATAGCGTTTCCTTCGCTAGAAGCTGCTCATTTAAATAACAGCACCAGGACAAACTCCCCAAAGGGAACTTCACAGGTTGCTGCAAGGAGTTTTTATGAAAAAGGATTATAAAAGGAGCAAGTGGTCATTAACATAATCCGGTTAAGCGTTGCTATGCGGTTTTAATTCACCGTTGTACGATGAACACGATGAACATGAGTTTAAGTTATTGAAGATGTCAGCTTCCGCTGAAATCCCGTATACTATAATGTGTCACAGAAATTTTGAGTAAATGCAAATATTAAGATGCAGTAATTACATAAAGCGTGTTTGCCACTCTGACATGTGAGTTGCGGAGTTTTTGTTGATGGTAAAAAATTTAAATGTTTTGACTGACAGCTTTAAACCTCCCCACGTAGGATTTTCTGACTGCAGGTGATTTCAGACAAGCATGAGTCTGGCACCTCTGCAGACCCCAAGAGCAGCCCTAAAGGTCCTGCTCACTCATTCTGGATAAGGCTCCAGGGCGGGAACGCAGTCGCAAGGGACATTTAATCTTAAATAGATGAGTATTAATTAATTTAGATTAATATTAATCTATTAATAAATAGAGTCTGCCTGCTGTTATGCTGGACTCTGCCTGCAGGTATGGTTTGAAGTAAAAAGAGATGTAAGCAGTAAAATACAATAGTTCAGATTAAGGGGGTTAAAAGGTAGTGCATCTTTTTTTAAATTACTTTTTTTTTTTTTTTTGATCTAGATTAAAAGGGGCTTGGTTTTGCTCTGTAAATGCATAACAGTGCTCTGGGATCTCTAGGAAGTTGTGTGCTTGGGTACCTGAGGAAGTGGGTGCAGACGAAGTCCAGGTTCCATGTTATTTCATTTTACATTTATTGTGGTTTCATTTCTCTTCTAGTAATTGGGGAGTTTTTCTTGCCTGTTTAGGGCAAAATCATTTTCAAACTGACTCTGCCCACCCTGGCAAGCAGCGCTTGGAGTGACGTGACATACCACTTTTCTAGGAAGAGGAAGGTTTTTAAGATGTTCCTTAGTGAGGACCAGGATGTCAGCTGAGAGAACTGGGGAAATGGCTACTTTGTGAGAGTCTTCGGCTGGGGTTTATTGTTGGGTTTTTCTTTGTTTGCTTAAAAGCTATAGAACTGGGCTGAAATAGGAGTTCCTCATGGAAAGCATTTAATTGTAAGAAAAGAAATACAAGTAGGAGGGATGGTGATGCACTAGAGCTGCAGAGCAGCACGTGTCCTGTGCATGCACGGTGTTATTTGTCAGCGTTCTGGCTAGGAATGTCGCTGCCTCCGGGAACTGGCTTCTCTTACAGGCTCTTTGGTTGTGGCGTTTCATCTTCCTGATGCAACAGTATTAAGGACCTGAATAACATTAAAGGGAAGGTATACAAGTCATAAGTGATTACTGGTTCCTCCATTTTTCTTAGCAAAAAAAGAATATCATCAGTAAAATAAGCGTCAGGAGGAAAATTCATCTTCAGAGGCCCACTTGTACTAATCAACATGTGCATGTGCTGCTCTGTTAGTAGTGAGTCAGTTTCTTCTCTTTCTGCTCCATCTTTTCTTGTGGGTTTTATATTATTTTTACTTTTAGTTGTCAGTAAGTACTTTATCCATCATTAGGGTAACGCAGTCAATAAACTTTATGGTGCAGCCTTTTTTTCTCCCTGGTACAGTGAAATGAGTGGAAACTTGAGCCATGCTGTTGGCAGAGGCAATATGTAAAAGCTAACCATTAGGCATTATTTTAAAAGTACAGGGCTATTTGGAAATATTTCTAAGGTAATAAAACTCCATTTGCCCCACAGTGCAAATCACTGGAGCGTGGTTTGGAGTGTTTTCTTGCTGACAAAATAAACTTTCAGAAATGTTATTGACTGGCCACATTTAAAGGATGCTTTAGAAACAGTAAGTGGAGCTGTGAAGAAAATCATTAAGATCATGTGCTCTCTCTGAAGGAGAGCTGGCCAGTGCATCTATAGCCCATTCCCAGACATTCCTTGCATTGGCATTTCAGCCTAGGCTTTCCAAACTGGTATGAGGTCTGCCTATTATTCCTTTACTTAGCCTCAATTTTATTCAGTAACGCTGGAGTCATTTGGAGGGGCTCAGTGTCTGAGCAGTGGAGAGCAAAGATCCGAAACTTCCTTAATTCATACTGATTTGTTTGGGTTTTTTTTTCTTTTTAAGTGAGGATTTACTAGGGTAGGTGCTGTGCATTTTTTTCTGCTCGCTTTGCATCTTCTAGTGCAATTGTTTAGGTTCAATGGGAGCTAAGCACTTCCACAATAATAAAGTGGTGGTGGTCGTTGTTAGAAGGGTTTAAATTTTGTGGTATTTTTGCCTAGAGAGACAGTTAGCTCATGAGCCTCCCTACCGTGGCCCAGGCACAAGTTTAGGCTCCCTTCCCACTGAGAGCCTTCCTCCACCCAGTAGTAGCCCAGTTACCTGGTGGTGACTAGCAATTCTCCTCCTTCCACCTCCAAAAATGTGTTTGAAAGCACTCTTTGGCTTTCAAGAAGGGTAGGTTTCCATATCTCTGCTTCACTGTGTTGTCATTCTTCGTGCTGTGATGCTTCAGACAGAGCTGAGTTTTGCCGGGGCAGTTTGAGGGATGGCTGTGAAGAGATGGGGCAAGCCCATGGCCAGACCCTGGTGTGGGTGCTCTGCGGTGGGTCTCAGCCCAGGAGAACCTGTGGGGTTGTCGTTTAACCTCATCCAGCAGCTCAGCCCCACACAGCTGCTCCCTTCCTCCCTCCCAGTGGGATGGGGGAGAGAGTCAGAAGGGTAAAAATGAGAAAACTCATGGGTTGAGATAAAGGTGGTTTGATAGGTAAAGCAAGAGCCACTCACACAAGCAGGGCAAATAAAGGGATTAATCCCCCAGTTCCCCTGGGCGGGCAGGTGTGTGGCCATCTCCAGGACAGCAGGGCTCCATCACATGTAACAGTGACTTGGGAAGACAAACACCATCACTCTGAACATCCTCCTCCTTCCCCCAGTTTATATACTGAGCATGACATTCTGTGGTATGGACTCTCCCTTTGGCCACTTTGGGTCAGCTGTCCTGGCTGTGTCCCCTCTCAATTCCTTGTGCCACTCCAGCCTTCTCACTG
>JAVJGJ010000061.1:40912230-40945144 GCA_035590215.1 Microhierax caerulescens
CTGGGTTAATTAGCACTGATAATATCCAGCTGTGGGCTGGCTGCTGGGGCGGTGGGTTGGTTGATGTAGACAAGGTGTAGCTGTGGCTGGTTAAGTTGGTGGTTGAGAGGTAGTGAAGAGGGAGCAGCAGAGAAAGAAGTATGAGGAGAGAGAGTAGGCCCTGAGCGAGGAGGAAAGATGAGGAGAAGGCAGTGGAGAGACTGGCATGAAGAGTGTGCTGGTACGAGATGGTGAAAGACCTTGTTGCAGCTTGATAGTGTGGAGAGTGCTGTGAGAAGTCCTTGGCTTAGTATAAACATGATAAGTGACAACTAAAAAAATCTGTGTTATGAACATTATTCTCCCACCACACCCAAAACACAGCGCTGCACCAGCTACTGAGAAGAAAATGAACTGTGTCCCAGTGTAAACCAGGACAGAGATGACAGCTTATCTAGCAAAGCAATAGTGGCAGGTCTTGGTTTTGTCCTTAATCTGAGAACAGTTTCTGGAGCTCCTGTTTTTGGAGGAATCCTGAAGAGGCAGATCCATGTCTGCTCTAGGTCACTAGGTGCTGGATTTTCATACAGAAAAATTTCTGTTGAAGCTTCCAGGCAGTAATGGTGCTGAGGGTTTGAGAGCAAAAGGAATTGTGGTATTGCACTTCAGAAAATAAATTGCAAATATTTGGTAGTTTTCCTTTGTTTCACAAAAATTTCTGAGCCCTTACTGTTTGATTGAGATTGAAGTTGCAGAGCAACTGATGCCTCGATTTGTTGCACAGGGCTAAGACAATTAAGAACACAGTCTCTGTGAATCTGGAGCTGACTGCAGAGGAGTGGAAGAAAAAGTACGAGAAGGAGAAAGACAAAAACAAAAGTCTAAAGAATGTTATCCAGCATCTAGAGCTGGAACTCAACAGATGGAGAAATGGTACGTACCAGAAAACGGGAGTGGGTATGTCTTTGTATTTTTAATTATTTTAATATTTAATTTTATATTTATTTATTTATATTTATTTAATATTTAATTATATAATAATTAATTATGTGTTTAAATCTTGCCATAAATCACAAGAGTCACAGTAATTTGGAGCTCACCGTTCAGAGTGGTGGCTCACCCTTCACGGTAACGGAAAGGCTGAAGAAGCAGAAACCAGAGAAACTGGCAGAAACTGCTGTGCATGGAATACCATTTAAATGCCAAAACTAGCATGCTATCAGGTGTAGAGAATCCGAGGAAGGCAACAATATTTTTTAATAATGTTAGTAATATTAATAAAGAAAAGGTAGAATGTCATTAGGTTTGGGTTTTATTTTTTTAAAAAAAGAGCTTAGCTCCTCAGGCACGAGAATCAGTTCCAATATGCTGTGGTTAGTGGGTTTTTATAATAATTGAGTTTAACATTAGAATAATTAGTCCTTTCCAATGATTGTGAGTGTCATCTGATTAGAATCACCACTTGTCTTGTTCTGTGGCTTCTAAGTGAAGTTTGTTGAGAACAGCCAATTTTCTGTTTAGAAACATAGGGAATTGCTGTTCAGGGAAGGTCATTAAATCAAGTGTAGGATGGTAGAGGAGGAATAATATGCATACATACAAATTAAATAATTTTTATTTAATCTGGAACGTTGACAAATAATTTTAGCAAATCATCCTTACTTCTAGGTTTTTTATTCCTCTTATTAAAGTAACATAAATCAAGCCCCAAACTCCAAACCAACAAACAATGCCTCAACCCAAAGTAACTAACCCTGCCACCCCCCTTGCACCCTGAAATCCCAACAACCCCCCACCTGTAAAACACTGCTTCTTTGGAGTCATTTTTGTTTTCTGTATTGCTTATCATCCATGTCCTACGTGTTGATGTGTTCAGTAGTATGTAACTCTTGCAAATGTGAAGTATCTGAAGCGACAAGAGATTTGTGATTTAATTATTAGTCGCAGTTTGTTTTGTGCAGTCAAATCTGGTTTTGAACATATCCTGGGAGAAATCACTGCTGAAAAGATAATATCTGACCTTCATGGGTGTGAAAAATGCTTCCTCCTTTCAGCTCCCTGTGCCGTTCCCTCGCCTTTCAGATGAGATCGTTACCTAATAATAATTGCGCTCCGTCTCTTTCTCTGGAGACTCCAGCACAGGGAATATTTCCCTTATCAGCACAGCGCAATTGCTATGGAGACGGTTGGTCTGCTGCTGGCGTTGAAGAGTGCCGAGGATTTACAACCCGCTCATGTTCTGCGTGTTTCATTCTGTGTTTGCTAAATGTGACGACTTTAATTTCCTTCCCGTTCCAGAGACACTTTTTTTTTTTTTTAAAGACCCCGTATGGATCTTTTCTATACACCATGTAAAGAAGCCTTACAACATGCTGCCTCTATTGTTTTGTCTAAATACACACACTCCTCATCCCCTCCATCTGTCCTGCTTTTCTCATCGGCGTCACCCAGCAATACATTCAGTGCATTCAAAATGCTATTGATTTCTTGTCTGACCTTCTGCAATAGCATCCTTTGGAAGGATGTTCTGTCAAAGGAGGCTCTCTGCAAATGAAAGTGTCCCAGAAATTGCTTCTTGAATATGAAATCCAAGATAGATGCATAAATATGCCATAGGGATAGCTCATTCTATAAATTTAGAAAATGATACAAAAAATAAACTTGTAGCAGAAAATGGGGGTGCCGAGTTCTCACAGAAGCAAGATTTCAGCAGCCTTGTATCCAAGTGCAAAATTTGGCCTGTGTTTTACAGGTAGTAGTAGGTTGTTCTTGTCCAATGAATGAAAATCTAAAGATTAATTTTGGGAGGCTCCCAATGGATTCTCTGCAGCCTGAGGAGCATTTCAGTGGTTCAAGGTCCCACAGTCTGACTGAGCCCACCTTTCTTAGTCTGCTCCAGTGACATGCAACACTGAAACATTAATTTATGTTTTTCTCATTAATCATATCAAATATCATCAAGCCATTAGCAATGGGGCAAAAAGTATCTTGACTGAAGTACACTGTTATAGAGTGCTTATATATGTACTGTATATGCTGCTTCATTTCAAATTACTCTTTTTCATGCTTTAAGTGTGGAAAAAAAAGTATTTTCTCTGTTAGTTGGTCAGGCTCTTTCATGCTGTTTTGTTCTGCTTGCCTTTTTGTTTTTTGATATATTTGTCCTGTTTACTACTTCTCTGCCAATAGGAGAAATTATGCCTACACTGTTTTGGCAAGAGGAATGGATAGTAAAGATTTATGGGATTAAAATACTGTATCTTTTCATAGAAAAGGAAAAAACCTGTTTGTGCAGGAGGGTTGGAAGGTTAGCCTTCCCGCGCCTTGAGCAACGTGCGCAGCATTCAGTGGCTGGCAGAGTCTCTCACCAGCCTCTAATGAGAGTAGATTCAATTTCTGGCATGAGTGCCTTGTCTGTCCCTCTTCACTGAACTGCAGCGGGCTCGTAATTGCAATGGACTGACATTACCGAAGGAAATATTCCTCAGAGAAAATGGTTTCGAAAGAAAACGTGTAGGGAGAACCTTCTCTCTGGTATGCACAGGCAACATCTGAAAATTGGTGTATGTGCTTTAATTTTAGATGTGACAAGGGGGAAGGTGAACATTGTTTTAAATGCAGCTGTCCTGCCCGTTGTCCTGATGCTCCAGCAGTTCATTATGGGGGAGGGAGGGTTTATAAGGCAGTTGGAAGTCTGGAGAGGAAGAGACGTTTAATTGCTGGTAGGCTTTAGGCTGAAAGTCAGATTTATTATTTTTTCCCTCTTTACACTTTTTTTAATCTATGGAGCTAATCCAATCTATAGAGGTCTTGAGTGAGCAGGGAGCCAGGAGTTTGGTGATTTTAGTGGCAGCCACTTGAACTGTTGCTGCATTTTGCATGTTTGTGTTTCTCACCCTGGAGGTCACCCTCCTAACGAGGACAGCCATCCTTTCACACCTACTTTTGCCTGTCCTTTGTACGCGTGGCGGTTGCCTGTTGTGCCCAGCTGGATACAGATACAGATACTGGATACAGCCTTCTTGGCTTTGCTGAGTCTCACCAGCTGTGAAGGACCTTCCCAGGTGTCCATGGGTTTGGGCAACCCTCTCTCTTGGGTTGGAATGACCGTGGCTTGTGTGCCTGCAGGAGAAGCTGTACCTGAAGATGAACAGATCAGCGCGAAGGACCAGAAGAACCTGGAGCCTTGTGATAACACCCCGATTATTGACAACATCACGCCGGTTGTTGCCAGTATCTCGACAGAGGAGAAGCAGAAATATGATGAGGAGATTGCCAGTCTCTACAGACAGCTGGATGATAAGGTGTGAACATTTGGTTTGACTCCGTTTGTTGGGTGTAAATGGAAAACTAAGCCTAAAATGGTTGGTGTCTCTCCGTATGTCTTGAGCACCATGAACTGGGAAATAACCCAAAGTTCAAAACACCATCACTGCATAAAGCCAGACCTATTGTGTCAGCTGTTTGCCTCCACACCCTCTGCAGATAGTGTTTTGGGGCATTTGCTGTGGAACCGGAGCCAGCTTTTCCTTTAATTTTAAGGGCTCAGTACAGGCTTTTCAGCACTCCTTTTCTTCAGCGATTTTTGCAAAATTCCTCAGCAAACTGTAACGTCATCTTGGAGTCTCAGGAGAAAGAAAAAAGGGAGACTATATCTTAATATTTTTGATATATTTATTGTGTATTTGAATTCTAAGGAAAATATATAACCATCCCTCGGGTCTCTTCTGTTCATGTTGCTCTAGCTGTGAACACTGCCTGGCATGCAGGCAGCTGATCTATTTATTTATTTATTTGCACAGCTTGAAGTACATCATTGGCACTTAAAGCTATCAGCAATACATTTACTGAGCATTTGCCATTAATAGCATTGGCTTGCGTGAAGATAAGAAGTGGGGAGAAAAAGGCATATTAAACCAGTTAGCCGTTACGGGTGAGAACAGCATGAAAGGCTATCTAGAAAAAGTTTTCAGAGTAGCTTTAATCATGAATCAGAATTTGATTTTAACTTTTGATTGTAATTAGTAGGAAAATATCATGGAAAAAAAGCTCCTTGTGTGTTAACACGAAAGTTTGGCTGTGTATGAATACAGAGGGAGCGAGGGGATCGCTGTGTGTAACCCCTAAGTCTGATGTGCACGCGGTCTCTCTGCACGGTCTGGTTGCACGCAGCAGTGTGTTGATGGCTTCCAAACTAACAGTTACGGTTCTTAAGAAATTACTGGTTTTCTGTGATAGAGAATACATTCCTGGTAGCAGTCTCTAGATGTTACGTATTGATAAGAAAAAGAAAAAAAGTCAACCGTTTTTTCACTTTCCCTCATGTAAAGTAGCAAAGCTCATTGAATTATTTTTGAGGGAGCTGGCAGCAGGTTTGGGTTTTATCCCAGAAAACATGGGAAGCATCATTTGGTGTGTTACTCCAGTACTATAGGAAATGAAAATATATTTGTTTCCCAAACCAAAACACCACCGTTTGTAACCTGTTACAGTGTAAACCCTTCTTATGTTATACCTGGGCCTATTTTAATATTGGGAAGTGGTGTGATATATTCTACCTGATAGCTGTGTTTGTTATCAGGAGTCAACCTGTTAGCGTTCATGTCAGTGAAACACAAAATACCAGGTGACTCTGACAGGGTAAAAAGCAGCCATTTGTCTTTGGTGCATTCCTTTAGAGAAGGAAATCCGACAGGACAACAGCGATGGGCTTGGCCGGGGCCTGTGCTTGGTGGGCCTCCTGGGGCCTTCGGAGGAAAGGACTCTTACAGTGGAGTCCCTCATCATTTCTCTTCTGTGTTTAAGATCAGTTCCTACCCACGAGGATGCTTTCTTAACAAGGAAGTTGCAATGCCAGTAAAATAGGATGCCTGGCGGTGCATTGCCTGGCAGTATTTTCTTCAAGGGCTGTGGTGGAGTAGGAAAATACAAATTCTGCAGTTGAGGGGTCCAGGTGCTGTGTTGTGATTTGAGCTTCCTCTTTCATTAATGCAGTTCAAAGCTAGCTGTAAATTGAATTTTTTTAATAAAGCTGTCTCTAGTCATCTCTCTTCAGCTGAAATTTGGGGGCAGAGTAAGAGAGTGCAAGGGAGAGAGGGTGTGTATGTATTTGTACATCTATAAAATATCACGTCTGTTGGCAACGTCTCCTGCGAGTTACAAGGTGCAACTCTGACCACATCAGTGTCTTGTTTGCCATCAGGACACCTCTGCTTAGGTATATACCAGAGACAACTGCACGTATGCATTGCTCTGCCTGTGTAGCTCTGTGTATGTATATTTTTCTCTCATACCCCTCAAACGTGTGTAAGGTTTGTTATGGTATTATTCTCCCTTCTTTTCTAGAAAGGGGAAATAAAAATGACCAAACAAGAAGATAAGAAACTAAAATTCTCCCACCCTGTTTCATTGCAGGATGATGAAATCAACCAGCAGAGCCAGTTGGCTGAAAAACTAAAGCAACAAATGTTGGATCAAGAGGAGGTAAAAAAACTGAACCCAAAAAACACCATAAAACCCCCACAAATAAAAAACCCCTTGCATTTTGCTTATGAGCCCCTCATTTAATGATTCTGTCACAGTTGTTGTTGTTTGTATTAACTTGCTAAAATTCAGTAAGTAAGAGAAAATTCTGACAGCTAGGTTTAAACTTCAATTTTCATAATATCCTCAGAAGAGCATTAAGTCTTGATAATTCCTTATAGTAGCATGCCATCCTGCTGGGAAGTGATCTTGGAGGTACCAGGGTAGGAGCATGGCCAGTATTATTCACTTCAAACATGTTTTTAATATATTTTTGTACCCTTCCAGGTATCCAGACACTGTGGACTGTGGGTAGTTACAGATTTCTTAGTCTGACAGTATAAAAATTACTCCTGGTAATAAATTACGGATGTTCAGTATTTTGTTAGAGACAGTACTGAGGGAAATCTGTGAGGCTGAAAAAATGATTATTGGTGCTGCCATAGATTTGCTTCAAAATCTTGGATTGCTCACTTCAAACATTTAATTTCTTTATTTCTGTCTGTAAAATGAATGTTTGTTGTTTTTAAGATGGGGAATATGATAGCTAAACTTCCAGTGAAGTCATTTCCTTATCTGTCATTTGTTTACGAAAGGTTTTGAAGATCCAAAATCTGGCAATAACACCAAATCACCAAGTTGCCCAGATGTTGCTGCAGTATTTCTTAGAAGATGGGGGGTTTGCTGGTTTTTGAACCATGGGAAACTGGTGGATCATTCACACCAAGAATATAATCCAGTGTGGGAGTTCACCCCATCGTTAGTGTTCCAAAACATTGGTGTCTCTTTGCACAGAATGCTGCCGTGATGCTCTAGGCAAGTGCCTCTCCCAGCTGCACGAGCCACTTCACTGGGGCTACAGCATTGTGCTGGCTGCTTTATTGACCTCTCGTCATCGAAAAGTGATTCTGCCTGTGTCTCAATCCTTATCTAAGCCCTCAGAAAGGGTTTCCAAGTTTAGCCCCTTAAAACAGGGAGAGAAAAACATATGAAAGCATTTGTTACTCATCACTCATTACTTACCTGCTGCCTTTGGGGACCTATCCTCACTGCTGGAATTACCAGCTTTATTTTACTCCGTGATTAAGCTCTTCATTCACTTGCCACAACTTTCTTTTGATTACTCCATATTGCGTGCTACCTGTGTCTGTGGCTATACAAATGTAACAGAATTTTACGCATCCTTAGTAACATTATTATCTGATGTGTGTTATTTGCACTGTCTCACTTCTCCCATCTTTTTTACATCGGTGTTCTCATCTAAAGCTTCTTTTTCCCTCATGGTTCTTCTTGTGTCTAACTTTGGGCGATGTGCATTCCTTTCTTGGTGTTAGCTATCTTAGAGCCTGCTATATGCTGGCTTATTCCCCACGCTCCGTGTTCCATACTCAATATCACATCTGGGAGATGCATCAAGTTTTCAGTGTTCTCTAATCTTTGCCTTACAGACCACTTTTCCCCCTTTTTGCACATGTTTTGGTCTAGCTCTGCTGACTTAGAGAAGTCTCTGCAGCTGATGCTGCACCACTTGTTCAGAAGGTTTAGCGGCTTCATCTGAGAAGCTTGTCTATCTTATTAGCTTTGAAAAGCTCATGAAAAAAAAAAGCTTTGAAAGCTAATGTCTTGGGGGTTTTTTTGGTTTTTTTTTTGTTTTGTTTTGTTTTTTTAAGGGAATTGAATTTTTGCAGGTTTTGTCTTCCACATGTAAGCCTCATCTGCGCTGTGGAAATGATGTACCTGGTCCTTCTTAGGGCTGTGATTAGCACTGTGATACATTTAGCTGCAGCGCAGCTGCCTCACTCTGCTTCCCCCTAATTAACCAGAGGACTTTTTTCTGCTCGATTAAGCTAGCAGGTTAATTATAAATCTAAGGCCTGCCACAGATGGCGTTGTGCTGATACTGGTGTCTTTTGGTACCCTTTCATCACTGGCTGCTTCCTAGGGCATGTGTTTTGGGGGGATTCTGAACCTTATAGCCTCGCATCTCTCAAGTTGTGAGCAGACCCACTGTGCACTGCAGCATTGTCTCCTTCCCTTTGTTTACAACTGATCAGTATAATGTGTTATTAATAGCTTTTTAAAATCTTGGTATATTTTTTCCACGTTACATCACAAGAATCTTCTGGGGAGCTGTGTTTATGCTCTAGGTGCTATATAACAGTTCCCTTTACTTGAAGTCACAGTAATATTCACACAGAAAATTTCTTAAGTAAATGTAAATAATAGTTCCATCTGTGTTTAGGAGAAAGATTATTTTAAGCTATTTTGTTGTTTAAATATTTACATGCCATCTGGCTTTGGCAATTCAGTGGGTTTTTCTGTATTGTGAGTGCACTTCTGAGGCTGCAGCATTATCAGTGAGATAAATTTCCCTTACATCTGAATCCTCGCTCCGCCACTTTGGGCACGTGCCAGTGTCTGGAGCTGCCTGGTTGGTTTCCTGTTTTCCATTAGCACTCTGAGCCAAAAAAAGCGATGTCTTCTCTGACATTCTTCTTTCAGGTGGTTCGTTTTTAGAGAGATGTTGCTGTTTTGCCTGGGGTCTCACACTTGACCTCTTTGTGGCCTGGGAGCCAGCGGGTGGCGGTGGGATGGGGCAGGACAAGGCCACCCAGCGCACTTCAGTAACGCAGAGCTTGTTCTGCTGTCTGAGAAATTTTACTGTGCAGGCCAGTAAAATTATACAAATCCATATATAGGAGGGCTTGGAATTAAGTGAGTTCTGTGAATGAATGTCGAAGATTTGCCAAACGTTAGGATGAGCATGAATGCCTTCTTGCATTGCATGCACTAGTTCTATACGTTACTGTTCTGTATTTTATGGTTTTATGCAATGTTAAGTCCTGGTTTTGTTGCTATTCTTAAAACTAGTGTATTAGTAATAAATGTGATGTGGCACCTTTATTTTCACATCATTCTGCAGCATATGACTGCTGTTGAGTCTGGGTTTGTGCTAGGAACCCGATAGCTGAATTTTTGAGACTTTTAACACCTGAAGGAAGATGGGGTTGTGCGAGGGAGAGGGCTATGCCACTGACCTCTTGCAATCAGCACTGTCACTGAACCTTCAGCATCTCTCTTAGTGGCATGCAAAGAGTAAATGTGGTAAGTTTTACAAATTGGAAATACTCAGGAGTATGTTTGAAGCCTGTGTTTTCTTCTTCAGTTAATACTTTGCCTCACAAATATGGGCAGCTAATCTGTCTTCGGCATCACGCTTCAGATGATAACTAAAAATAATCATTGTAGGTTTGCTTATCAAAATACTTCTCTAATGCCACAAGACCTTTGAGGCTGCCTCAGAGAACCCTTTTACTTGGTTCTGTTCAAAGCTGAGTCTGTGTTTAAATATTTTACTTTGTGATATATTTTTGGTCGTAGCTGCAGCATTGGACTGAGGGAGGAAAATTTTTTTGGAGCTACGATACTCAGTCTTGTGTCATAACAGATTTGATTAAGTGTTTCTTTTCATTGAAGTTCAGAGCCTTTTTTGCTTCCTTCAAATATATTCATGCTGAAACTGATGCTGTTTCTGGTAGAGTAGCAACATTTCTTCTCTCCTGCTTTCTCTCTCTGCACACATGCTTGTGTGCTCACACTTTCTTTCTCTCTTTCTCTGGTTTTGCCCTTTTCAATGTTGTCTTTCGAATCAGTTTTGGGGGTGACTTAACACTTCTGTGATACTTGGTTTCCAGCTTTTGGCCTCCACTAGGAGAGATTATGAGAAGATTCAAGAGGAGTTGACCCGTCTCCAGATTGAGAATGAAGCAGCGAAAGATGAAGTGAAAGAGGTCCTTCAAGCCCTGGAAGAATTAGCGGTCAATTATGACCAGAAATCCCAAGAAGTGGAGGACAAAACAAGGGCCAACGAGCAGCTGGCTGATGAGCTGGCACAGAAGAGTGTAAGAACAAGCGGTTTATAGTGCCAGTTCCCTCCTCACTCCCTAACTCTGCACCTCCCCTAAAGATTTCTATAGGGTCTCCCAGAAAACTGCTATTCTGTGCCATTGCAGGGGTCTTTCAGATACCAAGTACGTTGTTAAGTAGTTTAAAAACTGGAGTGGCAGGGAAGCTCTGGAGAGATCTGTGTTTGCTGGTGCTACCCTCTCCTATCTTAATTAAATGGTAACATTAAGGTAATTCAGAAACTGGTCTGTGGAAGCTGATGGCAGGTTGTGGCTCTCTTGCAACCTGTGCATTTTGCACTCCCTAGCAGCAGCTGAACTGCGTGTGAGAACTGGCCATTCTGTGTTTTGGTTATTTTAAAACTGTATTATGCCAAGAAAGATGTGAAAATCGGCTTTATGCAAATGGCTGCATTTTGTGTTTCTCTGGACTCTGTGCTGCAGAGCAGGGATTTTGTGTAGACTCAGGGGATCCCAAGGAAGGAATCAATAAAATAAAAAAAATCAGCTTTTTCAGATGTGTACTGATCTTGAGGAAAAAGGCTGACCTGAGAAAAGTCAAGACTGGCTTACTAGTTTCAGACATCCTCGTTCCTTAATTCATTACACAAACTAAGGGAGCTGTTGTTAACAGTTCTTTTTTCATGGAAGACTTCGTTACCTACTTCAGTAAAAGAGATTACTATGAAATCCACTTGAAAAAATTGAATTTTATATCCTTCTATACCTGTTTCTCTGTGATTAACCTTCCTTGATGTGTATTACGCAGATAAGATTCTTACCGGATTTACTACATTTAATATATCTAAAGTAGCCTTGTTAGCAAGTGCGTTGTGAAAGTGGATTATGGCAAGGTGGAATTGTACGTGTCAGTGCATTGAGCCAGCAGGCATGTTCAGGAAAATGCAAGACAATACCGCGTAACCTAAATATCACAGAAGAATTGATGCCCAGTATGCTCAGGGGAGGGTAACTTCTGCTTTTAAACCTTTTCAGAGTGCCCTGACAGCGACCCAGAGGGAGCTGGGCCAGTTGCAGGAGCTCAGTAACCATCAGAAGAAGAGAGCTACTGAAATCTTGAACTTGCTGCTTAAGGACCTGGGAGAGATTGGAGTAATAATTGGGACTAATGATTTTAAAACTGTAAGGGTTTCATTTTATTTTTTTATTTATTTTTTAAAATCTTTATTGGTTGCCCCCCCCCCCCCCCGCAATAGAAGAATACTTGACGTGGAATATGTCCTTCTCCCAGGACGCTGCTGTTGCTGTGTTTAAAACCCCTGGCTCCAGCACAGAGTAAAATACTGAAGAGATCTTTGTCTGGGTCAGAGATGGTGGGTGTTTGTGCACACAATTACCACTTTTATTCCCAGCTCAGCTTTTGGGGCCAGACTAATGCGGCCCTTCTGGGTGTTGCTGCATTTATTAACGGGGGATACTCAGTTCCCCCCAAAACAATACACACGTAGCCCTATTCCTTCATTAGCTAGCGTGAGCCAGTATTCCTAGAATCTGCAGAATCTTTATGGGTGAGATTTGGCTTCTGGGAGGCTGTCTTTTTGTTTGAAGTTTGTCCTAAACCCGTTGTGTAGCTGAAGGTGAACAGTTCTCCAAGGCTGTACTGACGGCTGTCCAGGGCACCCAAATGAAAAGTTCTGCAGTGAAATTCTGGTTTCTGCATTCTGGTGGCTGGCTTCAGCAAAGAGCCCGTGCTTTCGTGTTGTGTTGCTGAAAACAAGGTGCTTTAAAATGGCTGATTCCCAGCACTGGTAAATTTGTGCTAGATACCACATAAATAATTACACGACAGTAAGACCAGCTGAACTTTTGTGTATTGACTAATTACCTTTGCAGAAGAAAAATTGCAGAGGATCTTATTCCTTTGAAGAGAGAAGGTAAGAATGGGAATGAAGGTGGTTGAAGTGGCAGAAACCTTGGTGTCTGAACACACCTGGAGGTGGTGCAAATTTTGGCCAGCTTTGCTTTGAAGTTTGCCTTCAGTCTGGCTCTTGGGTTTACAGATAATGTCGAGGAGGTAGCTACTCACTTTGTCACACTTGTGTTGTAGATGAGCAAAATGCTCATACAAAAAGATATTTGTATGATCATTGCTAAGTGGCACATCTCTGGTGGAAACTTTCTGTGGCCTGGAAAATCTTCCTGGTGATGTTAACGCCATCTTATCTGTCCACTTAAAACCACGTGAAAAAGAACAATTGCTAAAACTGGGTAAGAAATTACTTTTCAGGGTGTATGTAAAATTCTGTGCAATGCACTCAGTTTTGTCACTTTAATTCACTTCTCAGCTTTTGAGCTATGAACGTTTCTGGCCATGCAAAGCTAAAGTAAGTACATGTGGCTGGAATGCTTTGAGTTATCTCTGACAGTTGATGATATCCTGCTAAAGCCCCCTTAGAGCAGCAGATGCTCCAGCCTGCTCTTACTGCAGAGGACATGATCGCTGTTGTCTGATGTGGCTGTGCAGATGCCAGGACCACAAGACCAGACTTTGCTAGATGTTACAGCAACCTCTGGTGGCCGTTGTAATAGGAACTATAAGAGGAACTCTGAAAATGGAGGCAGAGGCTGTTTGATACAAATTTTTATAGTAACTAAGATGTCAGCATTTTACAGGACAGCTGTCAGTGTAAATAAGGCCAGATTGAGAAGCTTTTAGAAGAATAATTTCAAATTTGTTGGCAATTAGCATCTTCTCAAAGTGTGTCTAATTTCAGACCAGACTGAGAGTTTTGGAAGCAATCACATTTTTTAGGCTGTTGGGAGGAGATACAGCACATGTTGCCTTCCCCTTGGTGGTGCTGGGCAAAAGGCAAAAATCAGATGAAGTTGCTAGCCACATGCTTGCCCAAGGAAAATCTTTGCCGCTCGTCGTCGGGTTATGCGAAATAAGTAGTTGAAGAAAAGTCATGAAGAGAAAGACATACAAATAAAAGGCACCACATTAAACCAGGGAATGAAATGATGTATAAACAGAATTATGCTAATATTTAGAGACAAGAGCCATTTTCTCTTGCCAGATGAGATTTCCAGATGCATGTTAACAGCTCCTTGTTGAAGTAGGTAGCACAACCCTTCAAGAGGAGACTTATTTAAGGAGTACTTTGAAAATGCTCTTCAACTTTTAGCAGTTTGAAAGAAGGAAGATTTCCTGTGCTGGTGACATGAGGGAGTTTCACCAAAATATGCCTTTGCCATGATGGTGGCCTTGGTTACTTTAGATGTTGAACCACTGAATTGATGAAGCACGCTGTGAGCGCAAGTCTTAATTTCTCTCTTTTGAGGCTTATTAGTGAAGATTGTAAGAAACAGTGTGGTATAACATGTTTAAAGGTGACCAGAAGGTCCATGGGTACTCCTTGAGGGTTGACGTGCTTTCACAGATGCTTCCTAGCTCTAGACAGGAGTTTCACAGCAGGATGATTGCTTTGCGTTGACTTACCTGCAAGAGCCACACCTTCAAAACTGCAATCTTCTCTGCGTGTGTTTAGTTAGCAGATGTGAATGGGGTGATTGAGGAGGAGTTCACCATGGCACGGCTTTACATCAGCAAGATGAAGTCAGAGGTGAAGTCTCTGGTGAACCGCAGCAAGCAGCTGGAGAGCGCCCAGATAGACTCCAACAGGAAGATGAACGCCAGCGAGAGGGAGCTCGCGGCTTGCCAGCTCCTCATTTCACAAGTACGTTTGGCCCTTCCCTCATCCCTTTGCAGCAAGGTTTGATGACTTTCTCAGCCTCCTTCCTCATGAAATGCAATGCGTGTGCTAGGAGCGAGAAATGAGGCTTAAGGGAGCAGAGTGTGTTTCTCATGTCTGTTTTGTTGGGGTTTCTCCCTTCTCCCATTCCTCCCTCTCCGTGTTTTTACAGCACGTTCAGTGGCAATATTGTGCCCTGCTGTAGTTCTCAAAAAGCATTCTATGACATAATACTGAAAATCCTCCTCGGAGTGATTTCCTCAGTGTGAATTTGGATCTTTTACCTTCACTTTAAAAGCAACCTGAGAAAGGAGGCGGTGATTGTCTGGCTCACTAGCAAAACATTCAGTGACCCCACCATATCTGGTCTGTTAGCGTGCTACCAAGATATGCAGGCAGCAATATACAACGTAATATTATATATTTTATATATATATTATATATATTATATTATATATAATAATCATACATATATAATATATATTATATATATAATAATTAATATAATAATAGTTACTACCTAAGACAGAAATCCAGATGGTAGGAGGGCTTCACAGTGGGTGGCAGTTCCAAGCAGTGATGCTTGCTGCAGGGAAGGGGACTGACTGCTTTGACGTGCTCAACTGCTTTGAAGCAGACATGTGAAGGGGAGGAGATGATACAATTAACTGTATTTCATTTCATATATATCCTGGGGCAAGGATAGCCTCTTGTCCTGCAGCAGAATGCCTTTAAAGTTCTACTTAATAAAGCTGTACTGGGAAGTGTGCATAGTATTACAGGGAGGCTGGAGGCTGAGGGTATTGGTTATCCAAAAAGGTGAAGTAAAACCCGTATTTCTTATCTTGTCCTAAAGCAGACCCTGGGCTGGCACAGCCGCTGAAGGGAGTCACCCTGCCAGCCTGCAGGGCTGCCTTTCCTGAGGAATTTGCATTAGTAAAGCAGATTAAGGCTTGACTTGCAGGGCAGCTGTGTGCGTGCTTCTGCTGGCAGGAGGAGCAGGAACACAGTGCTGGGAATAAAAGCCTCAGCAGCGGGCGGTGGGACAGTCCCTTTCAGCCCTGGTGGTGGTGTACGCTGACCCAGTGAAGGCATGAAAGGCAGCCCAGCAGGCTCCGTGGGCTTGGTGTTTGTCCTCTTACACCAGTCACACAGGAATCACAGAGAGCTTTGATGCTCAGAGCTTGTCACACACATGACCTAGCTGTTGTCCTCGGTACCTATTTCCAGACAGGAGACTGGAGGTTTGGGATTTTGAGACGTTTATCCAAGTACTGTATGTTCGTGTGGTGAAGGAACCAAGAAGAAATGCTCGTAAGCAGGTGGTCACCTTGCCTTGGCCTTTTGGAGGTTCTAATGTCGAAGTGCAGGTTGAGGCCTGTCTGTGTTAAGCTGAGCCATAAAATGGCGCGCCACTGCTGCGTGCCGTGCCAAGGGTCTATGTTTTGCAGCCAGGACATTTGGAGCCAAGCTAGGAGCTGGCTGAATTTCTTGTTGGGTTTAGAAATCCACTGGAGGACGTGCTGCCCGAAGTGTGCAGCTCAGGTTTGCACCTTTCCCTTCCTGGAGACCTCGGTGCCAGGAGGGTCTGAACTATTTTGGTTCCTGCTAAGGATGACGCCTCTCTAAGGCTGATCTTTACAGCGGCAGCAACGCAGAGGTCTCAGCCCTTCTCTGCTGAGGTGAACCCACAGGTGCTTCAGTGGCCTTATTGATAGGATGTAATAATTCCCAGGCAGTAGCTTAATTTTATCCCCAAGTTAGAAGATTTTCATTCCATTTTTGATGTTTTCACTATTTTCTGTGTAAGCATAAGCCTTCTAGTTCAAAAGAATGTTAGCAAGAAACAAATCATCAGGATGGCTGGGGAAAGTCAATCTGAGCTTCTGCAGGTTGAAGTATCCAGAAAGCCACCTCAGAAGACCAGTGTTCCACTGGTTTCAGAAAGCTGCTACTGTTTGTTTAACACTAAGTCATGAGCTTCCAAGGATGTTTTGGAGTTACTACCTGCACTGTTCAGTATGTGTCTCGGGCTAAAGTGTGACCTTTAAAAATGCAGTCTGTTTTGATCTGTTAGCTCCTCCTCAGATCTTTTGCTGTGGCTTCTCGTAGTCATCAGCTCTGCATGTGGAGAACGGTCTATTTTTCCTCCTTATGTAGGACAGTACCTGAATTCCTCAGTAACAAGCTGTGGTACTCACATCTCATTGCTATTCCCCTTGTCTTTAAAGCATGAAGCGAAGATCAAGTCCCTTACAGACTACATGCAAAATATGGAGCAGAAGAGAAGGCAGCTGGAAGAGTCACAGGACTCTCTCAATGAAGAACTTGCCAAGTTACGTGCTCAAGGTACAACACTGGGTCTTGCGGTCATCATTTCTTTTACCAATTGTACCTTAGAAAACTCGGTGTTGGCTGCATTATCATACGTACTTATGACATTTTATTGTCTGCTTAGTATTTTGCGGTGAAGACCTAAAATTATGATTTGGGATATTTAACATGCTGCGCTTCCTTGTAGTACATTACACTTCAGATGAAACCAGGATTATCCCTTTCAGCCTAGTCCATTCACAAAATACAGAGAAACTTAATTTTTCAAAGGAAACAAAAACTTTCTCAAGCTTCACCTCGAGCTTTAATGATGTGAGAAATAAACCCCCCCAAGAAATACTTTAACCAAACAGCACCGCTCAATCTTGCTAAATCACTGCTCTGTAAAATTCTTGGATATTCATCTAATTCCAGTTGTCCCACCGGCAAATGCCCTTCCAAAAGGAAGCAGCTTCCCTTAGGGTCAGGTAAAAGGTGTGTCTTTCCTACGTCCTATATAGGATCCAGCTGACTTCATTTTAAGAATTGCTGGGTTTTCCCTTTCTGATTTACTGTGGAAAATGCATATCAAAAGCAGGTTTTGTAGCATTGCTAAACTCCTGTTTTATTTAAAATTACAATGTGACGTAGCAGCCTTAATGTTATTCTGGATTTCTGTACAAGGGATCTTCTCTGACTCTAGGAGCAGCAAGCAGATGGTGACAAGACTTTTTTGGGGTTTTTTTTTGTTTCTTTTTGTTTTTAAACATCTCCTGCATTTTTTGAATAGAATTTTCTGCATTTCTATAATGGAATTTTTATTCCATCTCCTGATCTTCCTACCCTACTCATAAGAAACTACCTGGTTCTGGAGGCACCATTTCCCATCAGAAAGTGAAGGGGTATGAGGAGGAGGAGGACTGTGCTAAGTAGCATTAAAAGGAGGCAAGGGTTGATTGGAAAGGTGCTGGGGGGGCTGAAGACAATGGGGCCTGTTAGCAGAAGGAAAGGGGGTTTGGGCAGTATGGTCACAGCTTGGGTACTGCAAACCATGGCTGTTTCTGCCCCTCCAAAGCTGTCTCCCCTGATCCCGCTGCTTTCTGCAAAAAGAGGAACTGTTGGGTTTATTTAAATGGCTGGACGTAGCGTGTCCTGGAACTTGCGGCTAATTTTCAACTGTCTCCAACTTTAAACAGAAAAAATGCACGAAGTCAGTTTCAAGGATAAGGAGAAGGAGCATCTGACCCGGCTTCAGGACGCAGAGGAGATGAAGGTAGTATGGCATGCTGCAATTTTAGAGGGCGTTTCTCAGTGAGATCGTTCATTAAGCTGATAATTAGGGTGTAATTTTGTCTTCCTGTATAAAGTTGTGTGCTTTTAGAAAACGCTTCCAGCCTCTGTTAGAAAACCTGACCTCATGTAATTGAGCGACCTTTGCAATGTGAAATTAATGTGAAATTAAGAGAACTTGCTAGTACTGAGGTTGTTGATCAGCTGATGGAAAAAAGTAAATTACAGCCTGAACATCTGAGGTGAGGGTGTCTTCTGAGACCCGCGTGTAAGCTGTGCCAACTTCCAAGAGTAGAAAGGTTCAGTGGACTGTGTTCACTCAATTGGAGATGCCTGGGTTCCTCAAATCACACCAACGGAGAACCAAAATATAAACCCCAGTGTATTGTGACTGTAGCCGAGAACAGTTTGGTTATATATGATTAAAAAATTATATTGGTTCACCTCTATGTTACTCTAATTTTCTGCTGGTGGAACTCTGCTGAAAGTCAATTTGTAAAGTAATGAATCATGCTACTGAGGTTAATACAATTTTGGTACCAAAAAAATTGATTAAAAAAGAGGTCACTTTCCCAAATAATTTGGCGAGAACTCTGACTATCTCCTAGAAATAATAATGAAATATAAACCTGTTTTCTGGTGTTTTCTTCTTTTGGAATGCAAAGAAATGCTAGGCAGTAAAGCGTGAGTTGGGTTACTAATGGGGTTGCAAACTGCAGAAAAGGAACAATGTAGTTACACAAGGATAGTGATGGAGGTTCATCAGCTTCAGAGCTTTCACCTCCATTATAAAAAGTTATTTTGTATTAAAAATGTTATGTATATTAAAATTATTAAAAACAGTTGCACAGTTATTCCTTACAGTTAGAAGAAAAAAAGCCAATCTTTGATTAACAAGCTCAAGAGATGCATTGAGTTTTTCTTACTACTTGAGATATATCTAAACCTAGAATTTAAATAACAGGTCTGTCGGTAAATAATTCTCAAAAAGAGTGGAAGGGCGTTTTGGGTTTTACTTCTGTCACAGATATAGCTGTACACATATTCACTGGTGAATAAACAGGTGAAGTCATAGAGGACTGGTAAAACCAGTGTCATTTCTGGCACCTGATCTGCTAAGACCCCGGCTTTCACAGGCAGCAGTTCTTGCAAGAAAATGAGTGGAAATTGGTGTACATCTGTTGCTAAAAACTGTCTGAATTAATTACTTCGAGGAGTAGATGCACAGTTCTGTAATCATCGAGTTATGCCAGGTGGATTCCTGAATTAGCCTGATTCCATAAGCTTCACTCAAATCCGGAAAGATAGGTTGATGTAGCTGACACGTAAGAAGGAAGCTTAGCTGTGCGCTACTTGATTTCTGTTTCATGTATGGCTCTGGTTTTTGCACTGCAGAAGGCACTGGAGCAGCAGATGGAGAGTCACAGGGAAGCCCACCAGAAGCAGCTGTCCAGGCTGAGGGATGAAATTGAAGAGAAGCAGAAAATAATTGATGAAATCAGAGAGTACGTTCACTGGCGCCTTTGCTTTCTCTATTCCTGTCCTGTTCTGGGACACTGTAGGGATGTTTTGGGGTTGGTCTTCGTAGTTTTAATTGATATCTATATACTTCAGTGTCTTACAGAAAGTAGTGACCTTGCATGCAACAGCCAACCCTCTAATTGTTTTTCACAGTGGATTACAGTGCCTAGTTCTTTATTGTGGAGCTTTAACAGGTCTATAAAATTATAGAGAGGAAAAAGAAGGGATAATGTTACACCTGCAGGTCAGTAGGTAAGAGAAGCTTGGAGGAGAACAGATTGTACAAGATAAAGGATTTTGAGAGCCTCTTATAGTCCTGCCACAGACTTTCTGAGAGTCTAGGTGAGTCGAACGTGTCCCGTTTTCCCACCCTTAATATTTCTTCCTGACACAGCAATGTAACTCTGTTGTCACATACTCCAGCACTGAAGGGGAGTTCTTTGCTCCTGTACTCTTCTTTTTGTCAGTGTTCACAGAATTTAGGCAATCCTGATGCATTGTTCATTCTTTCATCATATTTATTGCATGGCCAAAGACTAATAAATAATAGGGGAATGAGAAACATGACGAAGCAGAACAGAAAGATTGCAAGAGTTTGTGTCCTTTAAAAGAAAGGATGCAAGCCACTGAATTTAGTTCTCCAATATGTTTAAATATTGTTCTTCAGATTCTTTATGCGTAATTTCTTTCAGAATTTCTCAGTAGTTACAGCTTTGCTTCCGCTGTCTAACCCCATTTTGTTTGTGGACATTTACCCACCCTTGTTCATGGGATTCGGGACCGAGCTGTACTGACTTTTCCTTTCGCATTCTAGTATGAATCAGAAGCTTCAACTGGAACAGGAGAAGCTGACTGCTGATTACGATAAATTAAAAATTGAGGACCAGGAAAGAGAAATGAAACTGGAAAAGCTCATGTAAGTCAACAGTTTGCTCACCTTGTGTCCTTGAACATAGTGCCCCTTAATGTGTCCACAGGCCGTGCGTGCTAGTGAGAGGCCTTTGTGTTGAGATAGTCACACTGAAGGTATCATTTCAGTAACAAGCCCAACGTGCAGTACTAGTGAGTGATTACCAATTACTCCATAGTTTTATATCATAGGCTTTTCAATAGTGGGTTTGATACTTGCCAAAAAAAGATTTTTTTTGAGAGCTCTGATTTTATAAAATAGCGTAGCGAGTGTTAAACACCTCATTCCTTAATGCACAGCAAACATAAACAAGAAAGAAGTTGGGGGTTTGAGGTGGTGGTCTTTTGGTGGGGGTTTTTTGTTGTTTTGTTTTTTAAGTAATAAAACAGATGTCTGAGTAAAACCCTTTCCTGGAGATTTCATGTGTGGACACAAAAAAAAATGGAGATGGCGGCTCAGCCGTTCCACATGAGAGAGCTGCATATCTGGGACAGTCAAAAGCATAATTACAGATGCAGAGAGATGTACAATTTGCTCACATCTGCAGATGTTCTAATCAAACTGAATCTTGATTGAGTCTCTTCTGTGTTATATGGCTTCAACACTTTTGATTTGTGTTTAATGTTGTGATCTTTCTAGACTGCTTAATGATAAAAGGGAACAAGCAAGAGAAGATCTTAAGGGGCTGGAGGAAACAGTGGTATGTCTTAGTTACACTTGATTGAGCTTTCCCCCCCCCCAGGGCTTCATCACTGATATATTACCAAACACTTGTACCTGCGCCCAAGGAAGTGATCACTTTGTATCATAACAGGCTAAATTTGTGCATTTTGCCAAATCGCAAAATTGAATTTTAAAATTTAAGAATAAATACCATTCTTGTTGCCCTCTGTGAATAAGCTATTATCGATGTTTACTGGTACTCTTTGTTTTGCTGTCCTTGTTCCTTCAAATCACCTGAAATAACCAGCGTGCTGAATAGTGCAGCTACAATGAAGTGCTACACGCCTGCCTCGAACATGACCAGTGTAACAGCTTGCTTGCTTGCTTACTTACTTACTTAAACATCTTAAGTGCCTGTGAGTGAGCATTCGGAGCAGGCTAGTGTGTTTGCTAGAGAGTGAATCCAGAGTCCTTGCACATCACTAGATGTGCGTAACCATGGCCGGTTTGTGAGACTTCAGCTTTCTGCTGTTGTTTTCCCATGCCCTGAGGCAGAGTCCACCTATTTTCAGAAGTGGCTTTGGTGTGGTGAGCACCCTGGAGGTGCAAGAGCTCTTCAGTGAGGAGCAGCGTGAGCACTGCCTTTCTGGGAGCTGCGGTACCTGCAGGCAGGTACAGCTCCATAAGCAAATCACAATAAAGCGATATTATTGACTCAGATCTGAGGAGGATTTTTACACCAGACTATCTGCTCTGTCTTAGTGGTTTCTGCTTTTTATATTTTTTTGATTCCAGGCAAGAGAACTTCAGACTCTTCATAACCTGCGCAAACTATTTGTCCAAGATCTTACCACCCGCGTTAAAAAAGTAAGACTGCACTCTTTTAAACCAAAGTCTCACCTTTTTTGCAGTATGTTTGTGATCTGTGGGAAGCCTTCAGTGCATGTTGTTACAAATGAGATGTTATCTTTTTCAATAAGTGAGTAATAAGATTAAAACTGTTCCAATGTTTATTAGATTTTTTTTGGTCTTAATTTGTTACAGACAAGTCTTGGTGGTTAAACAAAACGAATCAATCCAATTCAGTTACAGAATTTCTCTAAGATGGTATTAATGAGTACCAGAAATTATTCAATATAACTTGCACTAACTTATGCCACACTGAATGCTGTGGCCCTTTCTTTCTATGGGCTTGTGACTCGTCAGCCTTTTCCTGGCAAAATTATTACTTGGCAGAAATTAACGTATTATTAACTGTCAAAGATGAGTCAGAAGCTGCATAGCCAAAGGCTTCACAATACTTTTCAGTCCTTTAGAGTAGTTTTGGAGAAAGCTTTTATACTTTTTTTTTTTTTTTAAGGTTCAAAACAGATATATAAAAAATGTCTGCCAGGAGTGGCAAAAAAAAAAAAAAATGGAAAAGATATTTTCCCCACTAAAATCTATTATTTTTCTATGCAGTATCCCTCCAAAATTGTTCAGTAAGAATAGTTTATTTTTTGTGTAGTGGGGAATGTGGCTCTTAAAGGTCAAATGAACAGGTAAAATAAATGCTCTTTAATTTGGGGCTTTGGAAGACTTTTCTGCCTTTGGGAAGCTTGAATTCACAAAAGACCTGAGCTTCCTCTTGAGTTTCTGCCTGGCTTTGAATGCTGCAACTCTCTATGCAGAGTGTTGAACTTGACAGCGACGATGGAGGTGGAAGTGCTGCGCAGAAGCAGAAAATTTCCTTTCTTGAGAACAACCTGGAACAGCTTACAAAGGTTCACAAACAGGTAGGGGCTCTGATTCCTTCGTCCTCTCCTTCGTCCTCAAAAATTATGCTTTTTACATGTTTAAAAGGATAATTTCTGAAGGTAACCTGTGCTGTCTGGGGAAATGGTATCTATAGTTCTCAACTAAAATTCTTGGCATTGGGAGCTGGTGTTAGAGCTGCTCTTGCTACCACCGGTACTTCTGAATGTGTTAAATAAACAATTTTTTTTTCTGTGAAAATAGATCCTAGGAGTTTTGGCAAGACTAATTGTCACTTTATTGGTGTAAAAACCAGCATCAAGTGTTTGTTATTACCTTCTGTGCTGATAGCTGGTTTCCAGGTGGATTGCGTATCCCCTGTTTTGACTCCTGGCCTGAAGCTGCCTAGAGTTTCTGGGCATGTCCATCTCTGTCTTCTCCCTCTTTCGTGGAGTTCCCATTCCCTTTGGAATTCTGCTGTTCAGAGAGACAAGGGCTACAGAGAGCCCTTCACCCTAGGTACCCACTGTGCAAATGAGGGTGGAGGGGATGTGTAGTAGGCAAGTGTTTTGGGTATACGTCAAGAGCCTTACCCTCTGCTTGCTGGAAGTGTGTGTATATCAGTGGTATGAGCATATATCTGAGTAGCACCTTGTTAGATAAACTAGGTTATTTCTGCCCATCAGCGTACTTCCACCCTTTTTTCCGATGTCAGTATTTTTGAACTGTCCCACTGTTCAGGTGTATAGCACAGAACAGTAGAGATGCTTTTGATTTCATTTTTGAGTCCTGACATAACATTCTCCAGTGCAGTTTTGTGAAACTGTTATTAGTGAGACACAATACCCTATGAGATTTGCTTGCTTTATTCCTGTGGAAGTGCCAAAAAAGCAAGCAGTGCTGGACCATGACAAGTGTCCGGCTAAGGTTCAGTGTTTTGAGATTCCCAGGGAACAGATGGTTTAAAGACCTAGTTTCTAAATAAGGAAATCAGGACATGTTAGGACTGTTTTTCCTTTTACAGTTTTGCCTTTTTTGCACTCAGTTCACACATCTGCTGGGTTTTCAGATACAGATTTTTATAGCTCTCATTAGCATATATTTACTCAAAACCAGCTAGGAGTTTACATCTCATAGAAAACTTAAGAGGGAAAAATGACATTGGACTTGACCTGAATGTGCTATCATCCTGCTCTTATAACTATTTTGTAGTACAAGGGTTCAACGCTTGCAGAAAAAGCACATTGTGACAATTTTTTAGCTTGCTTTGTGTTTTTCTTCTGGCACTAAGCCTGAACTAGCAGGTGTAAAACATTTGGATTGTCAAACGATGTGTGAATGTTAGTACGTGCTGTTGCCTTGCTGTGTTATTAATGTAGTAGTTAAACCACTTTCTTCCTTTCACGCCAGAAAAGGGGGAATCACTCCTTTGGAACAGTTTTCTGTTGACTTCTAGTAGTGGTATAATCTGTTCAGTAGAAATTGTACTGGATTTTCTAACTGTTTGCATCAGCTTTTTATTTATCAAAAAACAATCGCCCCCCTTGGCTGCCGTTTCATGTAAAGTTATATGTTATTGTGATAATTGATAGACTTTGCTCAGGTTTGTATTTAATTGAGGAAGAGCATGAATTCAGAGTAGCACATGATCACATTTATAACTACAGGCTTTAAAGTGATTTCTTAGCAATGTTTGAGCACTGAAGTTTCCAGTTTTCCCATATGCTTGAGTAGGGGACAAGTAGGTAAGCATGCCATAGCCACTGGAGATGATCAATTTTTGATGATACCCGGTATTACCTGTAAGACATATTTCAGCATTATTATTTTGAAATAATGAGGTGATCAAGTATTTGTGAAACTCTGGGTATTTCTGCATTCTAAAGAAATGTAGTATTTCTGCTGCAGTTGCTCTTAAAAGTCTAGAAAAGCCGCTTGTGGTAGCAGAGTGCTGTGCAGTAGCAGGGTTTGTCCTGGACTCCCCACCCTTCAGGATCAGATTTGTGAAATTTTGTTGAATGAAGTAAACTTACTTGTTCTTTGATCTTTCTGGAAAATTTAGATTAGTATTATACCTCAGCTAGACAAAGGAATTGCATGATTAAAAATGAATCTCTCTTTGATGTAAGCTTTTTACAGCCATTTCTGGAAGAGACTTGTTTCATTTGCAGTATACAAGGTGTGAAGAGGAATTGGTGGCTTTTTTCTGTCTCCTTGTAAGAGGACCTTTCCCACTGGTCCTCTTACGTAGGTCCTCATAGGTTTCTCACAGGATATTTCTGAAACTTCTTTTCTTGCAGTTGGTACGTGATAATGCAGATCTTCGTTGCGAGCTTCCTAAGCTGGAAAAACGACTTAGAGCTACGGCAGAGAGAGTTAAGGCCCTGGAGAGCGCACTGAAGGAGGCCAAGGAGAACGCCATGCGAGACCGCAAACGGTACCAGCAGGAGGTAGATCGCATTAAGGAGGCTGTGAGAGCCAAAAACATGGCACGGCGAGCACACTCTGCTCAAATTGGTAAGGACATGGAGCTAAAGGGTTAGTGGTTGCTCACATACTTCATGGTTGGTCAATTTGCTCGGGTTTAAATAGAGAGAGCTTTGAAAGCAGCAGTCCAGGGCAAACCACAGGGTCTGCTTCTCCTCTGCTGCACAGGAATCTTCAAAGCCTTCACTCTTTAATAGAGTCTGCCCCACCTAAAGTTTAAAGTGCCTCTGCTATTTAACTCGGTAAATAGATGGCATAATGGGTCTTGTGTGCCCTTCTAGTGACCTGAAAACTTGTCTCTTTAAATTAGTCTCTCACTTTCTTCCTCCTCCCCCATATACTCTCCTTCTGCTTTCATTCTTTCCTTGCCTTTCAGGACCTTGTCCCTTCCTCTTTTTTTTTGCCCCTGATTACTTCTCCTTGTGATCTAATTTGGACTGTGTAGAGTCAAAAATCTTCCTATATAATTTAGGTGCTTGATAGATATCTTTGTGGTGTGATCTGAATGTGAAATCAAATAGCATTTCAGATGGGCAATTTTTTAAATGATCTGTTGCAATTGCTAAAGTAGAAGGATAATGTTTTGGATGGTATGCTAATGCCGGGGTCTTAAAACCCGAGAGAGAATTATTTCCTGTCGTATGCTACGTCTTGTAGAAAGTCATCAATAGCTTTGTCTCAGCATCTTCTGAAATGATGTACACAGTCAAATCGAACATAGAAAGTACATCCCTGACCACCAAGTGGGTCGTGACTTCCCTCTGTCGCGTACACAGTCCATGGTCTTGGCAGAGGTGAGGGGCTTGCACAGGACGGTTAAATGGCTCTGTCACAGGCAGAAAATGGGTGGTTTTGTTGCTGGCAGAGGTAAGGGAATGTGATGTTCTGCAGAGGCAGGTTACAGGCTGCTCTGCCAAGCGTGGCTCCTTGTTTGGAAACAAGGAGGTTTGTACTAGAGGAGAAGGTGCGGTGTAGAAAGCCTTGTGTGAAAGCTGAGTGTCTTGTTTGGTTTCCTCTTCTGCAGCCAAGCCCATCCGCCCTGGTCACTACCCAGCATCTTCTCCAACGGCTGTCCACGCCATCCGAGGGGGAGGCATGTCAAACTCCAGCTACTATCACAACACCAAATAGACAAGAAGTAAGAGCAAAGTAACTTACTCTTTCACTGATCACCCCGTTTTTTCTATATTTCAGTCTTGCTTTTAGAAGACCCACAGGTTTGGTTTTTTTCTAGTTTTAGTAGGAGTCATTTGCTGATAATTTAACTGTGAAAATTAGTGAGGAGTGCCTTGTTAGAATGGTTTGCAAGCTGCTGGTGAGAGTGTTTATTTTAATGACTTATCACTTCATTTTTTTTTAATAAACTGAAATACTCTGGTAGATCTGTACTAAAATTCACACATAGCGGTGTGAAACTCATGTAGTAAAAATAGAGTTCCAGAGGTTCCTTCTGCTCATATAATTTTTTGCTTTCTGTAACATGAATATATTTCTGTTGTATTATATGTAATATAATTTTTATATATAATAAATAATAATATATATTATATATAATATAAAAATACATTTTGATATTACGGCCTGGGACAGGGCAGAGCAGCTGTAAGAGGCAGCTACACAGAACTCTCCAAATTTGTGTGTCACAGTTTGGCAAACTTCACTTTTGTTTCTTTTGCTTTGCACTCCTGTTCAGATGTCTTCAGAAAAAAAAAAAAAAGTAAATATTTTACTATAATTGCAAGGGCTTGAGGGTTTCTCCTAAACAAAAATCTCATCCTGGAAAGATGAGCAGCATATTCCCATGAGACTGCTTCATGTACCCTGCCCTCCCATTTATTTTTTTTAAATACTCATTATTTCTGAGAGTTTTTACATCTTCTATTATTTTAGATAACAACTTTATGTTACAGCCATGCTAAGAGTTGGATGGTAGTGAGTGGCTGTGAAAAGCCGTTAAAATTGCTAGGGTGTCCCTCCAAGTTTGGCTTTTTTTCTCTCCTTGAGGATTAATTCTGGCTTGTGACTCTCTTATGACAGTATGTGGGTTCCTTTAGGCACTTGGCATTCTTGGGTGGTTTTTTCTTTTTCTTTTTTTGGAGAATGTTTCATGTCATGCATGCATGCAAGCCATCCATCACATCGCACTCAAGCTGTTATTGTGTTGTGCAGATTGTTTCTGTTCATTGTGTTTTCCATAGCCCTGTAGCTGCAAGCAACATATTTTCACTGTGGATGAATAAGGGCAAGTCTTTGCTGAGTGTTTTTGTGCATTGGTTCATTATGAACTGAAACTGGCTTTTCCATCTCACAAGCAAGATAGCTTGTCTATCTACTTCATTGCATCCCCACCTCCGTAAAAGAGCAAAAGGAAAAAGAGTGCGATAAAAGCATGTAAAATATTTCCAAACATATATCATAACTGCTGCTTTGTGGGAAAAAAAAAGCTGCGACCTGCCTAAACTGGGTGGGCCTTTAATATACCCTTTGCTAGGAAACTAAGTGTCAGACTCAGACAGGCTACACTTCAGGTATAGGCACATGTCAAGTGAACAACTGTAGGTTAATAAAAGTAATTAACAAAATAAATGCACTTAAAACCAGATGGGTGTATAACAAGACAGGATTTTGGAAATCAATCAAAAGTCAATCAGAAGGCATGGAATACCTCTCAAATGTTTTAGATGCTGACTTTTAGATTTGAGGACAGTGGAGGATGAGCAGATTCAGGGCACACTTGCAGGGGAGAGCTCATGGACAATGGGGGTGGAGGAAAAGAACATGGAAGATCTTAGAAGAAACTGGTAAACTTAAGGATTTACAGTTTCTGAAAAAATTGGGAAAAAAAATACATCTGAAAACCGAATGGAAGCCCTGCTGGTTGGAATGAAGCAGTTGAAAAAAGTGTTTCTGTGTGTGGGTTTTTCTTAATGGACAATAGTGTTCCTTTATGGCATTTCTTGGTCTAGTTCCTTGTCACTCAAGATTCAGTCTAATGCCCAGCTCTGTTAGGCAATACATGGTGTTTGTAAGGCAAAAATCTGAAATGTCTTGGGAGTTGGACTCAACAATCCTTATGGGTCCCTTGCAAGCTGTATTCAGTTTTTTGATTCTGTGATTACTATTCCAGAGAACCATATTTCAGGCTTTATAGTTGGTTTTTAAACTCAGTTAAGTTCTTGAAGATGTAGTAAACTAAGGCTGGGCAGTGATAAGAAGGTCACTTCTCATCAATTTTGGTCCTTCAGTTAAGATTATTGGCACATTGCAACTGTTTGCTGGCAAATGATTTTGGGAGTATTGGAGTCATTTGAAGCTTGTAGGGTCAGGGGCCTGAGTAAGAGTGTTAGTAAAGGTACTACTTGCACACGGAAAACTTTATATGGATTATTTCCATAATATCATCAAGACATTTCTGTGCTTTGTAGAACTACACTCTGCTTTTGAATGGCATAGTTCTACACAGCTAGAATTAGAACTGAACTTTCTTGTATATTCGTTTAATAGCAGTGAAATAAAGGGGGGGGGGGTTATATGTTTGTTGCCATAAGTAACATCCCAGTTTCTGGAATAAAAACTTTTGTACCAGGAAGAGGAGAAATTTATCTTGCATTCATTCATTATTCACAGTAAAGATAATCGACACTTACTGCTGCTAGGCCAGGCAATGATTATGATGGATTACCCCTCAGTAACAGCCAATATTGTGTTTGCTGTTCTCACAAAGTTCATTGGTAAAATTTCTTCTGCCAGCGCTGGGCCAGCCTCTGACGCTGATCAGGCCACAGCTCAGACTTCACCCAGTTTGGGCCACCTTGCTGGGGTACAACCTGTGTGATATAAGGAGATGATTTCTACCCCAGCAAGTGTAGCATTTGTTGAGTGACAGTAGGAGATGGAAGAAAAAGAAACCTGGGTGTTAATAAAATGTGGTCCTGAAATTACAAATTGCTGGTAGCTGCCTTAAGCAGAAGACTCGGGAGGCCAAGGAGTGTCTGCAAACCTCTGAGACAATTCTTCGCCCTGCCTACACTGTAGATGTTTTTGAAAATACAAGTGCAATGATTTTTTTTTACTTGGGGCATACCTCAAGCCTAGGTTTCAGTAGTGATCAGAAAGAGAGTTGACATTGCTGCAGCAAACAGGGTAGTCGCTGCAGAAGGAGTCCTGGCTGGGCTATGGTGTATTTCTCTAAGAAGGTGATGCTAGAATTGCTGTAGCTAAATTTATGCCGGATGGCCTTGGTGATTTCTAAACATTTATTTCTATAGCACAGGTTTGAGGCAGTTCTTACAATTTAACGTTTTCTGTTTTAGTCAACATAGTTAAAATATATTGTGTAAATATTACAAAAATTTTGAATTTTTTAGAGAGAAGTATTTTGACAAAACTTTAAAGAACAGAACTCCCCAAGTGTAAGCAGCTGCAAATCATGGCATGTGGATGGCTGTACATTGGTTTCTCTGCTGGTCAACTACAGAGCTTAGTTGTATACTGTTGTATTTAAAGCTGTGTATGAGTATAGTTTCTAAATGTAACTAAAGACAGTGCAAGTTTCAAAAAAGTTTACTATTCAAATAATATCTGGTATTAAAAAAGCAAAAGCTATGATATGTATTTTGCTTTAGACAGGTACAAAAAACCCTCAAACCAAACCCAAATTTTTCTGACTCTATCATGCTGCCCATCAAGTTTCAGCCAAAACCTGCACCAAATTATCAAATTCACTATACAGTTCGCTTTCATATGTTTTCTTCTAAATCATTAAAGAAAACTTTTGATAATAATAATTTTTAGAAATGGGAATAAGCATAAAGGCAGTGCCTGAGCAAAGTTGAATGTCCCTCGCAGTGTGCTAGTAACTGCCAGATTGAAGTGAATAATGGGGAAAAATGCATTAAGTGGTAGAAATCTCTGCTGAATTGTATTTTATGGTTAAAATATCTGGGCAGATAGATGTTAGTACAAATCAGCTCGTTTTGAAGTTCTGTCTTTAAAACTGTGAAAGGGACCTGCTCAGAAGCCCCCTACACCCCACCTGGAGGACACACTCCTGCTACTGGGGTTGCTTGCGGAGAGGTGAGCCGTGCTAGTGCAGCACTTCTGCAGCTCATGCTCTCGGAAGGACTGACCAGATGGAGCAGAGACCATCTCTGAGTCTGCTTCAGTCACGTCTTGGACCCAACGCGGCCCTGCACAGAGGGAACAGCAGGGCTCTAGCTGAGCTGACGGACAGCTAACGTTGAGGTTCAGGGAAGGCGCGCATGGCAATGCTCAGCGCTGGAGAGGCTTTGTTGGAGAGCACTTCAGGTGCCCTATGCAGACTTCTAGGTTTGCTTTCACCAGCTTTCTGACACCTTTCTGAGGGACCGAGCTGCAGGCTGGAGGATGCTCTCCTGGTATCAGTAGACCTGTGAGCAAGCTGGCACACCAGGGATGCTCAGGCGCTGCCTTGGGCAGGCAGACCAGCAGCAGATGCATTGATGATCTGTGTTTTCGTATTTCAAATCTGAAGGAAGCTGGTTATGTGCCTATCCTCCCCTTCTAATATTTGCTTGAACTTGCCCGATACCTCATTTTGAAAGAGAAGGAAAGGACTGACGTGAAGATATGCTAACGACTGCAGTAATGCTCCATCATGGTATACTGAAATTATTAAAGCAGCTTGTTCTGGGATCTGCATTTGTGAAATATGCTGTGCAAACAGGCTCTTGTCTGTATGTCCCATATCCTAAGGTCTCTGGTATGTTCCCAGCACCTCCCCATCCTTGAGCAAGATGAATAACTATATGTAATCTAGGCAGACCATAGATAATCTAGCCAGTAAGATGCATAAATTAATAACCATCCTGGTTTCCTTTAATAAGGATGACAACTAGGAGCTAACTACAGTTCCCACCATTAATTTAGGGTAAATTTCAAACCCTGATGCATCAATATTTATGTATTTATTTTTATAACTTGATCTTGAACATGAACAAGTTTTCTTTAAGTAACTATACAAGAAAATGCTTAATTGAGGAAAGCACACCTCTCTTTGTAAGGCTGATTTTTATATTAGCTAATTTAAAAATGCTAGGCACAGCCAGTTACTTTTGTGGGGCTTTCCATATGGCTAATGAGAAATGTGGGAGAAGAAAAAGTTCAAACCCAAGAGTCTTTAAAAGTCTGTATTTTAAATGTTTTATAATCAAATTTACACCTTTATACTTGATAAGTGCCTTGAACTTTGCTTCTGGATGGAATTGCTATTAAATTAGTAAGAAAGATGCCTGCATAATGTACATATATAAAATTATATAGTATATATATAGTATAGTGTGTGTATATATATATATGAAATATATGTTGATAATATAAATATCAGGGTATTATAAATATATATAATATATTCTCAGGATTTTATATAAAATATTTTTGTTGATTTCTGTAAACACATACTATATATATATGCGTGTGTGTGTATCAGGAAAGTACCTCTCTGTCAGGAGACATACAGAACAGGAGGATTGTTTTGGATTTGTATTTCTTCATCCCTTCATTTTATAGTAAGTTTTCAAACTCAGCTGCAGTTACTTTCTTTACTTGTTATACAAGATACACACACATTTGCTCTTCAGATTATCCAAGTGCCCACCAGTGGAGAGAAATCCTTTTAAAAGAACAGACATGAAAGGAAAAAAAAAAAGTTAGACCTTTAGATAGTGTTTAGACAAAACATAATGCCACACTACAGGAGGCAAAGAATTAATTCAAGAGAATTGTTTCATTATGATTGTGCCAATTTGTGGGCTGGGAACTTTGAAGATAAATTTGGCAAAATGCCTCTCCAAGACAGTAACTGAGACCCTAATTTTATGAACTGTTAAAATTGTGCTTTATGTGATGCTCATTTCATGGCTGTTATGGTGGCTCTTTGGTTGCTGTGCATAACGTTTCTGTGAAGTGCAGGTATCAGTTGATTTGCCATGTTGCATATCTGCTTTCTAACCTCAAATATCCACTAATTATCATTACCTTTCTGGCTCTCTTTTGACAGGTCGATTCCACTTAGCATGTTAAGGACTGTCATTAAGTCACTAGTTTCTTTTTTCCCCCTCTTCAACCTGATCCACATCCTATTCATCCTGCGCTTCCTACAGCCATCTGCAATGCACTGGTCCCAGGTATTTTGAGCTTCGTAGGATCTTCACGTGTACAGAAGTGTTCAGCTCAACTCTTCTACAGATACTTGTACAATGTATTTAACATAACCATCTAAGTAACGATAGGAAGTCTGCCACTCAGAATCTCTCACTGACTACGTTTGACCCCTTGGCGCTGGTTAGGTTGGGGCTTCTACACTCAGATTGATGCATTTTCGAAGTCCTCTGTTGCATCAGTAAATCCTGACTTCTGGCATCAAAGAATTTAATGATTCAATGACCAAGTGCCATCAAAAGCAGGTGATTGTGCTCTGTCATGACTGATTTACTGTATAATATACATATTATTTTATATTTTTAGGGGATGAAAATGTGCTGCTATATGGTTTAATTTTACTGCTTACATTTTCAGAAGTAAATTTCCCCAAAGAACCATTTGTAATATCCTGATAAAATCTTTGGACTGTATAAAATAACCTTTATTGCAGTACCTGGTAAAGATCAAACGGGATGCAGAGAAATCTGTTAGTATAGATCTAGGTTTTGAAGTTCGGTAGTTACATGAATATATCTGTGTGACCTATCTTAAAATTAAGATCTGATCTGCTTGTAGTTCTTCCTACAGTGGTGGGTTTTCCTGGAGTGTGTTGGTGCTGTCAATGCGGCATCTAAACACATCTTCAGTAATTCCAGTTTCATCTGTGCCTCTGTTGACTTCTTGTAGCCACTTTGTTG
>JAVJGJ010000061.1:40950983-40961068 GCA_035590215.1 Microhierax caerulescens
TGAGAAGCGCTGGGCGTTCGGCGTCAAGTGCTTCGCATCTGAAATACGCACTTTGTTTTATAGGTGTGTTGTAAAATCGCAGTATTGCAGGAGTGCTCTTGGTGATTATACAGCTGTAAACAAAAAAAAAAAAAAAAAAAGCAAGCTCTTCATTTTTCACAGGTGTGTCAGCAAACTTTTTAAAAGTAAACGCGTTACGCTTCACCCCTAGAGAGTAGTCGTTAAAATACGTGTGTAATGAAGCGAATACGAGTAAGTAAATAGCACGACTAAGTTAAAAGGGCAAGCTGCCCACTGTGATGGTGTGTGAGGGGCCTGGGCGCGGGCTGCAGCCATGCCCCGCACCTGGCCTGGCCCCCGGGAACGGACACGGGCTCCTTGTGTGCCATTCCCGCACAGCCGCCTCGTCTCCTTGTGGAATTAGGCTGTGAGGTCCTTGGAGCGGTGACCGGCGGTGTCTGTGCGGTATCAAGGGCGCCAAGGGTGCGGCGCTGTGCGAGGCCTGTGGGTGCTCCAGTGATACGGTTAATAAAAACAGTCCCAGGGTTGATGAGTGTACACTGTTCGTGGGGATAGAACTGGTTTGCGAGACTCAGCTGGTTGATTCCTAAGGGCAATCTCAGGAAAATAGGTGCATATGATTTCCCGTCTGTCAGAGGGTAACGCGGATAGAGCCTGGAACCGCAGATGGAGAGATCAGAGCAATTGCAGGGAGCCATGTACTGCAGCCTCTCTCATAAATACAGTACTGGTAATCCCAGATGCTCAGATAATGAGTCAAGTTTCCCTCCCTCAATAAACATGTTTTTGTTTAAAATAATAAGATATTAAGTGCTGAGGTCGATGTTCCTCAGGTTAGTTATCAACCTCCAAGTTTACAGTTTTCGAGCTTTCTCTGTAACTATGAACGTCCTCATTGGGGGCACCCCATTCTGCCTCTCCTCAGATGAGTTTTTAAGAAAAGGACAGAAAACGGAAGGTTTACGATGACAAAGAATAAAGTCCTCCCTTGTGTTGGAGAGTGCATATGCCAGCTCGGAGCAAGAGAATTCAAAGCTGGAAGAAGAGCCCATTCTCATTTTGGTGCGTCTGCTTCGCATTGCCGGCACCAGGCAGTACCCAGGCCGAGTGTGGCCAGGCCACATACCAGCAGTACAGTCCTGCAGGTGGATTCCAGAGGCAATTGCAGATGGATGTTTTCTAGCAAAGATGAAGGGAGTTGTCCTGTTTGCTACAGCGGGCATGGCTCAGTGATTCATCAATCTTTGCACAGCAATACTTCTGCTCTTCTAGTCAATCCACAATTAGCTACTAATGTTGCTGATGAGAGTCTTTTTCTCTTCTTGTCATGCCTTGCTTGCTTTCAGTCAATTAGTGTTTCCCAGCATGATAACTGCAGCACTCTGTTCACAGCCACTTGCATCACATAAATAAATCCCTTCCAGGGCAGATAATCTTAGGGCCTTTTGCCTTAGCCCAGTTTTGTCACAGCCGTATCTCCAGTGCCTGACATCTAGCATTCTGGCTGTGTGATGTTAACTGTCAGAAGTCCGGTAAATCCTGTAATCAGCTTATATGTGATGGATCCTCTGTGTTGATCCGTGAAACACTTCTGATGAATTCCATCCTCTGGCTGGCACCAGGTGCTGGATTCTTTAACTAGCAGAAAGAAAAGAGGGTGAGTATAGATATGGTCTCTTTGTGGGGGAGGCGTGGAATTGGCAGGTGCTGTGGGGGAAAAAATCAGTGTTACAAGAATGGGCACCTTTTCCTGCACCCTTGGGAACTCTCTAGAAGAAACACCTGTACCTTGCTAACTCATAGGTTGATACATCCCACACAGTCAATTTATCACAATCTCTTTCTGCCTTGTTTTCCGTTTGTCCAAGTCTCAGTTGTGGGAGAAGAGATAGGGAACGTTTCCTTTTACACAAGTTGTGTCAGTTATGTAGGAGAGCCCTGTCTGAAATTGGGAGTTGCAAACTCAGGTTACAAAACAGAAGACACCAAGACTTGTGTGTGCTGTAGCACAGTGCATCTTACCCAGCCCTGCCACACACTTCCAGTGCAGGCAGCAGATAAGGAACTCGGTAGCAGAGGTGAGAGAAAGAGAATGGCAGCACCTCGCATACTAAGGGTGCTTAATGTCTCTCAAGGAGAGCAAGATAGTTGAAGGGTGAAGAATTTTGCAGGGCTGTCTGTCATTTCTCAGCCCAAATGGGCCCTAAGCAAAAAAACCCAAACCCCACAAAACCCACGTCCCCTCTACCTCACTAGTTTGAGGGGTTCTTTACAACAGTCCTCCATCTTAAAACAAATTTTGCTGCATGAATTCAAATACTTTAGAAAATCATTCTCCTTTCTTTAGGTCTAAATTCCTCGATATTTGCTTTCCTTTCGTTGTATCCAGTAGCTGAATTTAGTAGACTCAAGGGAAAGGAATGCTTCGGTTATTCACATGTGTGGCTCAAAGGACTTCTGGATGAGGTACATGCCTAACAGTTTAAAAGCGGTGAAAAGGTACGTACGATAGTGCCACACCAATAAACTTCAGAAGGCATTTCAGATTGCAGCTCTCCTTAAGGATTGAGTTATATTGTATGATGTGTGTGTTGTTGGCAGTTATTTTTCCATTAACTGCTCTGGGAATCTTTTAGTCTAAATAAGAGGCTTCACCTTCAAGACTTTGCATGTGCTTTCAGCAGACATCTGGTTACCAGGCTGGTTTGTTCTGAGTGCCAAACGCTGAAATGAAGGCTTAGTATAACTGTTTGCATTTGTTGTTTTTCTCACTCAGAACCTACTGCCCATGAGAAGCCAGAACACAATGCACAAGCTACAATCCGTTTTCACATTGAAATGGCACCTTTCCCTCTGCGCCCACAAAACTAGATTGGGATTTCTTGCCTGAAGCTTGGGGCTTTTTGATGTACCCGGTTTGAACTACAGGCTTTGGCAAGGAACCAAATTAGGGTAAAATGGTGTTCATTTGGTGGTTTTTGTCTCGATTTTGCTTTGATATTTAAACAAATCTGAACTGTTGTGTGAAACCTGATGGAAATAAACTTAGGAAGCTCATTCTTAGTACCACTTTACAGATCTGGAAGTGGGGTAGTAAAGTATTAGAACATGAGTCTGTCTGTTAAAAGATCTAGGCTTCAGCTATATTCTGACTTGCTGAATGGTTCTAGACAAGTCATTTATCTTCCATCTATTTCTTGTCTCATCTGTGGGAATAATGACAACTTTTCTATTTCCATGAATTGCTGTGAAAATTGATCAGTCTATAAAGAATTCCCAGTGCAAACCGCACTGCAGTGATGGTATTATTAGGGGTGCCAGTTTCACCCCAAGAAATGTGAGCACATCGAGCTTCCCCATGTTTCAGTCTAACCATGTACTGCAGTACATATGGAATGTGGAATTCTCTCCTGTTAAAGATGGCAGTAAGTCAAATAGGGGTGGTGGGAGAGTCTGGAATGAAGGTGTCTGCTTGAATGTTTCTGTAAACCCTGTTGCCTGTTTAGAGAAAGTTATTTTCAGCATTGGGTAGTCCAGCTTTAAATTAGCAAAACATTAAAAAAGTTTTCTGAAGTCTATTTTCTTTTCTGTTTTCTCAAATAAAATGGTTTGATAACAAATCCAATCTCTCAAAAGCATGGTGAGAAAAAAATTTCTGCTTATTTGAAATGATGAGATTAATAAAAATTGTTCTGTAGCAGTGCCATTTATTAATCAGTGAGTTATGTAAAGGCCCTCTACTGTGGGCTGGGACCTCACTAGCAGTTAAATAAGTTATTTTGAAGTTTATACACATGACACAGTCACTGCTGGTTGAACTCCATCCTGCCCTCAGTGCTCTTGCTGGAGAATTGTAGGCTCTCAGATCTAATGGCATGTTGTAAATGCTCCCTACGCCCTTGCAATTTAAATGCACTGGGTTGGCCAAGACCTGTTATTTAAGTGTTTAAGCTAAGCTGACTCGTTTGAATTGTAGTGACTTACGGGTCAACCGGATCATCATTTCTGAGGTGACCATCTGAGCTGGGGAAAGGAGGAGATTGCTGCTCCTGCCAGGCCGGCTGGCTGAGGCCGGGGGTGTTTCCACTGGCAGCTCTCAAGCCAGAGGAAGGTCCACTCCATCCTGCAGAATGTGTGCATAAAGAATGCAGAATGTATGCAGAAGCTGGCTAGCTTCGTGGAAAGCAGTCTTCATCCTTCATTTTTTTAAAATAGGAGTACATGTTGCCACACAAAATGGGCAGAGGTACTTGCAATAAGTAGCTGACAAATCAGATGTATGAATAGATTGAACTTACTGCTTACTTAAAATTTTGAAATATATTGTTTTCACACTTTTTATTTATTTTGCTTGTAAGTTAGTGTGTCTGTGAGAACTATTTTCTTTCCTTTGTCAGTCAAAGTAGCCTTGTTGTGTTTCTATAAAGAAATGTGTCTACCTCCCTGTAGCCTAAGAAGATTACACTGGTATTTCCAAATGATAGAGAAACTAAGACTGAAATCCTTAGGCCTATCTTGGGTTATACAGACAGAAAAATAACAGCCGTTGTAGGAGCAGTGCTTGATTTACATCTATATATACATGCCCTAGGTTTAAATGCAAGATATTGTAATTTCTGTCTGTTATTTAAAGGGAAAATTAACAAACAAACCCCCCTCCATTAAATACTCACAGTCTTTAGTGGTCTGTAGGCCCTTGGTATAACAAAGACACCTTCCAGAATTGCTCCATGAAATCTTTGGGTGTACACGTAGATGATTTCTTATTTGTATCTGTAATACACTTAGTGTTCAAGCTCCGGTCTGTGAAGCGCATTTCAGAGTTTGAAAGAACAAGTTGCCATACTAGACTGGCTCATAATCTTAGATCTGTAAAGCTGCCTCTGGCAGCGATGAATAACTAATGCTTCAGGGAAGACTAATATCCTCTATTATGCACCTACCCAATTGGGTAATGTCAAAAACAGAAAGATAGGTGTAAGATTATCTTTCTGACCCCTGCAGATCATGCCCTGAAGTGTGGTGATTACCCTTCTCAGAGTCTAAACATGCGTAAGTGCAGATGGTAGATGTTACAGTCATCTAATCCTTTTTTTGAAAAGTGCTGCCCCAGCTTTGTCTTGATGTGAATAAACCTGTTGTGGCAAATTGCGCTAATTCAGAGCTCAACTTAATACATAGAAATGGAGCTAAAAGCTTATGAAATAGAGGGAAATGCAGGCGTAGGTGCCTTGCATCGCTAATGTGGTAAGAATTATCCTCTCAGTGTGTAAAACCTTGTCTACAGGTACTGTTTTTGCCTTAAACTTCATTTAAGGCCAGATATGAAAAGTTTTGGTGCCTACGTAAGCAGTACTTGTCAGATGTGAGCTTAAAGTGTTGATGTTCCTTCTTTCAGCTGGTAACTTGGAAAATCCATTTTGGCTATAGTTTCTTATGGCCATGTTTTCCTTGGCTCATAGCTTTGTGGCTGGGGAGCGAGAGGTGGGTGTTCAGGTCCTGGCACTGTTCTCCAGCTGGAGTCATCGTTTGTCCTCAAAGTCCACTGGCTCTGCCTGTTGTGCCTGGCTCAAGTAATGTAACATCTTCTGTAGACTCATCATGACAACTGTTTCTGTAGTTTCCAGCAATTTGTGGTTGCAGGACTGTGCAGGATAATCCTTTAATTGGCATTTCATCCAGAAGTGGCAGGACAGAAAGCATGATCAGCTGCTTGATCTCAGCTATCCAGGGTAATGTGGCTGCTCCAACATTTGAGTCTGCTCAGAGGGCAGGTCCTGTATCCATCCTTTAAAACTAAGCCTACAAGTCAAACATTTTTTAAAAAGTTAAGATTACAGTGGTTCTTCCCTCTTTGGGACTGTCAGAGAACAGACTGGTTTTAAGACACAAGTGCACTGGGGTTACAGAGTAAATGGTGAATTGTGTTTTACGTGGTATATCTGTAGACATCACCCTTTCTTAGTCTTTTTTTGGTGCATGTCAATTTAACATTCCACTTGTGGGGTGCAGATTTAAGGGAATGGTCTCATATGCCTTACATGGTTTGTGGAATCAAATAAGAGGATGTTTATATAAACATAAAACTTATTTTTGAGTATGTAAAAAAAGGCAGCAGCATAGATTCTACGGAAGTCAAGAAAGCAGTTTGTCTGAACCAGCTAGAGGTGAGAGATACTGGCACAACAGCTGTTCCTCTAGGATATCAGTTATTAAAACACCATGTGGTTGTAAGGGCTGGGGAATCTCCCCCTGTAAAGCTAAATCTGGATGCTAATTTTGGCTTTCAGCTGCATTCTGTTCCTCTTAATTATTTTATATTTATAAGATCGTTACAACACTGCCTAATATCAATCCAGTCTGATAAAATTCAAAATTCACAGCACAGAAAGGAAAGATTCTCACAGTTTGCAGTTTTAGGGGAGAGCCTTCCTGTGTTTTTTGGTGGTGGTGGTGGTGGTCTGTTTTTTTGATCAGTCCTTTCTCCCTTAGGAATGTCTACCAAGGATGCTCAGTACGCTCCCCTGCTTCGTACCGCCATCCCCTGTGTCACCTTACTGAACACTTGCTTCTGTTGTCTTTTCTAATAGCACCTCACTGAAGCTGCAGTACTGACCACTTGTCACTGGGCAGCCACATTCTGATAATATCATTGTTTTAGTGAATGACTATTGGATTTAATCTAGTCCAAGTTTTAATCCCCACCCCCACCCCCACCCCACCGTGCTTTCTAATAAGGAGTTTTCTCTGATCAGCTGCCATGAAATCAATACTCTGTGCCTTAAGAACTACATTTAATGTCAAGTTATTTTGGTTTAACAAAGTAAACTGAAGGGTTTTCTTGCTTTAATATGTGCGTATTATTAGCAGGACATAGACCAAACTGAGCATAATGTTACACATTGAGGTATGTACTGTAGTTTTGCAGGAGTTACTGTTAAATATTAGAACAGGATTGGAAAATTCTCACTGATTCATTGGATCAAAACTGGAAAGGATAATAAAGTGTTAAGCTTTAAAAGAGTATCACTGTTAGGTTCAGGAGGAGTTGCTTACCACTTTCTTTGTAACATTTCAGAATTGGCTGTTTGCCTTCATATTGAGGAAAAAGGTAGAAATACAGCACTGGCTGCTACCCTTGGAGAACAGCTGACCAAAGGGAATGAGGAACAGTAAATCGTGTTGGTATATACAACAACAACAACAACAACAACGAAGAGGAGTCCTATTTAGAGGAAATGCTGATTACATTGTTCCCAACTCCTTCCCTTTCAGCCTACCCACCTCCAGCAACATAGTTCCTGTACTTTCTTGGTACTAAAGCTTTTGGTAGTCTGAGTAGTCAGGCCAGACTGCTACCAACATCCCTGTGGCAGTGAGGTTTGTGGGAGGGAGGGTGTGTATGCATACCTGAAGGTATTTTGTGGTTCCCACCTGCCTCTGCGCTGTTGATTCAGTACAGTTCTTTTGCAAGCTGGTTTGTTGAAATGATCCAAGTTCAAAACAATCCTATTCAAAACCCAAAATTCCCAGCTTTCTTTTCCCTCCCTGTAATGAATCTCATATTTGGAGAGATTACCAGATTTATGAGAGTATGGCTAGAAAGAATTTACGCTGACACAAATTATGTCTAGTGTGGAAAAACTTAAAATAGGTGTTTAAAGTATTAACGAGGTGTAGAAGAGCTACAGATTTACAGCTAATCTGCACAGACTCGAAAATATCTCTTCTTCTGTGAAGCAACGAAATGAAGTTAATAATTACAGTATAATTAGACAAGAAGAAAGATCTGTCAAGCGAGGTAGGATTTCTACTTCACTAGTTATAGGAAATGAGACATTCGGCGTGCACCTTTTCTGACAGAATTGTGTGAAGGGCTGAGAGTGCCGTTTGAACTGTACACTGTAATATAGGTACTATAAGATACTTATAGTAAGGATTTGTTTGAACCAGCCTGCTAATTTAACTAAAAACTGCATGGCTTTTTTTTCTTTTAGAATCAGAGATTAAGGGCTATCGTTGCCTACCTCCAGGCACCATGAATTCTGTGCTAAATCAAGTCACAATTCAGGACTCCTGGTGTTCAGGCTGACAACAGTTCTCCATTTCCTCCCCCTCCCCCCCACTCAATACTGCAAATGACCAGCTTTTTGAAAGTATTGGGTATTAGGACTTTAAACTAATAACTCTTGCTGAGACTACTATCTTAATCTCTGGATATGTAGTGTATGTACTCAGTGTTGCATCGTCTTGATAAGGACTAGTTGTTGTAGGGTATCTAACGTGAAACATGATGGAATGGAATACTTGTCATTAACAGAGTATTTGATATTTCATTTGTGTTATCCCAGCTGTCTTCCTTGCGTTCAAGTTTAATGAGTTATGATCTTGTCATGTGGTTCTTTTTGTTCTGTCATGGTTTGGGCAATAGCTTATTTAGTTATAAGAAAGTGCCAGTGCTTCCTGGGTTCTGAGGAACTAAGCAGATTATATTTTCAAAATAATTAAGATATCAGTTTATCTTATTTATGGATTTGTCTTGCAGAGAATCAAAATACAATCAGTTTGTGTTTATATAGCAGCTACCATCTTGAATGGTGCCATTAGACTTGAACTGGTAACTTCTGGGGCTAAAAATATGAGCTCGAGTAAGAAATACCAGCTCAGCATCACCAGTGAATTCCCCTTACGTGACTTGCACACTTGTAGCTCGTGGGTGTCACAGGGCAGTAGTATCAATGATCATGGTGCTTGCTAGGCTGAGATTGGCAAGGGGTATATATCTGGGTGTTTATCGAGAAGGAAATGTTACACCTTTGTCCGTATTCTAGGCTAATGCAGTTTGAATTTATCATTATATTAGCTTGTGACTTTTTGTGTTTCTCCAAGTAATAATTTTGATTAGACTTGTATGTCTTGGCTAGGGTGGGGAACAGTCTGAATATTGAAGATAGATGATCATTGTTGTTGTTCTGTTTATTGTTCATTTGGGTTTTTGTTTGTGTGTAGTTTTATTATGAGTCTCTTTGTATACGTTTTACCATGATGTGTCCTTCCAACTGCCAGCGGTAATTGTTCCTCGTTCTGGCTGTAGGTTTGATTGTTTCGTGTAAACGCTCTTGATATGTGAGATTTACACATTCCACCTACTTGCCAGGATTTAGAATCTCAGTTCACTTAGAGCAGTTCCTCAGGTATTGTGAATGTCCTCGATGGCATGCTGAAGTACACTTTACTCCCTTTCCTGACCAACATTGACTTTAGCAACAGCGTAGTGATTTGACAAATGGATTGCTGTCTGATGGGAAAGAATTGTTTGCTGTAGTTCAAAGCCAGATTTCAGAGGTATAGAAAAATATTTCACTAAGAATTAACAGGAGAGGTAGAAAAGGCCTCTGCTGACATACTTTATTGCCATAGGACTTACTTTTACTTGTTAGAACTTAGTGAGCCTGCCACCTAGTAGGGCAAGCTTTAAAAAAGGATAGTTATTAGGTGTGGATTTTTGATAGAGAGAGGTTGTTTACCTTTTGTTATTTATGCCAAAAGATACACAGTGTAACAGAAGTCACATCAAATATTTTAACACATAGCATTTTTCTGTGTTATGTAACATATGACACGACCAGCATTTGTCATTTAGCACCAGAATTTGGTTTTTTGTATTGACTGAGCACTGGCATGGGTTGCTCAGGGAGGTTGTGGAGTCCCCCTCCTTAGAAATATTCACCAACTGCCTGGAGGAGGTCCTGCACAACCAGTTCTCGGTGCCCTGCACAGGCAGGGCAGTTGGACAAGATGACCCCTGCCAACCTCAACTATTCTGTGATTCTGTGATCAGGTTGTCATTTTTTAGTTATTCTTGGAAGGAATTGTTTCTATGCAGAGCCTCATACAGGAGCTTGTTCATGGAGGTTTGTACTGGGTCTGGCTGGGATTGAGTTCATGGAATCACAGAAAGGTTTGGGCTGGAAGGGACCTCAAAGACCACCCAGTTCCCCCCCTGCCCCGGGCAGGGACCCCCCCAGCAGCCCAGGCTGCTCCCAGCCCCATCCAGCCTGGCC
>JAVJGJ010000061.1:40961112-40996199 GCA_035590215.1 Microhierax caerulescens
CTGGGCAGCCTGTCCCACCGCCTCGCCGCCCCCACGGGGAGAGGGTCTTCCTAAAACCTGATCTGCATCTGCCCTCTAAGAGGAGTTAATTTTCTTTGTAGCAGCCCATATGGTGCTCTGTTTTATATTTGGGATTAAAACGTGTTGATAACACATACATGTTTTGCTATTACTGAACAGTGGTTGTACAGCATCAAGGCCTTCTCTGTTTCTCACTTTACCCCCACAGCAAGTAGGCTGGGGGTAGGCACAGGACTGGGAGGGCACATAGCTGGGACAACTGGCCTGATCTGGTCAGAGTGGTCTTCCATCCCATATCATGTCATGCTGAGCAATACAACCTGGGGGGTAGTCTTTTCAAGATAGCTGTTGCTCAAGGAGTGGCTGGGCATTATTCGTCCGCTGGTGGGAGGGGTGTGTGATTGCCTCTGGACCACTTATTAAACTGCCTTTATCTCAACTCAGTGTTTTCCTCACTTTTTCTCTTCCAATTCTTTTTCCCATCCTGCTGAGGAAGGGAGAGAGCAAGCCTCATCTGGTGAGTGTTTAATTGCTGCCTGGGGTCAATCAGCCACAGGGTTAAGGGAGGAAGGGGACAGAACTGAGAGGGAGACTGCAGAACCTAAACAGTGTTACTGTAGGTACCTAATGACTTGGCAGTGTATCGATCCAAGTTGTGTAAGACAGGCAAAACTACATGCAAGAGCCTTCCGTTATTCTACCCAGTTTTTCTAATCTTGCCCACTTTTGACTTGGCTTGCCATTGGTGTGACCCACCTGGGAAAAGAGCAGATTAAAGTAACCAGCTTTCTCTCTACTGGTGAGACAGTGTGACTAATGAGCAGCATTCCGTCTCTTAACTTTCAGATAGGGAGTGGCTTTTGGGGCCATTTTACTTCTCTTACATTTTCAATAAAGCAATTTTTAAAAGTGACTAGTGCATCCTGGAGTGTTAGACATACAGTAATAGTTGATACCCTGAACCTCTTGCATGTTTTGTATTCTAACTGCTTTTGGACTTTTAAACCACTAGCGTCCATCCCTTCCTTCCAAAGTAAGACCGTTAAAGCTTTCAGTAATTGCAGCTGTGGGGTGGAATGCTGTCTCCTAAAAAGACGGATGGCAAAACTACCCTTGGCTTGAAAGAGGCTGTGTTTTCACTTCTTTTAAAAAATGCACGGGCCATACAGTGACACTTCTGATGCCTTAATTCATCAAGAAAATTCAAGAAAAAGGTGGAAGAGCTACAGTGTGGGCCAGGTTTTTAAACAGATGTCAGCTGTTGAAGTCAGATCTTTTGAAAAAACAGTACAGAAATATAATGATAGTAGGTACAGGAAATCAGAAAGTAGCAGGGCCACTTTTTACCATTTTTAAGGGTTTTTCTAACTTGAAAAAATGTCCTGTGGTGCCCAAACACTGGAAAATGTTTATTTATGAACATTCTTTGTATCCCACTGTCATGCTAGAGTAAGTACAATTAGAGATAGATCCTGGGATTTTGAAGGCTGAGTGAATGCATTGTGTACAATCTTGATAGTCACAGAGATGCACATAGGATAATTTTAGGCAGCGTGGAAAGAGAAGATTTCCTTTCCTTTCTTCTCTTTGGGCAGCCTTGCATTATTTCTGGGGACAGCTCTGACTTAAGCATTCAGAAATGAGGAAGCGAAAATGGTTTTAGGGTTGACCTTGAGGCCTGGAGGTCTTGGGAAGGATGCACTCCGAGTCTGTTCCAGTTGCTTATCAGGGAAATAGTAACATGGCTATTAAAAACCATGAAACAGGGCGGTTAGTGCCTATAGTTCAAACTGATGGATAACCGTGAGACCATGGTGGTTTCTCTGGCTGGTGGCCAGAGGAGACTACAAAGACTTCTTCAAAGTAAGAATCCAAGATATTGCAGGCTTTCTCTGGATGTGTACTCAAGAAAATAAATAGTGCTGATAGACTTGTTGTGCTGGCATGGTATTTCCAAATTGCTTTTCTCTAATTTCATTAATTGTGTTAATATTTTACCTGGTTTTGTTTAGTTGTGGAATTCTGTGTAAGCTTGAAGACTTTTGATCTTTTAAAGCATAGATTAGTTAATCCTCTAGTTATTTCTAGGGTTTGGATGTTTTAAAACCATATTCCCATCTTCTTTAATATTGCCAAGAATGTGGCAATGCTTCTGTGATGACGGGAAAGTCCAATTTGTATCACTTTTCTCACAGAACGTTTTGTTTGTTCTGTGTGGATATAAAATATTTTTTTTCCTGGTAATACCCAGATGGTGGAAGGCATATGTTTATTAAATATATACCTCCATATGTGGCCTTGTGAGTTGTCAGTGTAGTCTGGCCACCATAGTGAAGTAATTATATGGTAAACTCTTTTTAAGAAGCATGTGTAATTGCAAAAGAAATCTTTGCTTGTATACTTAGTTGCCAAAATAAAGGGAGTTGAGATCTGCTCTGAATTGTCAGAATGCACTTTTAACTAGTTAAATCCATGTTTACAACCTTGCCTGTGGTTAACCACCACTAGATAAGATCATGGACTGTCTTATGGTGAGTGCTAACAAGTAAGGGATTGATGATACAATTCACATTTAAATTACTTTTCTTTGTGCTTTATTTTTTTCTGTTGTCTTTGGCTTTGAAGGAGCTTTCTGTGCTGTGAGGAATGTTATCAATTTATTAAGTGAATGTTTTTCAGAATAATCCGTTGTAGCTGGAAAGGTGATGGTTTGCCTTCCGTAATACTACACTGCACTGTTTTCTTGCAGTGCTTTATTGGAGAGGCTTCAGTGCTTAAGACTGCTCTGATAATGTGCTAAATCACATGTCTGGACATATGCAAGATAGGAAACTTGAATCTTGGCAGTATATATGCTATTAAGTCAACATAGCAGCCACACTGCATCTCTTCCTGTTTCTCAGTTATCACAGAAAAGCAAAGAGAATTTATTTCAAGTACTACCTTAATCCCGTCCCAGCTATTAGCATAAATCTTTTTCAATTTTCACTGAAGTTTATCAAGTAAAAGTGGTATTTGAGCTGGAACAGCTGAGGTATGCCACCAGGGTCATTGTGTTATTTTACCAGAGAAATCACAGTGTGCGTCTCTGTGTGTGTGTCTACATATGAAAAAAAAGTATAATTTTTATATTGAATTATAGTATAAAATCTGTTAAGAAATACATTAATAGCATTCAGCCAAACTAGCTAGGCAGATGAGTGGGTTGTCCTCCACCAGACTGTAGCCTGCTGCAGAACTGTTCAGACAAAATAATAATCTTTGCAGCAAAGTTTCTAGATGATCTTTTGTGGAGTACAGTTCTTATGTATTTCCATTTAAATAAAGGATTTTCTTATGAGCACCTTAGGCATGTGATTATTCCCCCAAACAATGGCAGTAATAGGAATTCTGTGGATTGTGTCAAGTATCTCTCGTTTTCATCTGTCTGCTTGGTTACAGCATTTTTGATCTCTTTGTCTTGTACTTTGCCATGCAAGGTACTTTGCTTAGGACTGTGTGTAAGATTTACATTTCTTTGGTCAGCCTCAGCACTGCTGCTGCTTTGCCTGACATGAACAATATGATGTTCCATGGAGTGCCTCATCGTTCCCTATGTTATTGATCGGTAATTTTAATGTCAGCACTGTGGTCAGAGTAGGATGTGGGCATTGGTGAAAGATGAGCTTTTCATGTGGGAGGGAATATTTTGCATGCCGTGATTGTGGATCTCCCAGTCCAACTGTTCCTGCTCTGTCTAGAAATAAAATAGTGTGTGATGGGTATAGTAGTATGCTTGTCTTTATTTTTAAAGATGCCCACTGGAATCTGGAGCTCCTGGTAATTTAAAGGCTTACACCTGTAGAGAATTTACGTGCTTACAGCTACTGCTTTGCTAGAAGGAGGATATTTGGCTCTTCTGGCACTTAGATGCAGCCTGGCTTAAGCTTTATTTATTTAATTATTAATATGATTTATTTCAGATGACTTTAAAAATGGCCTGGATTTTCTAGAATACCATTTCCTTAGTGGCTTCTGTATCTTATTCACGTTATGTTTTATTTCTCTCCAGAATTAACTTTGTGTTAAAGAGCACGTGCTGAAGAAAGTCTTTGTGGCACTGTATGGGATTTGGCATTCTGCTGTGAGGATTACTGATGGGAGATGCCTGGCTAATTCCCAGGGCATACTGTTCCCACAGACAACCTGGAAATAGGTGTGGTTGACGTGAGTAGTAGCAACAAAGGTATGAAGCTAAGATTGCCTGCTGGAATGGCAGCTCATCAAAGGGCTAGGAAAATCTATAAACTGAGCAATAAAGTTACTTTGAAAGTTTCAGGTTTACTCATTTTACTACTGCAGGAAAACGCTTGTAATGCATATACATGTAAAACACATTGGTTTATATTGTGAATATAGTATATATTCTTTGAATAAGTAGATAAGGGGAAATCCCTTCAGAACTCTTCTATTAACTGTGCTCCTATAAACCGGTTATTTTCTTCTGGGAGAATCTTAAACGGTGTTTATTGAGGTTTCTTTAACTGAATTGTTTCCTTTCTGTGTAAAGGATGCAGTAGTTCATAGACTTCTAAGTCTGCTTGGAAGAGGGTTAATTGTTAATCACTGTCACCGATATTCAGAGGTGTCTAAACTAATTCGGTGAAATTCATCTTCCCTGCAGCAGCAAGTGCTGTATTTTGGCAGTCTGCTGTAATAGACATCAGTTGTACAGCTTTGCCACGTGGCTAAATCCATGAAAACTCTTGATACGTGTTTTGAAAACAGCCCTTAAAATGGTATTGAAATCAAGGAAATGCTGCATGAAACCTTAACATCAGTGTTTTGTATGCCTTACTGATACCAGGGAATTCATGGCAGCTGTCAAGGGCCTACATTCTACCTGTGGGAAGATGCCTGAAGGTATGCAGAAGAGGGAGGCTAGGGAAATACGGGTTTTTAAACCATGATGCTCTTGGAAATACAGAGCTTTATTCTGGTTTACCAGAGGCATTTATTCTCACTAAAAATTCAGATGCTTTATATGCCAAAGTCATTGGATAGAAGAGTTGATAACTGAAACAAAGACTGGAATGCCGATCTTACCAGGTGATCGTCGTGCCTCTGTGTGTGTGTGTGAGTGTGTCTGTGTGTGTATATGTCTCTGTGTGTGTGTGTGTGTGGTCTTTCTGTCTGCAGGATGGACCTTTGATGTTCCCTGCAAGGTGTATCAGTTTCAGTGAGAGAGATCAAGAGCTTCACGCTCTCAATGAACACATGAACTGTCGATAGAACACTTTCTTGGAGAAGCAGTGGTCTGAATCCTAGCAGGAGTTAACCCAGATCTCCCACATCTGAGGCAAGCGTGCCACTTAACTCCTGCTGAATGGAGCCACTAAATGGGGCAGAGCAGCCCTGCCTATTACTAGCCCTCCAATTACTACCCCCACCACTAGCCTCCCTCACCACAAGTGAAGGAATCTGGTCTGAGTGCCATCTGGATCAGACCCCTGAGATGGAAGCCCTCAAGAAGGGCTTGTGAATACAAGCGTGAGACTGAGTTGCAAGATAGGGTGGTAAGCTGCTCAGGCCTGCCAAAATTGGGTGTGCCTGAAAGCAAAATTTCGTATGATTACAGAATGGAAAACTTTCAGGTGGCTGGGGAATCCTGGTAGCAGCTAAGAAGGTGAATGTGAAGATTGCAGTTTTTCATTTGTGTATCTACTGTGATTATTTTTTTTGTTATTATTATTTCCAACACAGATTCCTTTTGTGGATTTAAACCTAGGTGCTGGAAAAAACTGAAAAAAATTTGAAAAATACCACTTAAGCTCTGCAAGAAAAATCACATCAGCCCATCTCATCAAAGTCAGCTCAACTCTCTAACGTACAATGCAGAAATAATTTCTGGTGGTGGATTTATGTATATGAATGCCATTCAGTTCATGGCTAATACCAGTTCTAACACAGGAATGGTTTGACTAGAGTTTGGTTTAGGTTTTTTCTATTCTCTTAAGTTGATAAAGAAAGACTTAAAATGGAGGGATTAGCAAGTTGTGCTTGCATGCATTTTCACATCCCGAATACTGGCATATCACCCGAATGTCTCTGCTGGGTGCATTGACCTGGTAGTACAGTGGCCAGTGGTTTAGAAAGCTGGAATTTTTATCTTGATATTTTGATAGGAAAGCCTGAGGCTGTGAATAAGTATTGTGGAGTGCAATACCCAACAGTATACCAGACACAGGGAAAGTTAATTGTGCCTGTAGCTATAATAGTATGTTTAATACCAGGGTTATTAATCTTTCCTCACCTCAGAAACTTGTAGTCCATGTATTAATGTGTTTTTGTATGAGATTTAATTGCTCAGGCTTGTAACAAGTCAAAACCTAAGATCCTGTTTCCCACTGTGACTTGAGTCTTCAGGAATTGGTTCTATTAAAAGCAGCAAATTGTTGTTTTGATTATATTATGTTTTCAGTGGCATGCGGGGATTCATCTTTGGTTGCTCAGAAGGTTGACTTTTTAAGGACAGGTATTAGGTGGCAGAAAGCAGATACACATTGTAGTTAGGCAACCCCAAAAGCCTGCTGCTCCCCACACCCGTGTGTCTCATGGGATAAGGGTGTTAATAATAGAATGTCAGAGTCTCCTTATTGAAATGGACTGTCCATTTGGGTTCTGTAGGTGGTAGATGCTATCCATGGAGTTTTCTTCCTTTCCTTAATAATACACTCAGCATTATTCTGTAAGAAGATATTACTGTGTCCTGAAAAATCAGTGTGATTCATAGAGCATTTTGACACCACACCGAGGCAGTAATGTTAGTGAGTCGATGGAGACAGCTCACCAAGCACTAACCTGGGCCGCTCTGGGTTGTGGCATGGTGTAGCAGCTCACTTTCCGTCTGCGTCACTTTCCCTTGAACACATTCAAAAGATTTTTGGAACATAAAATACATGAAAATAATTTCTCTGCAGGGATATCTGTTATAGCTCTACTAGGTCTGGAATTGCACTGTGAACTAAATCTAGTTTATCTTTGTATTGCTCTGATTAAGACAAGCATCTAATTGCATCCATAAATCTGTTAAAGTGAATGGTAAAGCCTGTGGCAGAGAGCTTTGCTGGTCTGGGATCTAAGTGGGGTTGACTAAATCACATAGCTGGAAATTTACACTTCAGATGAAATTATGTTTTTGTTAATCGGAGTTTGCTTGTATGGCATACATCAGCACCAGCCCTGAAGGTAAGATGCTTTACAGATTAGTGGAGGCCAAGGCTCAGACTAGGGCAATGATTTTCCAGAAGTAAATAGCAGCCAGGAGTGATGCTGGGAAGGGAATTCCAGAGTTACGGCTTCCTGCACTTAACCTGAATCATGTCAGCACCATATTCACTATCTTAAAAAAATTACAACAATAAAACACCTTAATATTTATCTTAACATAATAAAGAAAGGTATTTCTTACAATAAAATATGATTAGACCTGTGGAAGAAATCATAGTATCTAAATTAGCTTCAGGTGAAGTCAAAGTGTACCTTTTATTACATGGTTTTGGCTTTCACATTGCATAGGCTCAAAGTAGCAATGCTTATTTTTAAGAGTTATAAAAAAACTAAAAGGTTAGAAATTTTATTAAAAGGTTTTGACATTCAGTCTGTCATCATTGCCTTCTCAAGAATGCATGCAATTTAAAAAAAAAAAAAAATGCTAAAGGAGGTGGTTTTGTTGAATGACATTGATCTTCTTTGGAGTTTTTGTTTGGTTTTCTGCTTGTTAAGCTCCTGACTTGGAAACAGACTTGAAAAGGCTGAGAACTATGACATTAGGTGTAGCTTTTAGGCATGTCATCAGGTCTAGTAATATAATTTATATGCTGAACTTGATTTTTATTTATTTTTAACAGCAACGACCACTACTTGAAAGTCATGCTTTTCTTCTATCTTCACTTTGAAGTGCAACAGCCAGTATCCCTTCAGAAGGTTTATGTGATATAGATTACTTGCAAGGTTTCATCTCAATTTTTGAAAATTATTTTCAGTTCTTCTAGCCTATACAAACAGCATTTTTGTGGCTCAGTGCACATTGTTAAAAAGTGCACAGGACAGGAATGTATAGAAAAATGGAACCAAAATTTATACTCGAGAAACAAACTGGTGGATGTAAGCCCAAGTTTTCATGTTGAGTGACAAAAATGATAGACCTCAGTACAGCAAGGGCAGAGAAGGGGTGATAGAGGAAACAGTACAGGAGATGTAAATCATATAGTTTATGTATTTTCTTATTTTAAAAAGTATAAGATAATAATTGTGTAGTTCAAATAAAATCAAATGCTGTTTATAGCGCAAAGCTAAGAAATTAATTACCAGAATCCCTACTGGATAATATGAAAAAGGGAATCTTCATTTATTTTTATCTCCTAGAGTATTGGAAACAATGCAAGACCTCACATCACTACTACAACGGAGTGGCTGATGTAGGCTGGAACACCAGCATGGACCAGTGGCTTCTCTGTGGTGTTTTTTTTTAAGTTTCTGTGCAGTATTTGGCAGAATTTGTTGCCTTTCAGCTACATGGCCTGTTAATAAGCTATAGCTATTAGTTTATATGGTGCCTATGGTGGCAACAATGTTGTGTATATGTACGGACTGAATAGTGGGAGGGATTTGAGGGTTTTTTCTTTATTTGATGTTATGGTGAGGTTGCTTAGAAGTATTTAGAATGCCTGGCTCTTATACAGTTATCCTTTTTTCCCTTTTATTTTTTTAATACAGTTTTCTGGTACATATTTATACCTGTCCTGGAGAAGACCTAAGTACGTTTTTGTATAGCTCTTCTTATCTTGGTTTCTGTAGCTGAGTGTGCGATAGGCAGTGTTCTGCTTGCTGCTGCACAGCTGCCCTGATGAGAGCTGCCAATTATTACCAAGTTCCTTGTGCCCTTCACAGGCCTCTTACAGGGCAATGCTGGAGGTATTTTGCATGGTTGTTGGGATACTGTATGTGAATCCTCTCAGCATTCCATGCCTTAATTTGTATTATGGACATGGAAGTGAATTGGGGCAATTAAAGTCTTTTAAGTATGTGCCTAATTATGTTTTTGTGGGGGAAAAAAACCACCAAACAACCAAAGCAACAACCTCTTTGTTTTGAAAAGCTCGAAAATCTTTCCCACAAATTAAATTCTGTTAAATTTTTATTATGTTGTAATACAGTGTCTAGAACCAGACAACATGTTTGTAGTGAAACTCCTTTTAGTGCAGACTAGGGACCAGGAGGTTTCGCTGGAACTTGCCAAGGGTGAATGGGCCTCAGCAAGTGTCTGGATGGAGACTGTGAAATTAGAAGAGACATCAGAGGATACATGCTGAAGCCTTTTTAAATTGACTTGCACTGAGTGCAAGGCTTCAGAACGTGCTTGAGGTAGAATTGTGGCCTTTCCCAGCAGAAGCTAGGGGTAACTGTACACACTGCCCTGCACTAGAAATCAAAATCAAATCAAATTCATGTCTCTGGTACACAGTTCTTGTTTAGCTTGGTATGAAGTATCCCGAGCAGCTTGTCAAAGCCATGACGAAGTAGGCCAGGGGTCCTCAAACTACGGCCCGTGGGCCAGATACGGCCCCCCAGGGTCCTCAATCTGACCCCTGTATTTACAACCCCCCACACACACACACCCACTGGGGGTTGGGGGACACACACACCAAACAGCCGCAGATGACTTAATCCGTGTGCCGGCTCCCTGTTGAAAAAGTTTGAGGACCCCTGAAGTAGGCTGAATTGTTTACATCATTGGTCTGAATTGTTTAAATCTATGCTCAGCCTTCTGGCATTTTTGCCCTCTATTTTCTCTCATTGTGTACAGATTGCTGCTGATCTGAAATGCAGAAGACATTTATAGTGTTGATATTATGTAATGGAGAGAGTTAGAAGCACCTCTGAATATAATGGTGAAACCAATGTTATGAGGTCCTACGGATGAGTTTTGCAAATACTGGTTAAGAAGCAGCATGTGAGGTAAACAGCAAAAAGGGGGCCTGGAGGACAGCAAGTTGAACCTAAGTCAGCAGCGTGGCCTTGCAAGGCATGCAACCAGATCCTGGGCTGTATCGGCAAGAGCGCAGCCCTGGCTGAGGGAGACGATCCTTCCCCTCTGTTTGCCCATTGCCAGACCACGTATGGAGTGGTGGTACCTGTCCTGTGCTCATAGTCCAAGCTAACACTGAGAAAGTGTGATGGTTGCAGCCAAGGTGTGCAAGATGGGCAGCGGCTGGAGACACCTGCGTTTGCTCAGTCAGGAGCAGAGAAGGCTACAGGGGATGTTACACCATCTCTTCCCCCAGCTGGAATCACCAAATTATTTATGTTCACATAGACAGTGAAGCTCAGAGAAAAACTTGGTGCTCCAGGAAATACAAGGGAGAAGAAGGGAAGAGGAGGTGATGCTAGCTGGGTCTGTCAGGCTGTGCAGCAGGTTGTCCAAGTCCAAGGGTGTGATCACAAAGTAGGGCAGGGGAGAATCCTTTTGCTAGGAATCTGTCTGCAGATTTGAAAGCTGATGCACTCTAGAGTTTCTTAAAATACATGGGCATGGGACATAAGTAGATTCTTCTCTCTTCTGGGAAATTACATGCAACTTGCTCTTTTCCTGATTCATCAGTACTGCAGAGCACTCCATGTTCGTAATCACTCTCTTGTGTTGCAAATAATATTTTTCAATTTATGACATGCATATTTTATTTAATGAATTATTAATGCAAGGAAAGCAAAATAAGGGATTTGTTCACTGTTTCCATCAGCAGGCAGATGTTTAGCCATTTCCAGAAAAGCAGAGCTCCATCATGTGTGATAGTTACTTGGGCAGACAGACACCGTAACTCCAAACTCTTTACTCCTTTTTCCCCCAGCTTTTATTGCTGAGCATGACTTCATGCAGCATGGACTATCCCTTGCGTCAGTAGGGGTCAGCTGTCCTGGCTGTGTCCCCCACCTCCCCCCCTGCCCCCCCAGCTCCTTGTCCACCCCCAGCCTACTTGCTGGTGGGGCAGGGTGAGAAGCAGAAGAGCCCTTGATATTGTGTAAGCACTGCTCAGTAATAGCTAAAACAGTGGGTTGTCAACGGTGTTTTGGTCATAAATCCAAAGCATAGCACCATGTGAGCTACTATGAAAAAAATCAACTGTCCCAGCCAAGTGCAATCCTCCTTGCATCTGGTGGTGTTTTCTTGTAGGTTTCTGTTAATCTCGATTTATTGTATATAGTTTGTGCTTTCATCACTTAAAAAACCCCAAGTACCCATTTATTCCTTTTTCTAGGTAACTGAGTGCGGTGCTACTTGGGGAAGAAGATTTCCCCCCACCCCCCCCCCGCCTCCTTCCGTTGTCTGCTTCGAAATGTGGTTCCAGATTACAGAAAAAGCAATCTTTCCCCAGGGATTATTTGTCCTGCAAAGACTCTTCAGATTCTTGAATTTGTAGTTTCTACTCTCTTGAAGTGTCAGTAATTGGTGTAAACCATTTGCTTGTTTATTGTCTTTGTATTCATTTTACTAGTTATAGAGAAACTGAAAAATTGTTTATTTAAATATGTAGGGTTTTCTCTAAGACTTAGCAATTGTTTGCTTTAAGTGAGCACTAGCTATCCTGTTTTACTTTGCATAAAACAAGTATGCGGTCTCTGTCATCACACAAAAGGAAACAATTGTTCTTGAATTCTCATTAATATTCTCCTTTTTTCTAAATTAAGAAAAAAAAAAGAAGCACTTGTTCAAAATAACCAATTAAAAAGTGTGCTTCAAATGAAATAGGATTTGTGTTACTAGGAAAAGAGGATCTTTATGCTTGGTGTGTTTTAAGTTCAGTGTGTGACCTACAGGTGTTGAATATACAGTAATTCTACTTGGCTTTAGTCCATTAAATTAGCCACCCTGCTTTCTCTGGCTTGCTGGGAAAATTGCAAATGCATTGGTTTGTGTCTCCTTGGCAGTTAGGAGTTTAGCAGGACATGGATTCTTAGTGGACTTCCAGACAGAGTCCCATTGTTTATCATTAAACTCTGCCAAGAACTTATCAGATGGTGTGTAATGAGCCCCCTTCTTTTAGAGATGCTTCAGTGCTGAAAAGAAACTGCTAGCAATTATTGACTTTCATTTCGTAGTAGTCATTCTAAAAGAGAAAAGGCTTATTCTATTTTAACGTGTTTAAAATGGTTTCATCTGGTGTGTCGGAGGACACTTGTTAAACGGGATTTTTCAGTTATGGTCACTTGAAGGATTTGTGTGTGGCAGGTGCTGATTTGTCACCATTAGTATTGCATTTCTCAGGTGTGCTGTGGTTCAGGGGTTGTTGCTTTCTGGCCATCAGTGTACCAGCTCTGTAGGTATGAGCTTGGTAAGGAAAAGAGTTTCCTTAGGAAAAGCTCAAGAAAAACACAACCAAAATGACATCTGTGTGTTTTGTCATACCTGGTGAGGTAAACTAAAAACTCGTTGCTGCCGAAAGAGCCTGTGTAATTTACCTGCTCTCCCAATTCCTCCTTTCCCCCTTCGCCCCGCTGCCTGCCGCAGTCCATCCATCCACCTGCTTGCTCCCCGCACGTTCATTTTCTGCCAGCCTGCCTGCAGAGGGAAGAGGCGATACGGCTGCTTCTGCAACTGCTCATGCAACTGAGTAAATTACTGGAGCAATCGTAGCCATGCACTGGTCGGGTCGGGCTTCCTGTTGCAAGCAGTTACTCCGAGGGCAGCAGATGGTGGCCAAGAAATCCTTTGGGCTTTTTCAGACTCCGTGGTCTGTTTCAACTCTTTTCTTTTGCCTGATGTCCCCAGCCATGGTGGCAGCTTGACAAGTGCATTGAATTGGCAACGCTGTTAAAAAGGCAGGGCTGCTGCCTGGTGCTGGCACAGCTGTCTACAAGGCTGGATGTGGCGCCTGAGCAGGGAGCTCATCTGGGTTGCACTCAGCCAGGTAAAAAAAAAAAAATAATCAGTTGAAATCAGGCTGCTGAAGGCTGGGAAAGGCCTCCATCTTTTTTCAATACAAACATTGCCTTAAAGTGCTTCTCAGGCTATGGTATTAGTATTTGACTGCAATACTTTTTCAAATGGCAATTTCTAACACTTCTGCCTGACTGCCCAGGGTATTCTGATTTTAAAAATATTTCATTAGCTTTGAAATATTACTCTCACTGACACTATTGCAAGTAATTTCTAAGACTGCAAGTGCATTGGGCATCCCTCCTTTCCACATGGCTTCACTGGTGTAATAGAACATACTGGATATGTTCAGTGTGTGTTTTAAGTGGCACATTTCTGTTTTCTTAATTCTAAAATGTAGCAGAAGGGGATATCAAGTTCCAGTTTCTTAATAGTTCTTAAAAGCCCTTCTTAAAAGTTGTTAATTAGTATCCTGTAAAAGCATAATGTTAGAAGTCCTAGAAGATGCTGTATTTTTCTGTAAAACTTGACAAGTGTTTTTTTATTAAAAGGAGATAGGAGGGGATTACAGAAGATGCAATGCAACCAAGCAAAATTTCTATCCATTTAGAAAAATATTTGACCTACTACTTCTTTTCAGGGAAATGGTGATTAATGACCACTGAGCAAAGAAAATTAATCTATAATGATAAAAAGCTTCATCGGTCACATCACCTGTCTTCAGTCTCTCTAACAAAACAGTACTGCAGGGGACACAGCAAGGCAAGATTCACGTGTTGAGAGCCAGGGTCCAGTGGATAATTTAAGTTCAAATATACTCGCAGCATATTTACTGGTCACTACCTATCAGTACTGTTCTGTCCCCCCACTGTCACTTGGATTAGCTGTTTGGATGGCACAGTGGTTACATCTACGTCCCCAGAACAGGTCTGTACCAACTAGAAGTGCCCTCTTCATATCAAAGACCCTGTATTTGTTCTGTCCTAACAGCTGCGTACCTACAAAAGAGGTGAAGAGCAGCTGCTGTGGTAAGAGGGCCAGAAGTGAAAAGACTGATTTTTGCATTTGGATAAACAAATGTAAGAGATTCTGCTATGCTTCAGACATGTAAATGTAAATGTATCATTTTTTGGTATAGACAATTTCGTCTTTTGTTCTGACTTGTTCTCTCCAGCTGTGCTTTCATAGTCACTTGCTGCTTTGGTTTCCTTACCACTTGTTTCCTTCTTAGTCTTACAAGTTGTTGATTGATTATATCATCTCCCTTATATCAAGGGAAATTAATCTTCATTTAGTTTAAAATTGTGCCTAAGAATATTTCTATTGTTTCTTCCACTTCCTTTGGACTCCAAATTTATGGAAAGGAGCTGACATCCTCAAAAGGGAATCTTAACTGTGTTTCTGTGCCCAGATGCTAATCTGGTCCATAGGAAACAGTTTCAGTTTTGTTATTTGCTTGCTTGTTTCCCACTTCCAGTTATTTGCCATATAATAGGCTTGTTACATTCTTGGTTATTTGAAGTTAAGTTAATTGTAAAAATTAAAATGTTATTAAAGTTACCTTTCTATTTTAATTACCCTTTTGATGGTGACTTCTCTCCTCTATTGTAGCAATTCTTCTTCTACATACTTTGTCGAATAACAGAAAAACTGAAGATTAAAATATTATTTTTAATGTAAGAATAAGAAAAGAAGTGATCAGAATGACTTTATCTTACCATCTGTATATACATTTAGGTAGATGTATTCCAGTCTCTAGAATTTCTTTTTCCAAAATTAAATTCTGACTCTAAAGAGGTTGATGGGAAATGTTAACTATTAATTTCAACGATCAGGAGTTAAACTATTTTAAACCCTTTAATGCTCTGCCTATTTTTGTTATTCTTATTGCAGAGAAAAAGATCTTGTAATATTTATTTTCCCCAGCTTCACTTTTCCATGATTTTCTGGGGTTATAGTTGAGCAGCTATTTTCTGCTCAACTTTCATTTTGGTTCTATAAATGGGAAGAAAACAGTATGTGAGTAAAGGATTATTTTTTTTAACTCCCAAATGAAATATGTTGGTAAGATTTTATAAATAAATAAAAAAAGTACTTCTTGTAAAATCTGGGCCACAAAAGTGGCCTCTGGATTTTTAAAGGAAACTTTCCTCTGTTTTTTTAAGAGCTGTGGTTATTTTGATTGGGATGTACTTTAAACATATTTTCCTGGTACTCCTGTAATGCAGTATTTTGGGCAAGCAGGTTTCTAGAGGATGGCAGGGCCAGAGCCACACATCATTGTGACTGTGTGGTGGCTGCCCTGATGGGGACACATTTGTCCCCACGCTCTCAGGTGGGTACAAACGGCATTGCTGGAACCTGGGGTTGGGGACAGGAGCACAAAGAGGGCAAAGTACAGCAATGTGGCAATGCTAATTAGGAGACAACCTTCAGCCTCAATAAGGTGATTTAATTATTACCTTTTTTTTGTAATTTATATGTTAATTCTCCTCCCCCCCTCCCAATGGTGCAAGAGTAAACAGGGGTACTCAGTGACACAGTTAGTAACAGGCAAGTGGCTCTTATGTCAAATTAACAACACTTCAAAATAGTCTGTGGTGTGAAAGGAAACATTTGAGTGGTATTTTCCCTTAAAGAGAGAGAGGAGACTCAGAGTATGTGCCTACTTACTCTGTCCATGTTATCTGTAACACACACATCCCCAGAGAGCCAAGTCAAATTTCGTTAATAGCTTTGAGTAGTCATTACACTTTCCTATGAGTACTTGATTTCTTTTTTGAATTTCCAAATGATGCAAGAGTAAACAGGAGTACTTGATGACGTAGTTAGTAACAGGCATTGGAGCTAGCAAGTGCCTCTTCTGTCAAATTAAGAACACTTCAAAATAGTTTGTGGTGCAAAAGGAAATATTTTGAGTGATATTTCCCCTTACAGAGGGAGAGAAGCAGACTCGGAGTATGTGCCTACTTACTCTGTCCATCTTACCTGTAACACATACATCCCAGAGAGCCAAGTCAAATTTCATTAATTGCTTTGAACAGTCATTATGCTTTTCTTTTTTGAATGGCCTTCATAGGCAACTCCTGTTTTTTTTTTTTAAAAAAAAAAAAAAGAAAAAAGGTCAGTCTAGATATTGTCTTTATAAAAATAGTGAGAAGACTGTTCCCTGGGTAGCTAACTAAACAAAATACAAAGGAACAGTGCAGACTATTTAGATGTTGGCAGATATTCATACAGAAATAAAATGAGGCAAACGCCATTGGAGGTTATCATGTAGTCTTCAATTCAGTCATTGAGACCAGGAAATACATTTTTCGATTTTATTGCAGATTTATTACAATTTTCTGGCCGGTCCAGCAGCTGGGAATTATTCAGTAAGTGTTGCTGCAGTTCCATGGCAGCCTAAGCCCAATTTAACTATTGACTTCTGTGGTGCAGTTTTCTTTCCTCCATTTTATGCCTTGTGTTCCCATCTTTTTGTCTTCAGGTCAGTGACCCTCTGGACCTGGGCCAAGTCATTTCAACATGTTTAATGTGGCAGAAAGCTCCTCTGCCAAAAAGTTCACTCGGTGTGCGCAGTGTGGGGTAAGGTGGGTGTAAGCCAGTGCCAAGGAGGGTAAGAAGTTTCTTTGGTTCCTCTGTGTTCAGTCAGCTGCTTAACCCATGACTGATTATTTATTTAGTCATTTACCACACTAGGGCTTCTCTACACGATCCCTTCCAATGAAGATGAAAGGGAACTGATAGCCCAGCACTCACATGGGTTTAGCTGTGCAGCCAGCATGTCTTTGGGTTGCTTTTATTTGGGTGTATTTTATCGTGCATGAAGACTAGAATGGATGATCGTATATAGAGCTTCTGAGTGTACAGCTGTTCCTCTTTCTTCTGACTAATCCTGCAAGAAGTAGGTTAAAGCAGCATGATACTAGGTTAAACATTAAAATACTTGCTGTGCGTGGTTCAGTGTTAGGTAGGCAGGCTGTGAGTGTCAGCCTCCCTTAACTGCTTGGTCCTTGCAATGGACTGGTCCTTGTTCCTCCCAATTTACTTTCTTCTGAGTTGTCACTTCTCCTTGGGTTTTGTGTCTTTTCACATTGGCTGTTCTTCCAAATCTTTTTGAGTTACTGAATTCACAGAATCATAGAATCATCTAGGTTGGAAAAGACCATTAAGATCATTAAGCCCAACCTTTAACCTAGAATTGCCAAGCTGATCACTAAACCATGTCCCTAAGAACTGCATCTACACTGTTTTGAAACACTTCCAGGGATGGTGATTCCACCATGTCCCTGGGCAGCCTCTTCCAATGCTTGACCACCCTTTCAGTGAAGAAATTTCTACTAATATCCAATCTAAACCTCCGCAGGCACAGCTGTTATTGAACTGTCAGTCTGATTTCTGCACTGTGCCCTTGACTCGTTTCTGCTTTTTTGTTTGGCTAAATAGCCTATGTACTTTCTTGCATATGGACTGATGACAACTATGCTCAACAATGTTGTCTACAGTATAATAAGGTCAAAATCACGAGCTTGTGCCTCACAGAACTGTTTGTTTGGGCCTAGTCACATACCCTTCCATAAATCTGCAGCCATAACCCTGTAGGCTATTGTACAGTACAATTTGCATTCATCGGTGTCTAGTATTTATATCACCTAGGTGTCTAAATACAGGCATACCTGCTGAGTGTTTATTGATCTATTACCAAAGCACGTGAGGAATGCAAACCAGCTACCCAGGAACCGGCTGAGAGCGGCAGGGAAAGAACACGGTTTATTTTAAGACAAACTGCTTGGGGGGCGAAGTTCATAGGTAGCTTTCTGACACTGTAAAACAGTAACCACGTTGTCTGTTCCTGCTCGTTCCTGTGCTGTGTTTGCATAGGCATTTATACAGCTGCAAAGCGAACTGAGCCAGGAAAAGGAACGTGGGTGAAAAGCAACCTTTCTGGGTTTATTTCAACCTGGAGCAATTCCTCAGTTTGGTTCATGGTGTGGCTACACACGCCTTCTTGGGAGGCAAGTCGGAGGTCGGAATGAGCTGGGGACTGGCAGGTGGCTGCTGCTTAGGCTCATTGAAGAAGTAATGCGGCTGAATGTTTAACCTGCACCCTGGGGAGCTGGTATCACCCTGCTGCTGGCTGCCAGCATCTTCCCAAGCATGACTGCCTTTCCCTGCTTCCCTCCCCGGCCTCCCAGCTGCCGTCCTGGCCCTGGCACGCATCCGACCCCAGCACAAGGCACTTCAGGATGCTGTATTAGTACTTACATTCTGCAAGTGTGGGTACTGCTAAATAATTCTCAATCCAGACAAAAATTCATTATGCTAATAATCTGTGTGCCATTTGTTTCTTATGTTTCCCATGAGAAAGATTTATTGGTGTTTTTCCCCCTGCACTGTACAGAACGTGGTGTAAGAACAGAGAATAAAATTTGCAATCTCATTTTTCTTCCTATTTTCTTCTGGGTTGATATTGTGTTTTGCTAGATTATACAAAACAAACCATTTTGTATTTACTAAGACACACACATTAAAAAACAACACCACCACCAACACCAAAACAAACAAAAAACCCAAACCAATAAACCCAAAACAGAGAAGCGTGAATATGTTTGCAGGCTGGTTATTTAGATAGAAGTAGAGGATATCTAAGAGATTTTTATACTGCAGACAGGAAAGAAAAAAACCTTGTCAGCAACATAATGGGAGAAGACATCACAGTTGTGTGAGATACACAGCACAGAGTGTTAGTTTCTTAGCAGCTGTGACAGTTAATCTTGATAGCTAAAGCCTTGAAACTTCTGTTCAGCCTTTTTACAAGCAAAACACCACACTTAGAGAATTCTGCCAACAGTCATACTTTTGTAAGTAAAGGGATTATGAAATAGAAGCATTTGGATACTGATTTTTATGTCTGTCAAGCCTGAATAAGCACAGTCTGATGAGGTATAGCAGTTTTTGTATTTTGTATCCAAGATCAAGTTTAGGTTGACTTTTAGAATGGAAGGTATGTAGGATACATTTCTAAAAAGAAATTTTTGATAAACACTCACAACATTTGGTATTCAACAGCAGCTGCTGAGCAGAAAATTCTAGCTGTTGAAACTGGTGAGTTGTTGGAGGAATTAGATCCATATTGGCTCAATAAAGTGAGAATACTGTTTCTACGTCTTGTATACTGTTTTGATAGTAAAATGAATTTAAAAACAAGAAAAAGATTTTGGCCTTAAAATATGTCGTGTGTGTCAGTCAACATGGAACACAAGTTTAACACAGGTAAGGGCAGTATGGTGTCTTCTGGCTTTTCTGGAGATGTGTTTCCACCATACAATGCATTTCTCGTGAAGGACCAAATAATTATTGCTGTGCACAGTGATCTGCAGTGGCTTTGCAGATTGAGCACAGGCTGCTGTGGTAGCGACAAGCTCTGTAGCGTTTTGGGGAAGCGCTGCTGTGTTGACTGCCCAGGGGCCACATGCATGCTATAGCTGGTTCTCTCCTTGGCTTTCATGCCCTGAGAGCAGGGAGGGGAGCAATGGGGCATAATGGTAGCAGGATTATGAAAAATTAGAATGGTACACCCCCTCGTTACCTAATGTACCTGGTCCGTGTTTTAGCTTTTAGTGAGGTTGCATGTCGTATTTGCTGTCTCTACAAAAGTTATCAAGATAACACTAAAAAGATTATGTGCAAATTAATGCCATTTTTTCTGTTTGTTAATGCTCTGTAAATAATAAACAGTTTAGAAACCTTGAGAGCTTCTACAGCCTTTGTAGGCAGCATGGAGTTATTTCAGACATTTTTGCTATCGCTTATCACCTCAGTAGATGTGTTGGTTGATGTTAGTAGCATGCCTCTATAGTGACAAGTGTTGAAAGGAAGATGAAGAAACAGAGTAAACAGTTTCCAAGGCTTGTGATCTTTTTCTTACCCAGTTTGTGAGTTGTGGAGAACTCCAGTTGTCACACTTTATATTTGTGATTTGGAAACATCCAAATGCTTCCTAGGAGGTTATCATGTCTTCACTGAAGTAACAGTTGCTTTCAGTTCAAGAAGTCTCCAATAAAGCTTTCCTTTGGGTTCATTTACAGTTATATCACAGTTAGTGGTAGGCTGTGTATGGTATTAGTGTAATTTATAGTAATTCTTGATGTTGACCTTTCAAGGACTAGTTTCAGATATCTTTTAGTAAATACAACTTTGTGGAGCACCTTTAGCTCTTTCCTTGTTTGGTACAGAGTGCTACAGTGATCTTTGCTTGCTATTTGTTAAATGTTAGATTTACTACTATTATCTTTTCCTGCTGAGGTTTCAGTGGCTACATTTGAACCCGAGGGATGCATTTAAAGTAGTTGACATAGGAAGTTATAAAATCGGATTTCTTTGCAGCTTACACAAAGACAGACAAAGGAAATAGGTAACACAGAAGGGCTCCTGTATTTGCAGGGAAGTCCAGGAGAGTTTTCTGTTTAGCAAGTGGAGAGGGATTCAGAGTATTACGGCACTGTTCCAGTTGGAACATTTATCGGGCTGCCATGATTTATATTCTCTGGAGTATCATCTTGCGTCTTCTTCCTCTTCCATCCCTGACTGCTGCTCCTTCCTCTCACCTGTTTGTTAGGAGTGGTTAAAACAGTCAAACCTGAAAACAGTTAACGCCTGACTGCGAGGGAGAGCAGGAAGAATATGGGGAAGAGATGAATGACACCAAGAAGCGCAGGCAGCTTGATGTCAGAGTCAAGTAAGAATGGGAAGAAAGCTTTTGGACATCAGAAGAGCACACCCACAAAATGCTTTATGTCTCATTTACACCTTCTCTTCAGCAGGATTGCCAGCTGTGGAGGCTGTATGTTGTCATGGACTGCAGCCCTCCATCTTGGAGCAAAACAACAAATGATTCTACCAGTTTGTTGAAGAAGCATTTACTAAGGAAGATTCCTTTTTTCCACTTCATGTGTATTACCACTCGAGCCACTCACAAGAGAATCATTCCAAGTGTTTTCTCGTCAAGGCAGCTTTCTGAGCCCTGGAGGTATTCGTGATAGAAAGCAGAAGAACTTTCACGTGGATGGGATTCTTAAGCTGTATTTATAATTAAGTTAGGATTATTTTTTTTTTCACTCCACCCCTGTTTTCCCCACCCTACACTTTCAAGCCTTTGAAGAGAGGCCAGCCATCTGGCATGTCTGTCATAGTTCTTGTATGGAGTGCTTCCAGTGTCAGAGATTTCTGGCAGCTTATAGAATTTTATCGAATAGGGACTGTGAGATGATCACACCAGCGGAATTGCTGCATCCTCACTTTTCTCTGTGTTACAAGAATAAAGCAGAGAGACAAATTCACACAGTTTCCAAACTGGAAGATGGAACCAAAGATTGCTAGGCTGAACTGTCTTCCTGAGATGTGTATATATGAATACGGATATATTGTTTGGATGTGCGTGAAAGTGTACAGTAAGCATTTTGGCTTTCTCTTGATGCCATACTAAGGCTGTTGAATGCCCTTGGTGTGCTACAGCTGAGGCAAGGTAGTGGACATCCCACTTATTTTTTTAAGTTCTTTATTCAGAGCAGCTGTGAGAATGGAGACAGACTGATAATGGCTTTGGCCCAGTTCTGTACCAGTGCTATTTCTCACTAGCTGAAAATCCCAGCCCTAACTGGATTGGTGCACATAGTAGTTTGTAAATATGGGTCCCTGTGATCATCAACTGGGTGCTTTTGCTTCTATTCTGTAGGAAGTCCCCTTGGTACTTAATTTTTGTGTAGTTAAACTGTGGACAAAATAATCCTTTTTCCTTCTATGCAATGTGTGTCAACACTGGTTGATAAAATCCTGGCTATTTCTGTTCTTTAAGGAATAGAAGTAATTACAGGAAATTGTATATTAGGTTCTGAAATACGGTCTGGTATTTGTTTAAGATTTGAGCCCGCTCCTTCCAAGTCTTATGCTAGTAATAATGTGGACATTTTTCCTTGCTTCATATGCTACTAAACACTTAAGTGTTGGTTTGTTGTTTTTTGGGGTTTTTTTGAGGGTACTTAAATCTTTTTATGAATCACTTTTAAAACTAATGATAATTACTCGTGATCTTTTGGGTTTGGAATCAGTTCTGGAGAGGACTTTATAACAGGTAATTAATTTTCTTGTCTCTAGTTATTGATTGCTCAGGTTGCTTTGAGCAAACTGTTCATGGTTTGGCTTAACTGGTCCTTTACATGCCTTATCTCTTGTCTTTGACTGGCCGAGTCTCTTACATACAAAGAATATTTTTTTTCTCTGTGTGGGTAATAATGTGGCTTCATTCTTAAGGGCTTAAGCTATAAAACCCTCATGCATAAGCTGGGTGAGTTAACTTTTGACCCCATTTTGGCTAACAGTAGCAACCATCAGCAGAGGGAGAACTTTATCTTTCCATGGCACTTTATAGTGTTTACACAGTGTCAGATAAGAGCTGGAGGAATTCTGCCATCCATTACAGCATCACTTCACTGTGTTCAATGGGAAATTGTTTTGTAGGAATAAAAAAAACCCTAAGATTGCTGCATAAGGCAAAATATGCATTGCAATTTTTTTCTCCCAGATTCACAGTTTATCCTGTGTGGAAATCTAAAGTCTTTTATATTCTTTTCTTGGCTAATGAGTTTCTTTTTTACCTAAAAATACTTCCACCATGCTTTTACAGTAGTTATTTGTTGTTGTGATGAAATTGGCTGACTGTGTTTTGAGTTCTTTGGAATAGGCTAATGAGTATTTAAACTGGATTTTTCTTTTCAGGACTGTGTTCCAGATCTGATAGATGAGCTAAAGACCCTGAATAGGCTTCATCCTATAGGTTTTGTCTCCACCATCAATAGGCAGAACCGAAGGACGGATGTGAAGTTGGTGCTTAGCTGTCTATGGGATAATCATTGCTGTGGTTTTGTGTTTGGATTTTGTGAATTGCTATTTTTCTGCTACATAAGGCATGGTAAAAGTATGCAGTTTGTGTGGTGAATGGGCAATGTGGATGTATTGCCGCTTCCTTGTACCCATGACGAGAACAGCAGCAACCAGATGTCCTTGATAGGAGAAGTCAGAGACCTGTCTGGTGGAGGAAACTCGTAGTTCTGTCCCAAAGCCTGTGGGCTGAGATCTGCACGCCTGCGCAAGGTTAGGTCTGCTGCATGTATTTTCCTAACGACATCCTTGAAAATATCTGACTCTATTTCAAACCTGCAATCCATTCTTCAAGGCCATAATAAATAGTTCAAATTAAAGGTCAGGCACAGAGACACAGATTTCTTGTGGTGGAATTACAGGATGAAGCGAGTGGGGTGAGACACTACTAAAGCTAAAGCTGTGGGACATCAAAGAGGTAATTCACACTGGTGTGGCAAGTGCAGGAACTGACATATAGATAATATTTGCAAATTAGCATAGTGCCCTTAGGCATTTGAGTTGAAGCCTTTTTCTTGCACCCTTTTGTATATCAGCAGATCTGTCCAGATCAGCAGTCCTCCCAGCAACTGGAAGGATTTGAGGGTCGTTCATCATTTAAACATTTTCTGAAAGATTTTTTGTTGTTGTATTTAACCTTTAATCTTGTTTTGCATTAAAAACATCATCACACTTTATCTTCTTTGTATGTTGGTTGGAAGGATGTTTTGGGGGGAAAAGCATGGTGCTGCAGAAATCTGGCTACAGTTATTACCAAAGACCAATGAAAATTTTTTTCTGGCTTGCAGGAATTCAATGATAGAGGAAATAGGTCTCTCCTTTTTCTGTTCTGTATTACTCTGCTGCAGACTCAGGAAGCACTTGAACTTTGCTGGATAACTGCATGTGCCAGAAGGCCGCTGACACTGGTAATGACATGTTGGTGCTGCTCCATCATTTTAAACACTCTTGGGGAATCAAACCCTCAGAACTTTGACAAACAAGGTTACATACTTAGGATAAATATTTACCAACTGAAGGAGTATGTTTGGGCAATATCACAAGTTAATAATATAATAATTATATATATATATATATATATATGAAATATATAATTATAAATAATAATAATAGCAACAAAATGGCTATCCAAATAAATACCCTGCTTCTTTCTTTAATTAGATGACCACTACGTAAGCAACCAAGGATTTTGGGAGAGGAGGGAGGGAGGGGGACAAGCCAGGAGGAAAGTAATGACTTTTTGCAGCATGCTCTATCAGGGGCTGCATTCAAAGAACTTAGCTTTTAGTCCGTCTCTCTCCTGCTAATATAAGTGGCCTTTTCTAGAACGATTTTCTTACCTTGCTGTACACCTTTCCACTCAGTGGTTTGTCTTAGCTACTGATTTATTTTGTTAAACAAACACGTGTACCTTTTATGGACTGTAATCAGTTGCCATGGTCAAATGGTGTATCTGATTTTCATTAAGATCACGTAGCTAAGTTACAGATTTATACCTGTAGTACAGGCAAATACCATATACCATTGTATATTCAGTTACCTTCTGATACTCATGTAGCACATATAGCTGCATGTATCAATATAAGTATTTTAAAAGACAAAATTCTGTTCTGTCAGAGACAGAGATAGTGACCAGATGCACACTACAAGGTTCTGCTGTCAGGAAGTGATGGCTCTTTGAGACATTTCCCTTTTGTTCTAAGCTGCATTCCCTTCTGGTGCTGCATCTACTTCTTCATAGATACTGCAGCGTTTCTCTGGGTAATGTACAAAGATACTTCTTGAAAACACTGAGGAGGTTTTGCTGATGCAGCAACCCTTTATATTGATAATATAAATGATTAAAGCATCAGTTGAGGACTGTTCAGAAATGTTGTCTTTTTTTTCCTTTTCCCTGCTGCTGGTTTTCAGTCACTGAAGCCCATTCATGGTTGTTAAGTGAGAGCACAGAATTGCAGCAAGAAAGTTCTCTTATTTCAAAAGACTGTTGAACTTCTGTTTTTCCTGTAATAAAGTTTACTGCTTCCTATATATTTGCTTGCTATTATGGAAGGGATAACTTTCCACTTGCTGGGTAATTTAGTTCTGTAGAATCTTCGGCTTACACTTAAAGCTCTAAAATTTGCTGTTTCAGCTCACTGCCTATATTCTCCATTAACTGGCCCTTCTGTCCATATTTTTATTTAATTGTCTTAGTAAGGTTTATGGTTGCAGCAAATTCTGCATTTCTTTTCCCTGTTTTCCCTCCTGTTGTCACACAGTGAAGACTTTTTGCTAACCTATAGTTTTCAGTGTAGTAATAATTAAGAGGGAAGGATGTTCTTTTTGAACCTTTCCATGTTTAGGGATTTAATACTGTAGCTCAGACATAAAATTTTGCTCCAGGCTGACACTTGGAATTGAAGATGTGAGTTTGACAGTGTTTCATTTATGTTCATATTTTGTTTATACACAGCTGTAAATCCTTGAAGTAGATAATTAATTTTCTGTTTGTGTCAACTTCTGCATAATCCATGCATCAAGTTAGAAGTGTCAGGATGAAAGTAATAAGCTACGTTGCCCTCTGAAACACTTTACTCATCTGTTGATGTTAACGTGCACATCAAGCAATTCCTGAAAACACGTAGGATTTATTCTGAATTGACAATTTCTGAAAGTCATTTAACCTCTAAAAAGATATATTTCTAACCCATGGATAATTGGTGTATTGTATGACCTATGCTGTGAAAATTAATATAATTAACAAAAGGAAATTTAGTTAACAAAAGGAAATTTTGTATACTGTTAGCAGTAATGAAAATTAGAATTTTCCTTCAGTTTAGGTATGATATCTGATTAGGCTGGAGTATGGAGCTTATGAATATATATGTGTGTGCGCGTATCTTTCCCTCCACCATGTAATATGTATCCATGCTTTGTTTAGTGATTGCTTTTCCCTTGGTTTCTGAATTAATATTCTGAATCAAAACAAAATGAGCATAGGACAATAAAGATATACAAAGATCTTCAACTTCTATGAAAAAAAAAAATACATTTTTCATTTTGGAAAAAAAAAGACAACTGAATCAGGGATGTGGCAGACAATTAAATTGTGGCAAGTGGAGAAGGGAAGCCAAAAGTGGTCAGTCATTCATGTTTGTCACAGTGCAAAGACTAGACGTCATAAAATGAAACAGGCAGCTGGTTTAAAACAAAGAGAAGGAAGTACTTTTTCAAAAGGTACGTGTTTGTACTTGGCAGTTTATTGCCATAGGATGTCACAATTGCCAACACTCTAGATGGGTTCAAAAACTGACAGTAATAACCCATGGACAGTTCAATTAACTAAGCTGTGGACAGGCAATTAAACATGAAGATATGTAGACCAGCTCTGCCCCAGGAGCTCCCTGAATTGCAGATTGTAGGGAAGGGGAGTGAATATATACAGGAGGAATTACTCACTGTAAGCCGAGATGTTTGTGTGTTCTTCCCTGAAATGGCTTGTTGCTGGGCAGTTTTGGAGAAAAGAGCTTCGTAACTCCTGCTTCATAACACAGTTCAGAGCCATCTGCCAAACAAACAACACTTCCTTCTTTACAGACAGAAAAAAACTGTAAAAAATATATTATCTAGTGGGAGAAAATCAAGTGAAAAAATCTCCTGCTCTCATCCATTAAGGGAGAGTATTGAAAGACATGTTGAAATACTTGCATATTGTCAGTCCAAAGAGGCAATAATTACATCAACTGAAACCCTATAAATCCTCCACACTGAAATGGCCTGACATCTGTGTTTCCTAATACTTCTTTCTGCCCTTTTCATAGAACGTTTGCAGGTGCTGAGGGAAATCTGTATAGCCCAGTGAAAGAATGTAAACCTGAAGAGACTAATAATAATAATAATAAATAAAGGTATGCAATAGGGTTTGTTTTTTTTTTTAGGAGAGTCTGCAGTGTTTTTCTTAATACTGTTGATTTTCTTTACTAGTCTTTGTGGGATTTTTGCATTAATAGTGTTTGGGGCTTTTTTTCCTTAATAGTGTTTGGAGTTTTTCTCCCCATTACTAGTGGTTTGTTGGGATTTTTTCTTACTGTTGATTTTTTTTTTTATTTCTTGTGTCTTTCTTTCCAGTTTATCCTGGTACTAATTTGATAATGACCTGTCTCCCTAAAATACACCCAAGGTCATACAAAGGATTTCTGCAAGGCTCTGAGTAACCTTATGAAAAAGCACATGGTGCCTTTGATTGTGAAGAGTTAGCATGTGAGCTCCTATACACAAAAGGAGTAAGATTTCTTCTTTCCCCCAGTGAATTGCTTTCTGTTTAGAGGGGAATAGTAGTAAGACAAGTTTTCATCTGTGCTCATTTATATGGATAACTTACTCAAATGGCATCTGATAGTTCTTGGAACTGGCCTATAGCGTATGAAAAGCACAATAAAGAGAAACGGCTACAAGAAACTATTTATTCACCCTTTATATTGAGTTGTGCACCTGTCTTGAAACACCATGTGCATGGTTTGCACATGGTGGTTTATATGTGTTCTAGCTGGTAAACTTTATGAATAGTTGAAGTTAGTTTGCTGCAAATGGGTACAGTTTTGGCTGTCTGCTTCTCTTGGAAAAGGAGAGTTATTGGGCTAAGTGGAAGTGCATGCGAGGATCTGAAATTTAAAAAATAAACAACTAAAAAATAGAGGAGATCGATCATTTGGATCTTGCGTTGGAGCTTAGTCTACTCACACCAGTTCATAAATCTTGGAAGAAAGTCTGCTGCAAAACAACTCATGATATTTCAGATGCAGAAATTGGCATTCACTTCTAAAATACAATACTTTCATGTTTTTACTCAGTTGCCTTACCTGCCAGGGATTTATTATTGTTGGTAAAGTGGGATTTATTTTTTTTTTCCTACTTGTAGTGCTTTTCTGTTTAGCGTTACTCTTGATTTGTGAACGGGAAATGAATGAAACAGAAAATTTGCCAACTTTAATTTGTCAAATTAAATCCTGCACATTGCAGGCAATATGTATAGTAAATACATCTCCTCACCCAGAGGCATTATTTCTGTTACTTGCTACCACACTGCCAGTTTATTTAAGAAGTGCCATTGACTTTTAGGCAGAAAAGTGCAGAGGCAGAGTGTGCACTTTCTCTGTTTCTATTGCTCTTCTAATTGAATCAAAACTAGCTTTTAGTTCAGATCATAAATTACTTCCTATGTTTTGTTTTATTATTCCATTGACTTGACTGAAAGGAGTAAGCAGCGAGGCTTTATCAAGTATTAGACTTTGAGAAATACAAGCCAGTCTCTGCTCTGCAGGAATACCCAGAAGCTAAAGATGATTTCTTCTCGGAGAGGACTTAAGAGATGTGAAAATAGCAAAGACTATTTGAAGTGTGAATAGCTGTACTGTGCTTGGAAAATATCACAGAGGGCTAGGATGGTACTGGATAGAAGCAGTTCTGTCACTTTAATTATAAAACTCTTAGGTAACCTCCTCTAGCAAGTGAGAAAATTTCCCTGCCTTGATAGCATCACACTAAAGAGATAAGGGGTGAAAAAAACAAAAAACAAAGAAAGAAAGAAAGAAAGAAAGAAAGAAAGAAAGAAAGAAAGAAAGAAAGAAACAGCTGAGAAATGGGAAATGTGTCAGGGGAGGGGAACATTTGTACTAGACAAAACCAAGATTCTTGGTTGCTTTCTTTAGAACAAAGACCATGAATCACTCTTTTTCAGCAGAAGAGATGAGAGGAGGTACCCCTGTCCCTTTGGTGGTAATAAAGCCGGTGTCGGGATTGGATTTTTTTGTGCAATAGATTTTTACCTGTTCCCTTCTAATACTCAGTATGCTACTAAGTTGAGGATGGGACCATTCCAAATAGTTAAGATTTGTAAGATAGCCAGCAGCAACTGCCAGGGAGGTGGGGAAGCTAAGGCTGTAAGAAGTAAAAGGGACTAGCTGGAAGTTTGCTTAAAAATAAGATAGTGACACTTTAGTGAGAAATAGTATTTAAAAATGCTATGAAATGCTATATGTCTGTCCTGGACAATGATAAAAAAGCAGAAATGGTGACGTTTGGGTTTTTCAGAATCCTGGGAATGTTTCCTTAGATGCTGTAATATCCAAGGCTCAGCCTCTAGCAAATAAAGCAAGTAACTGCAAGGTGATGGAAGTGTGATTTTCTTTTAGCTACTATACATAGGGATGTGATCCCAGTCCTAGAGCATGGATGCTTATGGTGAAGGGCAATGAGAGACACTGTACCAAATGGGTTATTTTCAAATAATTTTAATTAAATATTATTATATTTGATTATTAATGCTTACTACCAAGTTGTGTCTATAGAAATGGAGCTAGGTGCTTCTGCTTCAGAAATTTGAGCCTTAGAGGAAGAAAAGAGTGCAGTGTTTGGGTTTTGCAGTCGAAGATATGGCGTGTATGTCAACACAGCTTTTGTGAACCTGTGAAGGGGAGCTTTTCATGTTTGTATTGTCCCTCCCCTTGAAATGAGGGCAAATAATTTTTCTCTCACAATGCAACAGAAGGCTGACTGAGGCTGTTCAAATAACAAATTGTGCCAAACACTGCTTGGGGGTAATAGTTCTCAGTAAAAATTGAAATTTGCTTTTTTGCTGTTTTCAGCTGTCTGGATTAGAGTGCTGATTGGAAGTAAATGCCATTTTTCACTAGGTCGGATTGGATGGGTCAGCAATTTATTAAGCCTGGTACATTTAAAACATTTCAAAACAACAAATTACTCTTAAGCCTTTTTGTAACTGAGTAAGGAATTGAAACAGACTTTGTTGATACTCTTAGAAAATTAAAGCCATTCTCTCCTTACCCCCTTTTCATCTCTTGCTTTTGCAGAATTCATGTACCTCTGGACATACCTTCCAAGTAAATCTTTCCTTAAGAAGACAACACTGTGAAATATATGTGTAGATATATTCTGTCATGTATATTAACATTTTCCTAAAAGACGTCATCAAAATCACTTCCCTCAATGTTAGCTTTTCAGGTAACCCTTTAGTTGTAAATAATGGGAGTGAAAAGTTCAGCTAGAAGGGGCTCTAGGAAGCAGGGTTCTGCAGGCAGGGGTCCTTGGCTTGGAAATGGGATTTTCAAAATCTCTCAAGTAGAAAAATCTTCCTCTGTAATTTAGGAAGCCCTATTTGAAGTATCCATTGCTTCAGAGTGGGGTAGCCTGAGATTTCAAAGAGAAAACTGTGGGGAAATGCACAATTTGGGTTCATCTACTTAAAACTGCATCTGCAAGGCTGTTTGCTTGAGATGTTATTTTGGCTGCTGTAGGGCAAGGCAGAGTAATGGGAATTGCTCACATACTTGCTTAGTTTTCAGTGACTGCAAGTACATGCCTTAGAAATGTGGAAGAGAGGGAATTTTGTGCACAAAGTATTTTTCAGAAGTGTGATCAGTGACATTGTGATTAATTTTTTGTTCAAAACTAGTTATGTTACAGTGCTAATAATGTTCTATGTGATGTCTGACACCGAGCTGCAGTGCACCTCTGCAGGCAATGCAGTTTCAGGGAAGGTACTTTTTATGTCATTTGGATAGTTACTCCTGTGGTAGATTCTGTATTGACTTGAAGTAATCAGAATTTCACTCTTTCCCTTGCCTCTAGTACATACATTTGCAATGCAAATCAGTCCTTTTAATAAACATAAACATCAAGTAGGCCATGAAGATATAACCCGCAAAAGATATCTGCTTTTCAAGTTACATTTTTAATAAGGATTTTAATTCAGATATGCATATTTCTTAGAAATGGGACTTCTGACCTCTTGAAATGAGTTCAGGTTTTTCTGAACAAAACCTTCTTAAGGAGTTCAATATGAAGACAGATTGTTCTTAACTGATTTTTAAACTTAATGCATTCAATAGCAGGAGTTTGTTGTTGCAGTTTCCTGGGCATAGTATAGCAGAACTGGGAACCGCTGGTATCTCTCCAGAAGCATTTACAGCCATTCCTGGTGCATTCAAGGAGATTAAATTGTTTGTGATTTCAAGGATTGCGTAGTAAGAAGCTGATAGAAACATGAGGCAAAGATACTATCAGACAAGTACCAGCACTATAAATTTCACACATTAAGCCCTGCCAATATAAACCAGTAGTTGACTCTCTGTGTGGGTTTTTTGAATTGCAGTGCAGATTAGTTTTTGCTACGGCCTTGAACTGGCATAAACTGGTGGTGGAAGGGCATTGCTGACCATTTTCTTATTACTGGGAAAGTGAAGGCAAAACAGTCAGTGTAGTGTTGTGCTATTGTAGGAAGTGTCCTGCTGCTGGGATCCTGACACTCAGTACAATAAAACTAGACGAAGTTGATTTACCTTTTCTTCATATTCTTTCAGCGCAAAATGTGAGTTTGTATTGGCACATATGCGATACTGAACCCTTTGTGACTTGGGAAAAGGTTGCAACTAAGACTGGAGGAAAGGGCAGGGGAACTGGTTTTTTTGTGCCCTTTATTCTTTCTAAACAGCTAGGGGAAAAACCACGAAGGTGATAAGGACCAAGAGTAAAGTAAAAGGTTGATGTCAGGGAATTCACTCCAGACATCGGTGTTGGGTAAAAAAGCATGCTTTTCAGGTTTATGAACTTAGCTGGTACGTAGCTTAAATCTTAGTTTTGAAATACAACTGAATGTGAAGCTTGTGAAAAATGTTCTTTGCAATGCAGAAGCTGTCATACCTTCTAATTTGTCTGATCCCAGGGGGCTGTTCTATGTTCAAACAGATTTTGGTGAATTTAAGATTTGAAGTAGGACTGTATGCAAGCACTCTTTCCTCTTAGCAAATCTTTTCTGTGTGTGTTCCAATTTGACATTTTAATTTGAAAGGGAATGTAATATTTATTTTACAAGTGGGAATCATGTAGTTTCTCGTTTCTGTTGTCTAGAATGTCATATGTTTTATTGTCTAGAATGGTATATGTAACTTTGTGGCATATGTAACTGTGTATTTGGCATAGTTTGCGTTAGAAATAGGATTTCACTTGGAAAAACAGGCATTAAAGCCAAGGCATTTTTCTGAGGATGAATCTAACTGGCTGAAGATCTTTATTTTCCATTTAATAATAATTAATGGATGGTATATAAAAATATACAAGTGTCTCTTGATTTTGTTGGAGCAATGTTGTTGTCGTCCCACCTCTCTTATGTTCCAAAATACATCTTGAAGAACTTCGTGGGCTATGTGCAGTTAAGTAGTACTACCTTGTAGTCTGGCTGAATGTAACTTCAGCTTGGGAGGAATAAAGAAGTCTTTTAAATATTGTCTGTGGTCTGGAGATAAACTTGTAGAAGGATACTGAAGATTATGGGTGTTCAGTGGGGCCACTGGTTCATGCAAACTGGGGTCCCAATAGCTTGTGTACAGAGAGGTAGGTCTGCTTAACTTCTATCCCACTATTTGTAGGGAGGGCTAACTAGTTAATAATGATCTAATCCACTGAGGTATTTAACAAAATACGCTGTAAAATTAATATAATTGAATCGATTTTTACAAAAGTGCTCTGATGTTCTCAAGGAAAGAAAAAAAATGCTAGTTATTACTATGATCTCTTTTCTCTAGAGTAATATTAAGTTCCTATTTCCAGTCTTGTGCAGGTGGGAGAGATTTAGAACAGTTGCATTCGTGATATATAGAAACTGAAGTGTAAAACTGGTGGTTGTCCATAGCTTTGACAAAGTGCAGTTCTTTAAGGAAATTACATACTTGCAGAAGGGAATAGGAAATTTATCTCTCATTATTATATTTTTAGATAGAATAAATTATTTTCCAGAGGTGATCAGGGATTCTGAATTTTAAAATAAATATCAGTGCTATAGACTAGTTTTTGCTGAGCAGTTTTGGCTATAAAAGGAATAAGATGTAATGCAGTTTTCATTCCATGGATCTTCTCTTTTGTATGAGCTCAAACACAAATACATGTTTTCTCCTTTGTTTTATTTTTGCAAGTACTTCACTTGAGTGGTGCTGCTCAGATTTATCACAGTAATCATATGTTATTTTTTATTCCAAATCATTGCAGTTGTATGTATCGTGTAGTCAGACACCTCCATGTCTCACAATCAGTTTGCATCACAGCTTCCCATGCCAGCAATATACCCCAAGCTAAATAATGTTGTCATTACCAGATTTGGATGTGTTTTACTTTTATAAGATCTTAGATAAAGAACTCTATATTTTTTTGTAATTAAGGCCAAATTTAATCCCAGGCATGGTTAAGCGTGCTGTGGGTGAAGGTAAAGGAATGTGTTGTGTTAAAAAATAAAGTTGATAAATTTTATTCTGTCAGTATTACTAGTTGCAGATGTCTGTCAGTCTAACGTAAAATCTATTTTTCTGGGTTATTCTGTACTAATGCTGTAAGGCAAAAATTCAGAAGATGGAGACTTTATTCAGTAGGTAAGAAAAGGTAGAGCTTGTGTAACAAATAGTTTTAATTTGCAGACCTGTAATAGTATTTTTTTTGGGGGGGGGGGGGTTTAATCCTTCAAAATATTCCCCCCCCCTTTTTTTTTTTTGTTTAAATATGCTCCACCCATTTCCCAAAGCAAGTGAGGGTTTTCTCTTATTTGTTCCATTTGGTTATTCACTCCATGAGTTTTGAAGTGGGGTAAATGGTTGCTTACAGATCAAGTTAAATGGTCTCCAGAGGAAAGCAGGAGAATGGCAGTATTTGTCTAAGAAATGGGGAAGCCAAGGAGCTATTTTTGTGCTTTTAGGTAAGCTGAAGTGTCAGTTTTGGCCTTTCTGATTTGTTGTAGGGAACACCTGATGATATCAGGTGTTGGGTTTAACTTTTTCAGCCCTTAACATACATACCTTTCTGCCTATGTATTTCTAACTCTTATGTCCTGAAGTGGTATTTAACAAGCTTACCATAAGCATTTGCAATTATCTAATAGCACCTGAAAATTGCTTACTAAATGACGGGAGGAAGTTTCATTTGCATTCCATATCTGATGTTAAATCTGCTAATCTTCCACAGAGTCTGCCAGGAAAAACAATGTAGACAGACTTGAATTTTATTAAAATGAGAAATCAAGCACGCTGCTTCCTGCTCTTCTGTTACATGCTGCAAGATAAACCTTAAAACCTTCTGGAATATATTAATTATTTCAGCCATTGTATTCCTCATTGTTTTCTTGAAATGTGCTTTAGTTACAAGGTCTTTACAGAGCATATATGTTAACAGCCCTTCCCTCTTGTGTCATCTTCCCTCACCCCCGGAAAGCTGTCTCCATGTTGGCTCTTGTTTATATACGTTAATCTTCGGCATTGTGACAGTTTTTCCCTTTATTAATGAGAGTTCCTAATTTGGCATAATGAAGTATTTACTCATGCTACTATTTAATGCTATATGAAAGCACAAGAGAGATAAGAGACTGTGAAGAAAATAAGCATTTTAAAGATTTTGGATAAGATATGAAAGCCATTTTTTTGCCAATATTTTCCTGTTTTATTTGGGAATGAGTTCTGGTGCAGCTGTGTAACTAAGACTGTCAGACGACATCCATTATTTATTGGCCTGGTTAGCAAACAAGGACACCTTTGACTACATCAAATTGTGAGGTCGATTTACTGTTCTTTGCACCAACTGAAGACTAGCTTTTCTGTATTTATATTCTCTAAAATTTTCCATTTGGCATGAGCTTCTCTGGGGAGAGCAACAGGAACTTGGGGGCTGGGAGCAGGAGAGCACTTGAGTTTGTAGAAAGCTGGTACAAGTGTAATTGTGCCTTTTATGTGCTATCCAGGTGCATCAGGTAAAGTTACAGAGCAGTCTACCCATAAGGGCAAATTTTCCTTAACCTGGTAGAAACTGCAGGAAATATATGTTAAGGAGATAAATTTCGCAACTGTTATGCACTGAAATGATTCGATATCCTCTCTTCCTACAGAGTAAAATAGAAAGAATTAAATGCCGTTGAGCCGCCCGAAATGCAGTCAGTTTGCTACTTGATTAAATCTGATTTGCCAATTTAAAAATAACTTGCTTGTGATATTCAAAGGGAATAAATAGAGCTATTTTGCAAGGGAACCGTGAAGAAGGATGTTGGCACTAGAGGAACAAAAAAGGTTCTTCTCATACTTTAAGGACACGGAGCTGTGGGAGCGAGCCCAGAGGGGTACACGGGGATGCTGAGGGGCTGGAGCCCCTCTCCTGGGAAGCCGGGCTGGGAGAGCTGGGGCTG
>JAVJGJ010000061.1:41042967-41099214 GCA_035590215.1 Microhierax caerulescens
TGTCACTAACATGTGAGGCCTCCCCACCCCCACCTTTTGCTCCCAGAGCCCTTGGATTGATCTGGGTGGGGGTGGGGCGGTCCCGCAGACGCCCTGTACCACACGTGACACGCGTGACACGCTTAGGCCACGCGTGACCTCTCCCTAGGGCCAGTGCCTTTGGCGTCAGCCGCCGGGGCGGGAGATTTACCGCAAGAGCAACATCTCCGTCTACGAGGTGGACGGCAAAGACCACAAGGTACGGGCTCGGGGGTGGGGTGGGGGGAGGGGATTTTGGAAGGGGTCACACGTGTCGTCACGTATGACGTGCCGTGTAGATTTACTGCCAGAACCTGTGTTTGCTGGCCAAGCTCTTCCTGGATCACAAGACGCTTTACTTCGACGTGGAGCCCTTCGTCTTTTTCGCTGTTACAGGGGGAAAAAGTGACCTTGGTCTTAGGAGTTCGCTTGGGTTGGCGAGTGCTTGGGCAAGCGTGCCGGCCGTGGTGCGCGGGGAGCGGCGATATTGCACTAACTTCAGCTCATTCAACCGTCAGCCGGATTATTTAAAAAATCAATATAAGGATTATTGAAACTCAAGGGTGTGGATTATTGAAACTCAAGGTATGGATTACTCAAATTCAAGGTATGGATTAGGCAATCCGTTAAGAGAGTGTAACTGCACCCCATGTTTGTGAGAGGACTGAGGTGGGGGGCCAGTTCTGGCGATCCCCCCACCTACCCAACCCCTTACCCCCCAGGTCACCCCCTTACCGCAGTCAGCTACCTGGGGGGACTGTGGCTGCGTGGGTCGCAGGTGGCTGTTTGGTGGCTGGGACGGGGGACTGGGGCTCAGCTCTGAGATACTGGAACCCCAAAGCGGGTGTTTCCAGGGGGGAAAAGGCGCGTCAGGGTGCTCGTTGGGGGAAGGTGGGGAGATGGAGCAGGCAAGGCCGTCGGTGGCTGCTGGTCCTGCCCTGCTCCCCAGTGGGTTGCTTGGATGTGACAGGAGACTGTGGGTGTAATTTTTCTTCTTTTAATTTTTTTTTTTTTTGAGACCCTGCTTATGAAAATATAGGGTTTTTTTACAAATTGTTTTCTTTCATAAATCAGCATGATTTCTTTTATATTTTGGAAACTTTTACTTGGTAGTAGATATCAACAGGTATAAAACCTGCCCAAACCGTGGGGCTACCTGCAGGAGTATCCGCTGTGTTCGATACGGTACGTTCTTAGGTGTGTGTTTGTTGATTTTTATAGCAGCACAAGTCCCAGCTGTGCAGAGGGGCTGTGGTTTGTCTTTTTTGTCTATATGAGATTCATTTTAAGGCCACACCAGAGTACAGGGCTGATGGCTGTCATGGATTGTGAGCTTCCGATGGGCGGAACTGGCACACTGTACGGATTCTCTCTCCCCCACCAAAAAGAAATTGAAAAATTATGTTGCCTCAGAGAGCTTGTTCTGTGGGAATTAATGATAAATACCAAAGATCTCAGCGTGAGCTGGGTGGAGATCCCCAGTGTGGTCATTAACATACCTTTAGAGCTATCTTTGTTGCTTTTTTTTTTTTTTTTTTCCCTTTTATTGCTGCAGGAGCCCTGTTTTGCACAGAGATATGGCTATCTCGCTGCATCAGAGCTCAGGGCTGCTGCTGGACAGTGTTGTCAGGGGGTCGGGCTGGCTCCTGCATCCCCTCCAGCCCCGGCTGCGGAGCCCCGGGGCTTTCAGACCTGCCTGTTTGGTTTTCTGGTGTGGAAATGTAACGGTGCCCTCCGCTGTGTAACAAGCGCTTGAAGAAGGACAGCTGAAACGAAAATGTCGGTGTTTTTTACTTTAGTAAGCAGTGGGCTTGCAGGCTCCACGAGCTGCTAGAGAGGAGGTGCCAGGATGAGATTTCTTCCCTGGGTCCGCACTCGCTTTGCGGTGGAACAAGGTAAAAATAAATCATGGGTCAGGCGCTCACGGGTGGGTGATCACTGCAATAATAATAGTGATTTAGCTCATTAGTACTGCTCAGATAAAACGATTCCCAACACACAACCAGCTAGTTATGCAAACACCAAGGGCTGGCTTTCAATCAGGCTGGTCCCAGGGTCTGACCCTGCTGCCTCCTGTACAGCCCTGGGAGATGCCAGTGCGGAGGGAATCCGACCCTTTGAGTTTCCACTGGATTTCTTTGTTACGCTGGTGCTGACATAAAAATGTTTGAAAAGTCACCCTGGTTGTATTACAGTAGAAGACTTGTTCGCTGTAAATCTAAAACTTGATTTATGCATCAGCGATCCGCTTGTTTAATTATCTGGCGTTCGTGTGTCTGATCTTGAGTCTGATTTCCCCCAACTCTCTGGTGTAAAAAGTAAAGTATAAGTTCCAATGTAGTTTGGAAATAGAATAAATTATTGTTTCAGTTTTTGCTTGTGAGGAGGATCGGGGTTTTCCAGTGGAAGCCCAACTCTGAACTGCTTGGCTTGTCCAAGCTTCCCGCTACTGTTAGAAACTGGATCGATCGGCAAGCTTAGGGAGGACCGAAATGATTGCTGAATATCCTTCAAGATGTTATTTAGCCATGTATGAGCCCGACCACAGTAGGCTATAGCCCTCCTCTTATTTCCCAGCCCCCACGTTGCACTAGTGTCTCTCAAATTGATGCGATGGAATAGGGAGAAGAACTCACAGGGGTCAAATGATGCCACAGGCGAGCTTGGGCAACGGTGAACGCTGCAGAAGAGATCGAAGCACGTATTGGTGCGGCTGATGGTTTGGTTCGATAAAGCTCAGTAAAACATATTTAGTTAAAATGAATTTGCCTTGAAAAAAAACTGTTATTTTAATCCCAGGGTGGCTGACGTGGTTCCTGGGTAAAATATGGCATATCTCGACTGCTGATAGGTATCTTCCTTTTGTAAGAAGATATTTACTGAGTGAGAATAGCACAAAGTGGGCGGTAAGGTAGGAATGCTGGTATGTCTTTGGCACTCTGCGTAGATTTTTATGTTAGACAATACCTCCTTGTGATATAACTGGTGAGGAAGGGCACGAGCACAAACATATCCCACGTTTATTTCATCTTTTCCTTGACTTATTTTGGATTCCATGACTTCTTGGGGGAGGATGGTTAGTTTGACTGGCAAGACTACCTGCTTGTTGGAAAGCCTTTTTTCTCTTACAAAAAAAAGTGACTAATTCCTCATGGTTTTCCTTGTTGCCAAGTATTACAATAGCTGTAGGAGAGCTTAGACGCCCATTTTACCCGGTGAATTTACTGCGTTCTTTGTTGTGCGGTGTGACCTACTCAGCGAGGAGCATAGCTCTTATCCCTTGGTTGCCATATGTTCGCAGCAATAATCGTTGTTTTCCATAAGCGCCGGTATTTGCTCTGGTGTGCGTACGCTGTGCTTCATTGTCTCTGGTAGTTTGTATAAAGCTGCTGTGGAAATTGAGAGGGGTTTGCAGTGGAAATTTATGTATGTAGGTGGGACTGCTTGGTCACGGACCTTATCTAGTTGTTAAATATTTTTGACGTTTGTATACCGAACAAAATAACGGTTTATCACTTGGCAGGTGTTAAAAAAGGGGGAAAGGTCTCTAGAAACGTTGCTGCCGTTTGTACGTTGCATGGCTTTGCGCCGACGTGCTCCTCGGTTCAGACCCTCCGCCAGCGCCGCGGGGCGCGATCCCGTCTGAATCCGCAATATTGCCGTTTGTTTGGCTCGCGGCAGCGCCAAGGCAGGGCGGTGGGACTGGGTCTCTCTCAGAAGGGATGCTGCAGGTGCACGCGGGAGGAGCGGCGCATCATGCCAGGGCTTCGCTTTGCTGTAATACTCAGAAAATCCTTTGTGGAAACCTCGAAGTTAAATATTGGGATGTACTTAGGATGAGGACAGAAAATATCCTGCGTGCGGCTCCGTTGGCATGTATTTCTGAGTAAGCTGTTGCGGGGGCTCGCCTTGCTGCCTTGCCTGGCTTTACATAAACGCTAAATATGATGTATAAACTGCTAAATACGATAGGAAGGGACGGGAGGAATGGAGTCAATTATAGCTAAAAGTTTTACTGTGTCCTTTTTCCTTTTACGTGCCCATATAGTATATAAAATCCCTTGTGCATTCTATTTAAATTCGGGGGGGGGTGGGGGGGTGTTATCTGACCTTTCATTCGCTTCCTATACAACCGCCTTTCCTTTAATAGAAATACATAAATTACTGTCATCGAATTCTGCCTGCAATTACTTTGTATCAGTCAACCTACTGCTTTTGTGTGTATCTGCTTTCATCTCGTTAGCTGTTGTACAGACGAATTATGACTCGTAGGTAGCTGGCTGACTAGCTGTCGGGTGATTCCTTTGTAGGCTGAAGGTATTTGGCCGGCAAAACATTAATGTGAGTATTTCAGCGCTAGGCAGCTTACAAAATTGCTGGGGTTTGTATCCACAAGGGTGTTTCCATACTAAGGGATGTGCTGTGTAAAAGAAGAAAAGTATGTAAACAGATTTACAGACCAAATCATTGGGATTCAGAAACTGGCTTATAGTGCAATGAATAAAATGGTTCTGGAAAACTGGAAGTCATGCAGGCAGGGTATTTTCCTGGTATTTTATATTCAGAAATGCTGGAGGCTTGCGCACGCATAACCTTGCCTAATTTTGAGCTTATTAGATATGGCTGTTAAATGTCCAAGAGCAATTTAAAAAAAAAAAAAATCCTTAAAAACCCCCCAAACAAACCCAACAAAAAACCTTTTCACGGGAACTTATCTGAACTGCCACTGTGTTACTGTTTGATTAGTATTATTATTATTTTTATTGTAAATTACACACACACACACAATAAATGGAAATAGCTAACTCCAGTCCCCGTTGCCTTTCGCTGTTCTCATTCCTTTATTCATGCCAAGATTTTCAGATGAAATCATTTTGCAATGCAAGCCCGTGCTGTTTCCCGGCACTCGTGCTGGAGCGCTGGCAGGGCGATCGCAGCCTGTTGTCCTTTCGTGCCCTGATATTCACATTGCTGTTACAGAAATCAGGGTTTTTTTTTTGCCGGGTGGTGGAGGTGGGGGGGTCTGACAGGCTGGTTTCTGGAGTTTAGTCAGCTGTAGGATTTTTTTTTTAAAAAAAGTAAGTAACGTGTGTCTACAGTTGTGCTTTGGAAGTTATGTAAAGTTATGCCATAAAGGTTTTGGCCACCTGAAAATAAGGTTGGTAGGAAGGAGAAGGACAATCAAGCTGAAATATTCTTCACTTAAACCACTGGATTTCTGTTTGCCAGCTCCAAGCTTTCTTGAGCAGAGTTTCATTTGTTTCCTGTTTCATATTAACGTGTGTAATTATTATTATTATTTTAGAATAAATGAAGTACATTAAGTTAGGTTACTTTTTGAGATGTTATTTTTAAACAATCGAGTGAAAACTAATTTGGGTGACTGTGCGTATAACCAGTTTCCCAAAATAGCGCTGACGTGAGTTGGAAACAATAGCTCTTGTCTCCAGAATAATGGAAGTCCTTGATAAAATTTTAGCATCTTAAGATAACGCTCTGTGCATCTGTTGCTAAAGTCATACGTTCTCGTGGGCTTCCACCGACCAAAATCCCAAGGGGCAGCAGTGTAATTTCAGTGTCCCAAACAAACCTGAACCTTTTCAAGCCAGCGCGCTCCTTCCTGGTGAGTGCATGCGCTGTCTTTGAATGCAGTAAGCAGAAAATCTCCGATCGGGTGGCCACCGAGGTGCTGTGGTATGTGTAACTCTGTTTCTCATGCGTGTTGTCAGGGACGATGCATGTGATGCTCGTGTTTGTTTTGGAGAGGCTTCCTGAAATAACAGCGATGCTCCCTTCGAGCTGATCGGTGAAGTGCGTTTAGGCAGGATAATGCGTTTGATAGTCCTGATGTGCACGTGCAGTTATTTAGACTAGATTCCTATATGTGGGATAAATACTCGTCTCACGATACTTGCTTGAGTGTTGCCGCATAAGGTTTATGGCATTTCTGTAGGTCTAAATATGTGAAATAAAACAGACTGTTTGTATTTTCTGAAATGAGGCAAACTTTCAGATAAAGGTGGTTTTGACATGAGCATTAGTGGGTTTTCATGACCGATTCTGTTACTGTGGTATTGCGTATGTTTAAATAGTTAATGGACTTTATGTTATTTTCACATATTTTGTTTTTATATTTTTATCTTAGTGAGAATCTAAAGCTTAACCAGTACAGGGCTGGATTTCCTAGAATTCCCTACTGGTTTCAGAGTGCTCTTTCCAGACAAACATTTGGGGGCTAAACTGCCGAGGAAGCAGATGCCAGTCTGCAGATACCACCGGTTAATATCTCTTGAGATGTGTTTATTCTCTTAAGGAGCTTCCAGTCCCCAGCGAGGCTTCTTGCCGGTGAGATCAGAGGGGCTGGCGAGGGTGCTGGCCGGCGTCTTGGGTCACCGTGTCGAGCGTCGCTGGAGGAGCGGGTCAGCATAGGGTAGGGACACGTCTTTCAAAGCCAACTGTAAATGTTGAACTTGAACCCGGTGTCGCTGGGGTAACGGCTGTGACTTTGGGAAGGTTTATACAGCTTCCGAACGGGTTCATTGGGAGGGTAGGAGCTGTGGTGCTCCAGAGCGTCCAAGGGAATCGGCGATAACAAGTAGTTTGGGGGAAGTAAAAATTTCATGGATACCCCCCAGGACGAGAAAAGACTGAGTGTCCTTGCCCTCCTTGTTTCACCACCTGTCTCTGCTGTTGATGTGTGTGTGTGCGTGCATATATATGTGTGTACATCTATCTATCTTAAAAAATACATTTATATATATATATTTCTTAGTTGGTCTTCAAGATTTTGCAGTTGTTTTATCAGCATCAGGCAAGCTGCTGTGTAAGTATGAATTTCATTGCTATGAAGTTGTTTTCAGCAGGAGTCCAGCTTGCATCTACCAGACCCTACGCTGCTTCGACATACAATAGACTACAGAGCTTTCTGTGTGCTTTTAAAATGTTTTAAAAATTCATATCATAGCCAGTCTTTCCCCAGACAAAAGAGGTTTTAAGCAGCTTCTACCTCAGTATACCTTGGTTCTAGATCTGATACTCAAATGGCAAAAAGGAAAAAGACTTTCTCATTGTTTTTTGTTCTCCTGGGTTTTTTTCTGTGGCACTGATTTATTGAGCAAACTTCAGCTGAGGCAGCCAAAAGCACTGTTAAACAAGTGAGTGTTTACCTGCTTAAGAAAGGTAGAATTTATTATATACTGAAATATTTTATCTGGGAATAACGTGTGGTTTCATTTGGTTTGGTGTTCAGACAACAAGCCTCTGGCTTTCTGGAACAGATGAGATAAAAATCTTTGAACGTGACCCAGTCTGACAGCAAACTAGGCAGCAACGTGCCTTGCACTAGGGAGCCCGTGAGCCCCACAGCTGAGGAACCCTGCTTCCTTACACCTTAGTGCCTTATGCTGGTTTGTGGTTTGTAATTCAATTCCTTTTTCCCATTGTCAGGGCACCTGAAAGTTTTCTCTTTCTCTCTTGGGTTCGGTTGTTTTCTTTCTTGTTTTAGGGGTGGCGGTGGTGTTTTGGGTTGTTTTGGTTTTTTTTGTGCCTCATCAGCTACTAATGCAAGCTGCAGTGTTTCCTTAACTGAGGCACTTGGAGGATGTCCTCCGTGTGTGTCTGGTAATTTTGCAGCCCCTACCTTCATGCCCAGCCCGTCCCGATACCACTGATGGGTCTGAGCATTGCTATGTATGGGAGCAGGAGCAGAAAGGCGCATAATGACACACACTCCGATACGACAGCAAAATCCTCCTTTCCCTAGTAAATCATGCGGAAGATGGGATCAGAAGAAGGATGAAAAGGGGAGAAAGAAGTAATAACCGGCTGCTTTTTTGCCTGTCTCTAGTGAAAGGGTTTAGAAATGCTGGGGTGACCACTGCATGACCCAGTGCACTGACTGGTGGTGGGATTTGAGGTGGAAATTCTCGCATATGGACCGGAGTGTTGTTTCCCTCACCTTGAGAGTCTGATGCCATTAAAACTTTTTAGCGCCTCTAATAATAGAAAAATACTTATTTCCTAGCTGGCTCTTAAATGCCTTTTAGTGGATTAGTTTGAATCACATCAACTAAGAGCTTGATAATCTGCCAGCCGCTAGAGTTGGGCCAAAGCTTCATAAATTAATGAGCTCAAGGTGATTAGTACAGGTCTTGGTGCTTTGGGCCATGCACCAAACTGTTGCCGCGCAAGGTGTGTACCACAGTACGTCTGTCACTTTTTTTTCCCCTTTTAATTCTTATGCTTTGAGGGTGTTTGCCTGGCTTGGCAGTCAAAGTAAACACGGAGGGCTCTGTCTGATGCTAGTGAATGAAAATTGTGTTGAGGTTCCAAAAAGTAGGATCAACATTATAACCACTGCTTTATTAGAGATGCTTATTGCTGCGATAATTCTAGTTCTAGTTCTGACTCCGATCTTGACTCAAGGCCATGGAGTGTTCAGAAGGTTTGTACCTGCTGTCCATCCACAGGACCTGTTATGGGAAGAGCTTTTAAAGTCTTGCAGCAACACTTCTGTGTTGCTTTTGTGGATGGAAAAAAGTCTTTGTACGGATGTGTCGGTCCATCTATCGCATAGAGCTGTGGAAGCTACACAGAGCTTCTGTGGACACGAGTGCATCTTACTTGTGAGCTGTTCAGTGGTAGCAAGTCAAGGAGAGGAACTGACCTGTTGTTGTTTCCCAACAGGGCATGTTCTGGTGATGTCTTTAGCACACACGTTATCTGTAGATTTTTTTAAAAATATAGTAACTTTCAGTAAAACGTAGCTCCCTTAGAAGGCAGGAAAGACCCTTGGATTTTATAAGCTGTCAGACGGCTTCAGGTGTTGGAAAAACAATGTGTGCCGGCTCTGCAAATTCACTCTGGTATTTGTGGTCCAATAACAGTTTGATGGGTTTGGCAATGGAGAATCACTTTTCCGAGGCTGATCCCGTACCTGGTAGCTCACATCCAGCATCTTCAGGAAAAGAGAGCACCTTCAAGACATTTGGTTGAGTTTTGTCCCGTTGGTTTAGAATATTTGATAGCTGTGTTCGTAGATGCCAGCTTTTGTCTTCACTCTGTTTTTCTCTCTGATCAGCATTCATGCTGTATAACTGTGCTTTTCCAATCCTCCTCTTGCCATGGATGTCTGAAAATGGTTTACATTTGTTGGATATCATAAGCTTTCTTGAAGGAGGATTATTTTCAAGGTGATTTGCCTTGAAATGATTGCATGTGCTTTCAGTAGCTGTCAACAGCATCTGGCAGGGCTGGACCACCAGTTAGCAGCCTTAGATCTGTCTGAGCACTGTTCATTTGTTGGATTTTTTGCATTATTCTCCAGCGTTTCAAGTAAGACTTCAATACCTGCTTGTTCTTTTCAAATCCAAAATACCTGCAGATCTGTGTCAGATAACTTGGTACTTCTCAGGGCACCACGTCTCACAGCAGTTCCACTATAACTGGTTCATTATTCAGGAGTGAGGTGGTAAAACCGTGGTCTCTGGTGGGGCACTAAGTCTCCTTGTACCTCTGGGAGGTTCAAGGACCTTTATTTTGTCGGTCCTTGGTTGCCCAGCTCCTGGCGTTCAGGTCCATCTTGTTGGACTTTTTGAACACGGGACATATTTGCGGTCTGTGCACGCAGCAGCTGCCTCGTGCTGCCGGGTGGCTGGAATAGCAGCTCGGTGCCACTGGAGCGAGGCATGGCTTGGTGGTGGGCTGGGCAGTGCGGGGTTAACGGTTGGACTTCATGGCCTTAAAGGTCTTTTCCAACCTAAATGATTCTGTGAAGTATTAGAAAAGTCATGTCTCATGGACAGAACTTGCAAGACACAAGACTTGAGTGTACAATGCCACGCTTTCTGTGCCATCTGAAATATTTTGGTCCTCCGAAGCTTAAAATTAAGCACCAAGATTGCTTAAAGAAAGCATCACCATCACCAGATCTTTGGCTGTCATTCGCTGCTGGTGGTGAGACTAGTGCAGGTCGTGTGAGATAAACCCGCCGAGCCCAGTCCTTCATGGGTGGCATCCTCCGTGGCTGATGCTGGGGGACAGCTGGGTGACGGCAGAGTGCGCTTGTGCAGGTAACACGCTGTTCAAGCTAAGCAGCTATTTGCCTCGGTAGCATCTGCTTTGCAGATTGTCTCCAAATCTGACCCGCAGTCATACTCCTGACTTTATGGTGGTCAAAACTCCCGGGTGTCTACAGCTGTCAGGACGGGTTGGCAGTGGCGTTAAATTAAGATCCAAGCGATTGCTCAGAATTCCAAAGAGTAACTCCTCTGTCTCCAGCTGGGGTTTGAGGTTATGTCTTCTACCCTGCGCTGTGCTCCGTGTTTGGGAAAGGGGCGGCTGGGGAGGAGGGTCCCGGGCGCGCAGGGCTGAGCCGCCGCTTTGCCGCCTGCTGCTGTGGGAAGTGTCTCTGCATCTGTCCGCACCGACGTCAGCGCAGCCACCTCACGCAGGAGCCCACGCTGTATTTTTGTTCTGCGCATGCAGGAGCCGATGGCGCGATAAGACGGTAACTGTGCCTGGAGCTGGGTGCATGTGTTTCTATCAGCCCTGAGGGCCGTGCTGTAGAAATGCGCTTTTGTTTCCAGTTTAGCACAGGAAGCCCATTTTGGCTGCGTTTAACATCGCTGCTCAAACTGGCGGGGAATCAGAAATTTAGTTACATGACATCGTGTCTCTGGCACAGCAGCATGGCTTGGAGCTTCTTAGAAACCAACCCCCACCCCCCGACAATAAATCAAAACCTGAAATAGCTGTGCAAGTCTGTCATAACAACGGAAGGTTGTATGGCACATTTTTTATTTCTTCTCTTCCGCTTCAAGAAGAAAGAAAAAATGTCTCGGCTCCTACAGTGATCCGGATACGGGTGTATAGGCAGGGGCAGGGTTACGGGTGCAGTTATGTGTTCTGGGGGTGGGCGCCTGCCCTGCCCCCCTCTGCGCTGTTGGGGCTGAAAATTCACCCGATGTCCCAGCGCGGGCCCTGCTCAGCTGGGGCTGCCGATTTACGGCGGAACCGGCGTTGCGGGGATTGCACGTGTTCCCAGTGACTCTAACAACCATCACAAACGTGTGCTGGCGGTTGAGACCATACGGTGGTTTAGCTTGCAAGAGTTGGAGCTACTTGGTTTCTGCTGTAAAGTTGATGGTTTAGCCGAAAGGATATAAACCAAAGACTTAAACCACTGATTATTTTGTTTTCTCAGCTGAATAATCTTCGTGGCTAGAGTGTGCAAAGTTTTAGGGTTTCTAGTAGGCAAGTCTGGGAGAAATGAATCGCTTGGGGAGGGGTGAGACCTTTTCTGCTTTCCTGTTCGTTTTATTGCACAGGGGAGAAGGCATGGATGTGCACAGAGAGTAAATGTAAGAGCAACCGCTGCAAACTTCTGTTCAGTGGTTTGTTTTTTTTTTTCTTTATTTCTCTAACATTTGTATTTGAGCAATGCTTCCCCCCTCACCCCAGCAGGAGTGTACATGGAGCAATAGGTGTCAGCTTGTTCTGAAGGAGCCAGGGCTGGTGCCTGTGCCTTCCTTGGAAACAAAGCTGTAGCAGAAAGAGCAGACACCTGATCAGACATGGAAACCTGTTTTCTAATTAATTCCTGGTGCTTCTCACGCTGCTGTATAACTTTATAAGGAGTTCAGAGAGATACTGTTCCCCTGGTTTGGGAGGCTGGGTTACTGCACGCCTTATCCTGCCGCATCTCGGCAGGCCTAGATTTCTTCGGTTACCGTCCCTGCTCTGCAGAAAGGTACGTTTTTTAAAAGCACCTGTTGTATTGTGAGGGGCTTCTTTGTGCTGCAGATGAGGGACGTGGCTGACGGGATGAGAGCGGGATGGTTTCCCAGTGGCAAGCGCGATGGCAGGAGGTGCCGCGGCAGCGCTGCTTTGGCTCCAGCGCTTGGGTGAGTTGGGGTGCGAACAAAATATTTTCATTGTGCGTTTGTAACTGTGGTGCTTGGAGCTGTGGCTGCAACTGGGAGCTTACGTGCAACGCTGCCATGGGTGTAGGAGGTGCCAGGTCCGGGTGGATGCTGCAGCTCTCCTCCAGAGCACGGCCGTGCTGCCGCTGGTCTTTGCTCAGCCTTTGCAGGAGGATGCTTGCCCTTGCCATGCAGCGTCCCGATGGAGCCGGTATTTGAGGCCAGTGGGAGGTTTTCTGCTGATCCAAATGCAGTTGTGCTGAGCCCCAGAATGCCAGAGGAAGTAGAGCAGGTAAAGTGTCTTCTCCTGGGAATTTCTGGTTTCCACACGTTTTTGGAGTTAGCAAGGCTTTACACCTAAATATGGAAGCAAACCCTGAAGATTTCCACCGAGGTGAGCGTTGAGGGTGTAATCATTGAGATAACTGCATGGTTTTGAGCTTGTGTACTCGTGCCAGTGATGGCTGTGTGCAAGAGCAGGGCTGGAGCAGGAGCTGTGCGGGCACATGGCCGCCCGTGCCACGAGCATCCTTGCATGGCGCGGTCTCGTCTGCCATCTGCTCGCGTGGCTCTGCCAGGCGATGGCCGAGCGCGATGCTGGGGTGAAGGAGGGCCACGCACCGCTGACTGTGGGTGCTTCGTGTGGGGCCACCCCTGCTCAGACTTCTCTCGGCCCAGTTCATCGGCAGGGGCAGGTGTAGCTCCTGTATTAGGGAGTGCGGAATCCACGGGCAGAGCTGCCTGTTGACATAACAGCACATGGGCACGTATATACCTTGACCAACATGTGTCATATAAGCTTAAAGGGAGTTTACTTACTGCATAGGTACTGACCATTTATTGAGAGTATAGAAACACGTGAGAAAGGCTGCTCTATTTCTGTCTCTAGATAAGCAGCATGTTTCATTTAGTCCAGAGCTCTTAACCCCGCTGGTGGGACTTCGGGGAGAATAATTACTGGAAATAGGATTTACCAGTCAAAGAGTCATGAACTGCTTCTCATAGCAAAACCAAGAAAAGAATCAGAGAAGAGTTTGGGTTGGAAGGGACCTTAAAACCCACCCAGTTCCCCCCCCGTGCCCCGGGCAGGGACCCCCCCCAGCAGCCCAGACTGCTCCCAGCCCCATCCAGCCTGGCCTTGAGCACTGCCAGGGATGGAAACAAATAGGAAAGGGAAGCGGTAGTTTAATGACTCTTCAAAAATGATATGAAAGGATTGAAAATACTAAAGGGGAAGGTTCTCTGGTCTGTTGGGAGGTGGCAGATGTTGGGCTGAATGGGCAGCTGATGGTGAGCCTCACTGGCTCGGCACTGCTTCTTCTAGCTCCTGTGCTCCCTGCCCAAAATTCTAACAGTTAATCACTGCAACCAGCAACGACGCGTGAGCACGTACTAGCACCGTGCCTATGTTCCTGAGTATGACCAGAGCTTCAGCCATGAGCTGGGTGAAACTGGTCAGTGCCTGGAGCTTGCAGAAAGGTCCCCAGTGCTGTAATTTCCCTGTGGTGCTGCAGAAGCTGGGGGCTCTCCCCTGGACAAAATTGATTTCCATTGCACTTCCCAGTGTAGAATTTTATCAGATAATCTTGCTGCCTATTTATAGTGCTGGTTTGCTCCTTAATAATGTCCCATTGTTTAAGGGTCTGGTTTTTAATGTCATTCTTGCATTGGTACTTCGGGATATTTACAGCTAGTGCATGTTTGACTTAAAAAGAGAACAGAAATGCCATTTATCTTTAGTTAGAACCCAACATGGCTTTAAGCACGTAGATGGTTTTGTAGCCAGTGACTTGTGACATAATTAGACATTATGGAAATTAAATCAGTGTCAAAATGTGTATCTTCTGGTGAGTGTGGTGGGGACGATCATAGATGTTGTTGAGTGAACTATGTTTTATCTATAATATTCTTAGAAGGGCCATCATTCCCTATAAAAAAAAAACTTGGTCCGATTTAATTTTTTGTGAGGTCTTCATTACATGTAAAAGAGAACATAACTAAAATAGTACCATAGAAAGCAATATGGAATTCCTCTCATCAGACATGTTCTCATGTATTCTTCAGACCACTATGATTTTTTGATTTTTCAGCCCATTTGTTGATTAGCCTCTCTGTTGGCTTTAGGGAGTAAACTTCTATCACACTTGAGTCTAGGCTGATTTAAATATTTTTTTTTTCCGGGTTTTCTGTGATCTGTAAAATCTTTCAGATAAGCAGTTCTTATTAGTGCTTGCCATAGTGTTCGGTTTGTGGAGGTGGTTTTTTTTTCTCTGTCTTTTCAAATCACGGTGTGGGCTGTGTTTGCTGCCTGGCTGTGCTATCGGCTGCACGTCTTGCGCCGCGGTACTGGCAGTGCTGAGCCATGGGTGACGCTTTGCTAACGCAAAGCTTGTTGGAGGTGGTTTCTCAGGGCTTAGGGAGGTCTTTGCTAGCAAAGATGTAAAAGGGTATTGGCCTAATGCTTTGGTTGGAAAGCAAAACTGTACAAAGTTTCAGTTCAAATGTTTGAAAGAAAATGGTTTTTTTGGCCTTGAAGCTTCCTTTGTATTTGCTGTGGTAAAAATATAGCAATGTTGTGGCTCTGGCTGGGGAGTGTCTTTTCTAGCAGCGTATTTTCTCCCAAGGCCGCAGGAAGAGATGTCCTCTCGGGCTCATTATTTATGGGGGTAGATGCTCACTGTCAGCACTGGAAGTAATTGCCAGAAAAGTTCAATTTTAGAGAAATTAGCAGATGAAGAGCAATATATTTTCAAGTCAGATCAACATTTCGCTGATCAGATATGGATTCCTCAACAAGTTGGGGGTAGGACTGAGAGTGGAGATCAGGTCTAATGAAAACCAGTAAATCATGGTCTTCCAGCATTGAAAATGTCAGTGGTGACATAATGAAAGCTATATATCGTGGCCTGTGGAATGCCAGATGATTCATGTGTAAAAACTAAGCAACTGGTTAAATCGGGGGGGGCACATTTTGAAAACTACGTCTGCGTTTAGTATGTTCTGTAGGTTTCAGGCAGATGAGTTGGAGCATGATTTTGAGGTATTCTTCAGCTATTCTGGAGATAACATCTCTTAGCTGGCAGACACTTGAATTACTGATGATACTCCATAAACACTCTGTACCTTGGGAAAGTGGACTTTCTAATGCCAAGATGATGAGGCATTTGGATCTAGCAACAGGCACAGCAGATTAAGAGATAAACGAAGGAGCAGAGGAGTCTGCAGTGAAGCTTGATCTCCAGGAGGTGAGAAGTTTGATGGAGCAGGCTGAAGATGGAGCAGGAGGTCTGCCTTAGCTTCCAATTGCTGTTATCGAAGGCGTTATTTAATATTGTATATAATATTTGCCATCTGGTGAGCTAATGATATGAAAGCATCTCAACGGAACGGAATGGACAGCAGTGGAGATGACAGTGCATGGAAGGGTGGTGGGTAGAAGATATTAACAAAGGTGTTAGGGCAGATGCAAGAGACATCAGTGTGGGGGGCTGGTTACAGCTGAAGGCAGAGGGGGGTGAGGATGCCAGAGACCCAGCAGAGGTTGCCTGGCTGCCCCGCAAGGGAGCCTGCCCCAGCTAGGCTTATCAGAGGCACAAGACCGAAGGGGTGACAACTGCATTGCAGAGATGTTCCAGGATGGAGGGGGAAATTATTTTTTGAAGTTCAAAGCTTAACCAATGCCAAGCAGGGGTTATGTTTCAATTAGCATGCCAGAGATTGGTAAAGTTGCCAAGCAGTACGTACTGACCCGGTGTGACCAGCCGTAAGATGGTCGGTGGAGGTGTGCGCTCCGGTGCACCCCAGTGAAGAAGCAAATCAAGTGAGACCTATACCGGTTCGTACAGGTGTGACTCCATACAGGTGGGCAGGAGAGCAGACCCGTTAGCTTTGGTGTTTTCCTGATTTTTTTTTACGGGGTGAAGTGTAAAGAGATGTAAAATCAATCAAGGAATTTGGTTTTCCTTCCATCTTGGGCAATGCAATCTCTTCATGCCTCAGCTCCTGTTCCTTTTCTCTGCTGATCTCGGGCAAAGTCCAGCCCTTTGTCTTGGCTCACAGGCTCACAGTGCCTTTTGGTTTTGTTTGTTCTGTTTTTATTACCAGAACCAGAGTTTGCCTGGTGCTCCCATGGCTCCCAGGATCTAGCCCACAGAGCCTTCCCATAAGGTCCCCAGCGGTCTCCCTGCCCCCCTTCCTCCTTTGCCCTTTTTTAGGTGGCTGTATTCATGTAGGTATTATTTCTGCCATGAGACAAAACAAACACATCAATGTAAGTTTTTTATTTCGGGAAAATATCAGGTAGCTGGGCATCGTAGTTTCTGGGAGGTTCACTTTTTCTATCCTTGTGCGTTGTTGTTGTTTGAAGTAACCATGAATTAACATGGTAAATAACCAACGAGCTCCGGGTAATTATTTCTGGTGGGTTAAAGTAACAATTGGAAGGAAAAAAAAAATAGACAACTGCAAAACAAACAAACAAAAACCCAAAAAACAAAAAACAAACCAGCAACAACAACAACAAAAAAAAAAACCAACCCCAAAAATCATTTTCTGCTTACAAATGAATAGGGCTGGTTTGGCAAGAAATCCTGGAAGATCCGCACCTGGGTTTGTGCTTCCAGTGATTCTAGTGCAACAGTGTTTACCTCTCTGTGCAGTGTCTTGATTTACTGTTATTAAAAAAAGAACAAATATTTGCGTTAGTTTGATGACGTGTTAGCAGACAATTAGTGATCATGGGAATGGTTTCCTGTTTAGATCTGTCATAGAACAACAGTATTTTTAATGAGAATATTGCATTATTCCCATACCCTTGCTTTTATGTGATTTGTATGCAGTAGAATGGAGGAATGATTGACAGTAATTAACTGTAAGTGAAATGTGGGGAGGGTGCAGATCTTGTATGAAAACCGAATGAAAAATTAAATGCACTGGTATAAGGGGGAGTGAATATGTCTCCACTTTAGTCCTGGAGTTTTCATTTTAACTTCATTTTAAAGTTAATTCGCTTTCTAAGCAGTTGTCCCCAAACAGCGAAGTGGTTCGGAACACTTCAGCTTCAGAAAGATGAATTAAAACTCACGTTAATCAGCTATTCGGTGAACAGCGTGTACAGACTGCATTGCTCTGGCAGGCTTGGTCTGAGTCGGGTTGCAGGGCGAGCGTTTCCTCCATCTGTAAATTGTAATTATCATTACATTGCACTAACGAGATGGGGTGGCTATGGCAGGGAAGGCTCCTGTACAAGCAACAGGTAAAGGACTTCCCGCAGGAAGGCGCGTGTGTGCTGCTGCTCGGCTTTGCAGGCCACGTATGTGTGGATAAGTACCAGGGAGCACCCCGAGGTCTCCATCCCATAAACCTACTGACACCCATTGGTGCGGTGCTGGAAGCTTGAAAAGCTCACGGGAGCGGTGGCTAAAATGGGGATGGCATTTTATAGCCTCCCTTCGTGGTGGAGACGATAATTTTTTTTTAATAGGCGCTTCCCCCCCACACACACACACAGAGACAAGTTACAAAAATAAAGGAATTAAATGGCTTTTTCTGGGAGGACAAGTGTTGAATTATTAATTGGCCATTGAACTGAAATAACACTTGAAAGTCTTATGAAGCAGAGGGAGAGTTGTTTGTTTTGGGTTATGCTGGGTTTTGTTTTTCTGGAAAAGCTATTGAAAATGTGAATGAATTAATGATGGTAGTGTTTGTTTACTCATGGATTAACTAGACAGCTGAAAGAACACCGGTCAGTTCCAATTTGGGTTCCTTTTACATGGCTTTAATGACATGTAGCTTTTCTAATGTTCTTGCTGAATAAAATATGCATTAAAATTGGAGGGATGGCAGTGGAATAACTGTGAGTAAAGCTTTATGAGAAAAGTATTTGAATTTCAGTATCGCATGATAGAAAATATGAAATCAGATTAATTTTGCTCTCTTAGTGTAACGAATTATGGAAATTTCTGCAAAAAGAGGTTTGCTACAATGTCTGTTATAGTTCTTATGGAGCAAAGGGTGGCAGTACAAACAATAAAACAGCACAAGAGAAAGTTCTTATTTATTTTGGTGCACAAAATTGGTTTTGCACGCCACCTCTGACTTGGCTAGACGTGGGCGCATGCAAACATAAGCTACTTTTTTTTTTTTTTTCCCTTTTTATTTTTTTTCTATCAGGAGAGAAATGACAATGAGATACTTATCTGAAGGATCGTTGCGTGAGCCTCTGGTTGTTGTTCATTAAACTTTATGTAGGTGCTGCGAGCGAATAGCTGGGAATGGTCAGCCCGTTGCCGATTGTTTCCCTGAGGGTTGGCTGCCGACATCGGTGCGGTGTCTTCTGCAACTGGGTGTTCGATGTGTTCTTTGGAAATAAGCAAAAGCAGACATGTTGTCCTCACGTGTGTCCCTTCCCTTTGTGGCTTGCCTGTATTTTTGATGCCTTGCGCCAACGGGAATTCACGTGTGAGTCGGGAAATAAAAAATAGCATGAACTCGGGGTGAACTGCCAAGGGAACAGAGCCCTTCTGCAGCCTCATCTATGCGTGGCCGGGTCTTGAACAATACCACCTGGTGTTCATTAACTACTACATAAATATGTTAAATTGTTTTGGGGAAAAACGTGGCACTACAGCGTGAATAGGCAAAGCCAGGGAGTTCATTAGTATCTCGCCCGTCGCGAGGAATAGTAATGGCCTGATCCGGTTTACATTGATCTTGGTGACAGAACTCTCTTCGGTGGGGCAAAAGCTCAAGTTTTGAATTCGTTCGTAATAATAAAAATCTCATTCCCACAATATCGTGTTTTCAGGGCTGATCTCTGAACTTCTGCAAAGCTCGCTCTGGGTCAACGCCGAGCAGTCTGTGACTCGGTGCTTAATCTAGCATGTCAAATGTGTGGGGTGATGTCCGAGAAGAACTGTCACAAATCACTCTGGAGAGCGGAGGGGGAAGGCATCAGGAGAGCGAGGACACAATGGTGCAGATTGATGTATGGTTTTATTAAAGCACAGTTTGTTGCATGATGGACAAGCGTTTCAGCTCACCCTTTAACATCTTCATCAGGGTTTAATACAAGAAGTTTCTTGTTGTCAATACTTCTGGGGCAAAAATGGTGAACCTAGCCTTGCAGGGAAGTGGGGAAAAGATAAGTATTTTTATTTTGAAGATGTCTTTTTCACCAGTTAGATTTTTGAGATGTCACTGAGCTGTTGTTTTTTTTTTAATTTGGCCCGAGCATGCCTGGTTAATTGGGTAGAACTCATTTTTGTAATCAGAAGGGTTCGGTGCTTTGGCTCTCCGCTTTGGTCTCTCCCCAATTATTCTGTGTAACAGTCTCCTTTCACAGCCAGAGCCGTAATCCTGCCCATTCGAAAATGACGGGTTTGTTTGGAGACCTATTTTCCACAAAATCCGACCAACCCTCTCTTGCCATCTTTTACAACTTGAAATGTTAGTCGCAGTAGCACAAATAAACTGCTCCATGAGTTTACCCAGGACTGACCTTAGGCTAAGCAGTCATTCCTTTGATCCTTTAAAAATACTGGGTTTGTGCTGATGATCCTCTTGGTCTCCAGATTGTCCCAATTTTCTAGACTTAATAAAAATGTAACATTAAAAGCTCAGTGGGACCATCTCATTCTTTTAAAACAGCTGTGGATATGTGTCCACTAGCCTGGTACATAGACTACTAGAAAACTATTTTCTGGAAGATTTTCATGTCTTGGCTGCAGATTAAATCATTTGCCAGCTACATCTTTGTAAGCATGGGGGATGTGTCCTCCTGTTTTGTTTGATTTCATGTGTCTCTGGCATCTCTTACTCTTTGGCTACGTTTTATTTAGTAACATGCTGCAATTCCTGTTTTCCTAGCAGATGCATTGCACAGTTGTGTTGTCAGTGCTCCCCCGTGTTTTAACTGCAATGTTCTTGCTTATTTGGTTTAAATGTAAGTAGGGAAGATGGCCCAGGATGATCCCAATTGCTGTTGTCATACCCAGCCTCACCAAAATGTAACTCAATGCATAGGCTCAGGACCTTGTTTTACTTTTCCCTAGGAGAGCACCGGCACCCTGCCTGCTGCCAGTGCCGTTTCATGGCACGGCTGCCAACCCTGCACCCCTGGACTGGCAGTCGCAGCCCCCCTGCCCCAAAACACCCTTCCCTGGGGCTGGCTGCACGGAGCCTTGCACCTCCTTTTTCTGCAAGATATGCACGAGGAGCAGAAAGGAGCCGTATGCAACGTGTGGTCCACAGGAATAGCATCCCTGCTTTGGACAGAGGAGCCCTTTCTGTTGCCCTCGTGAACTTTACGTGTTTATCTAGGAAATAATTTAACCACCCTTCTCCCCTTTGCAGAGGGGTCTGGCCACTGGAACTCAATGGCTGGTTTTTTTTGCTTATTAGCAGGAAAATCCCAGGATTTCTGTGCTCACGCATGGTTTCCTTATCCTCTGCCTGGAGCCGGGCTGTCTGGGGGCTCCCCATGCATTGAGGTCAGCCCATGTGCCTTGGGACACAGGAGGGGCAAGCACCGGCTTCCAGAAGTCCCAGCCCGAGCCGAATCCTGATCTTATGCATCACGTGGAGTTCAGGGCTCGCTGCCCCTGCTGCCTCTATTGTATGCCATGCAGAAACCTGGGGGATAGGTCTTGCAATGATTTATTAGATCATCCATGTCCCTCTTTCTGCTAATTCAGAAGTGTTCGTAATCACAGGCTTGAATATTATGTGTGATTTAAAAGAAACTAGTGGTGACCCTGCACCACTGTGCCTTATGCACGATGGAGGGAAATGGGAATGAATCCTGTCGAACTTTCAGTATCTCACCTTCCCAGTTTGAGAATTAATTTGCGTTAATTGTATTTTCTCATACGAACATCATGGCCTTGCCTGATTTTCAAGCTAACATTTTTCTGTCATTTATGCCCAACACTAGGTATCTGAAATACTCCGGGGAAATATATCTGTTTCATCTCTCCTCTGTGTTTATCTGACACCAAACTATCCTCTGAGGATGCGTGAATAGAAGTGACGTTTTCCTACAACTCATTAAAAGATGAGGGGTTTGCACGGGACCTAAGAAGAGTTAAGCATTTGCTAGTCAGACTGAAAAATATAAGTAACACAAGTTGAAAACAGAAGCAATATGCTACTTCTAAAATAATCTTGAAATCACATCTTGGTATAGATTAAATTGCATCTGAGGGAAGGTGGCATGAGAGGGGAACATATTGTACCCCCCTTCACTTCCCCAGGATGTGGGCTTTTAGCTCAATGAACTACAGGCTTTGTAATTAGCAGCAAGGCGATTAGATCGTCCGCGTTTCTGGGAGTACTTTGTGCACTAATTGTGTTTGATTGTTTAATTTCTCTTGCTTACTGCAATTGAGGAGCGGTAGTGAACCCCTTTGCAAGAGCTCCTTAGGCAGAGTTGAGGTTTAGTATTCGAAGCTGTCGAGGTACGGAAATGAACACATGCATTGTAGATCCAGTAGTGGAAACTGAACCTGCTAGCTTTATGTGAACTGGAAGAAAAGCAGAAGGGAAATCTAAAGAGCAATGAATTCCTACATTATTTGGGAAAGACACCTTGGTGATGTGCATAAGGAGGAATTGCAGTTGGGTAGACCTTGCACCTTCCAACAGGGTCACGCTGGTTGTAGCTCCTTTGACTTCATTTGTCACTGGTGAATTATTGTCGTAACAGTTGAAGGATGGTCCTGCTGACCCTGCACAGCGGAATTCGCAGGAGCGAGTTACTCCTGCTGTGGTTTCTGCAGTTTCTCACAGGTGTTGCTGCTTTGGCAGGCTGCGCTTGGTACGGTAGGGCTGATACGTCTACTGCCTGCTGAGAGGGAGGTTTTGTTTGGTTTTGCTATTTTATTTATCTGAAGGAAGTGTTGCTTGAGGGCACTCCGAGATGGAAGCTCTTCCAAGTGAAAAGATAAGAGAAAATGTCTTCAAGATGAAATGAGATAGTAACCTGCGATCCTGGAGATGTGGCCCAGAGAGCGAGGAGGCAGGTGGAGCTGAGATGTCAGCAGAAACATCAGCCTCCTGTGAGACTGGGCAAGCTCCATCTGTATCAGATGTCCAGGGAGAGCAGGGCAATGCTTCATCTCCTGCAGGAGGGAGGCAGAGGGGCACCGAACACCGCATATGTCCTACTCCCCCAAGGAGGAGAACCACAGAATGCCCACAATCTGGGAGTTCCTTCATGCCTGGCTTTAGCCAAGTGTTTGTATGGGGAAAATTGGTGTCTGAGACTTCCTCAGCCCCTCAACGTCTGCAACTTTTGCTGCAACCTTGCAGGTGGCAGCAGCCCACCTCACGGCCTTCAGTCAAGGCTAGCAGATATCTACTGAGCTTGTGAGAGGGACAGGAGGGACAAATCCATCCTCACAAATAACTGTCCACTCCAACAACATGTCTCCTCCAGAACTGGAGGCCTGACGTTTGGGAGCACCTCTGCTCGAGGGCTCCCCAGTCCTTCCCTGGAGGATGGGGACCTTCCATTGTCCCCAGCGCTGGTGACAGCAAGGATGAGATGTCACCACCCTAATGAGACCTGACAAATAGGCAATTGGGCTGCTGCTTAGAGAATTTAATGGTTAATTTCCATAGCGCTGTGTCAGGGCAAAGGGCAGGAAGAAGTAATCCTGCTGCAGAGCGGGGATGGGGATGCCTTTCCATCTGAAAGGTGCTGGTGAAGCTGGAAAGATTGAGTTAACTAGGATTTCTGTGTCAGCGCCCAAGACCTTTTATAAACAGACTGTATGATCTAAATACCATGTGACTATTTCCCCTAACTGCAATCCAGTATCAAATTCAGAGTGGGCCATGCCATTTTCTATTAGGTTGGGGCATGCACTGTGCTGTGCACGGGAGGCTACTGCGTCTGGAAAGGGGCCGAGTTGTTTCAGAAGGAAAAAAATGTGTGCCCGTAAGCTGGAGAACAAGTCTGTTCTGCCACCAGAGGTTTAGCACCGTAGTAGCCAAGATGTCGGCAATAACTGCGTGAGGAGATATTTTAGTATGACGTTTGGCGGTTTTGGCTGAAAGCCATGAACTAAATGGGGCTTGTGAGCAAAGGGGAAAAGCCTTTGTGCCCTCGATGAAGCGTCTTCAGGTTTATAGGCTTCATGGAGAGAAGCCGTCTGTAGAAAAATACCATTTTGAATGATTTTTTTTGGGAAAAAAAGTGAATTTAAAACAATTTTCTTGGGTCAAACAACTGCAGGTTTTAGGGCGGTGCATCCAGATCCCCCTTCCTTTAAGAATATACAGATCCCCCTTCCTTTAAGAATAAAAAGTAATTACATTCGATTTTTGTGCGTGGGTGTAAAAACAGAGAGCGTGAGTGTGCTGAACAGTAATTATTGATTGATTATTGATGTAATTATTGGTATATGATTGATTTAATCCAAAACAGTTTGGGATGTTCCACTGTCTGTGAAAGATCGGCATTACCTTAAATATTGAGTACTTTCTCAATGAGATGTAGTATATTTGTACGTGTAGTTTGCCCCCTGTGGAAGACAGAACTGTGTACCCATGTGTATCTACTCAAAGTAGTTGTGAAATATGGAATATTGAGGTTTCTGAAGTATCTGGTTTTGTGCTACCTATGTGTGTGTGAAATGACAGGTAGAGCATGTTGCTGTGAAGAGCAGTGACTGCAGCGGTGGCAGGTGTTTAGCTCGATGAGTACTTTCTAGCTCAAAACAGTGGCCAGGCTGGCCTTGCTCCGAGACAGGATTGTTTTGTAACACTGAGGGTTTTAACATTTTAATTCCTTGCCTATAATTAAATTTGTTTCAAGCATATAAAATGGAGGTGGGGAAGTGAAATCGATACGTTCATTTGTGGTTCTTGCAACTCATTAGAAGTGGTGTTGGCAGTTAAGCTCCTTGTAATTACAAGAGGCACGGAGCGAGGGTTTTTAGCGTGCAGCCGGAGGATTTCTGCCACCCTTTCAGGCAGGACTAACAGCCACATGTCTTCTGAATCTGACGACTGGGCAAGTCCCAACAGCTACCTACAGACATCTGGAGATGGGCTGAGTCAGCAACTGGTCCCATCAAAAGGAGCGTGTACAATAGAGGGAAAACCGGTGTCCTCAAGTGGACGGCTTTGATCGGCGCTGCAAAGGCAAAACCTTTTTGTGACTGTGATGAGAAAACCCAACAAATTCTTGCACAGAGTTCCTCCCATTATTTTAATCTTGCTATGTTTTAACTGCAAACACTGCTACTTGTCCTTTATGTTGATAATTTATGTTAATCCTAGGTTGCCGCCAAGAGTTGGCATCGAGCTATGAAGAGTGCCTCTCCTTGGGATGAGGGTCCTAATTTTTTTGCGCTGTAATGCAGGACTGCTTCTGAGACTGTGTGAGCTGACAGTTTTACTGCAAACTGCTGATTTCTTGAAATGAGTAACAGGGCTTGTAAAGCCTGCCTTGTTGGGGATTAAAAAAAAAATAAAAAATCCAAGAATTCCTCTCTCCTCCAAATCTTCGCTGTCTTAGCCGTATGAATGTTAAGCAGTTTCCCCACGTGAGAGCGCAGTCGCTGTGGAGTGGCTCTGGGCAAGCAGCGAGCAGGGAGGCTGACGCGTGTGCGGCCACGGACGGCTCTCCTCTTGTGTAGGAAAGGAGAGGCTCAGCTCAGGAGTCCAAACGCATCTTCTTTTCTCACCCTGAGCATCGCTTGTGACCCGTGTTACATGTAGATACGTGCCCTGACAGCAAACCGTTCAGCGTGTGCACAGCTGATGCCTGTGCAGCTGATGATGGCTCCTGTTGTCCTCAGCTCAGGACCATCAGGACAGTGTCGGTATTTGGCCACCTCAGCTCCAGGTCTGTGTCTGTTTAGGTATGAGAAACTAAAAAACGTGAATAGTCCTGAATCCACACGCCTACCTGGCTCCCTCGCCGGGGTGGGCTCCAGCTGGCTTTGCTGGGGCTTTTTCCTCGAGACCCCACAGGGAGCTGCTGGTCCTGTTTCTTTCATGTGGCTGGGAGAGGTTGGGTTTATTTCCTTTCCGCTTCTAAGCGGGACTCCATTTTCCCCTGGCTGATACGCATCTGTGGAGTAAACCCAATGGAAATTGGCATTTCCCCCTTCGGGAGGTTAAAACAACAAAGTTTAGCGCATCGTGTTGTGTGTTATCTGTTTCCCTGGCTATTTTTATGGATTTCATGGTGTTTTATTAAAAGAGTTGCTTTCAGATAAGAGCCAAGGGTGATGACAGCCCAGCCCCCCCAATGGCCGTTGCTCTGCTCACCTTGTGGGGTCTCCACTGCCAGACAAACATTTGGAGGCAGAGGTGGAAGCCGCCCCACCCCGCAACATCTTTCCATTAAAAATATAATTTAAAATAATAATAAAAGAATTATTAAATACTAGCTACTCTGCTTTCAGAGTTGCTTAGGAAATATCTGGGTATTGCAGATCTCTTGGTCAGTCTGGGTGGAAAAATAACCCCCAACCCGGTGTGTTCTGGATGGGCGCCAGCAGCCAGGGGAAACCGACGGCTCCTGCCTGGCTCGACAGCTGCGTCCTCTTGGGGCTTTCCTGTCCCGCTCATTTTCAGGCACGTTTTCATCATTTTTTTAAGGAATTGTAATGATATGAGCTGTGTATTTAAGGGTGCAGGAGCGTTGCCTGTTCCTGCATGGCTCCCCATGCCTGGGTGGATGGATGGGGGTGCTCCTGAAAGCTGCTGGCTTTGGGAAGGCTTCACGAGTGGTACCGCAGCAGGTGTTTGTTTCTGCTTAAATTAGTTCCCTTCATACAGGGATGTGGGGAAAATACGCTGCATCGTTTGTCAGCAGCGTCACAGAGGGAATAAGACCCTTTGGAGCATGGATGAGGAAAATGCAACAGCCACTTTATCTTATTAACAGCAGCCAGCTGAAGGTAGAGACAGCCTGCATCAGCTGGAGCCTTTCCTGAGATATGTGGAAAGTAACGCGGAGCCTCTGGCTTGCCAAAAAGGTGCAGTTTTGAAGGTTGTGAGCTTGTGTTGGAGTGTGAGTGTGGGAGACCCATCGTTGCTCCCCCAGACATCCCAGTGGGTCTCCAGCTACCCTGTTTCCTTTCTTCCTGGTCTAATTCTGCACTCTTCCACTGCTCTCTCAAAGAAGCTGTTAAATCTTGTTGCAGTGCAGTCTCTGATGACTTCATCAATGTCCTACTAAGGGCAGTCACTGACTGGTTAAGTTGTAAACGGTGACAAACCTGACCGCAGGGGAGGACAGCCGAAGGTTCAGGGGAGAATCATGGTTTCGCTGAGGTTGGGTGGCTGGGGACCGAGGTGGTGGCCAGGCTCCTCGCGGGTTTGCTCTGCTCACCCTTGTTCTCTGCTCTTGACCAGGTGAGTTTTTTTCGGCCGCCGCATGAGTACGTCCTCGCCCGGTGATGGCCTCGCAGCCCACGGCGGCATGGGTGCTGCTGCTCAGCCTGCTGGCCACCTGCCTGCCAGCCGGGCAGCCCAGGGACTTCACCGTCAAGGACATCGTCTACCTCCACCCCTCCAGTAAGCCACCTTCGCGCAGGCTGCAAAGCCACGGGCGGCCGCGGCGTGGGGATAAGGACGAGGGCAAATGTGTGTTAGGGCAGCAGAAACATCAGGGCTGAGTTGAGAGACGAGCAAAGGTCAAACAAACATCCCCAGCTCTCATGAAACCAAGTGGACGTAAAACCGGAGCGTTGCTTCCCAAAGGGTTTGACGGACAGCTAGGGTTACAGGCAGCTGCTGAGCATGTCGGCTTCTTGTTCGCTATTTTCTGTTCCTCAAGAACCTCTCTGGCCATGAGACCAAGCTCTGCGCCACGCCGTTTGCCCGAGCACATCGACAGATGTGAGCCAGGGCCAAACGCGACCGGCGGCAGCTGTGGCAGCAGCCGCTCATTTCAGTGACTCCCTGAAGCAACGATATAGCAAAGTTTTATGCATCTTTAGATCGTCCACAGACTCTCCCTTCATTAGCCTGTTGACTTGCTCAGATACAAACTTATTTTAATTCTACGAGAGGGCAGCTCTGCCAGCCATCTGTTCCCAGAGAAAACTCAACTCCTTTCTGAATTTGGCTGAAAAAATTATATTCTGTACGAGGAAGATGAAATTCCTGTTTTATGCCGTAGCCGTGACCTGCTAGAGGCCCAGGGTGAGGGGGTGGGTTTCGTTAGTGCTGTTGTGTTGTCCCACCCAAAGCTGTTCCTTGGGGGCAACGCCAGCCCCACCAGAGATGCTCCCAGGTGACTTGCTGGCCCTTACCCAGAGCAGCCTGGGGGAAACAGGCAGCAAATGCCTCTTGCTTCACCTCTCGTACCTGAACGGGGTCTGACCCGGAGCTGGTGGGCAAGGGGAGGAGAAGAGGAGGGAGAGACGAGATGTGGCCTGTGGAGGTTCAGCTTACTTGGCCCCGTGGAGATAAATGCGACTTGTTTAACATTTGGCTTCTTAGAAGGTGGCAGCATCTTGAAGATGGATTGAATGTGCTACAGAAGCCCTGCCAGGAGGCCACTTAAGGAGTCACGCTCTTCATTTGGCGAGATACGTTAGGACAGAGTCTGCTGTTAAAAGCAGAGGTTCAGCACACTGATTTTTCTTTCCCTTGGGGACATCAGCCTGCCTTCAAAAGGGGTAGCTCGTTTCCTCGGTGAACAGTTTCCAGAGTATTTTAATCCATCTGATATTTTGTTATCAGCACTGATAAAGTAGCAGTATTGGATGTGGGCTCTGATATCAAGAGAGTAAGTGCTCCTTGCCCACATTAGCTCCCTTTGAAGTCAGCAGTGGGCACTTTTGCCAGGTAAACACGGCTGAACCGAGTCCTCGTTGTACCTGTACGTGCCTTCCCTGCACTGCTGTTGGTAATGGGATTTTCACAAATCGGGACCAACTTGATGAAGTTGACGGGTATATTTGTAGAAAGATATGTCTAAAGGGAACAAATGTTGCTGTGTGCCTCTGGGACGCACGGCAGAACCAGATTAACTGGCTCATTTTTACCGCATATTTTCTATTCTTTTCAGCCACACCGTATCCTCATGGATTTAAGTGTTTCACCTGCGAAAAGGCAGCAGATAATTACGAATGCAACCGATGGGCTCCGGATATCTATTGTCCAAGAGGTAACCAGCCGCATGGTAGCATTTAATTTAAACCCACCTTACACCAACTGCTCGCTGTCCCCGCCGCGGGACGGCACTGAGCCCCCATTATTCATTGAGCGGACTCGGATGCTGGTGATTGCTGCTCCCACTTGTAAGCCCTCTCAATGAGAAAGATGTGTAAGTGATATGAGTAATCCTTTAAGCTTTTCTGTCTGTTTGAGGTGGATGAAGTTTAGGACTTTCATCTACTCCCCGTACTCCTCTAGCTCAGCTGGAAATTAAATCGGGCTCAGGTTTATTTAAGGGTTATATTTCTCTTACTGGTGAGTACGGGACTGACTCTTGCTTCCTTTGCTTCCTTCCCCTGTGGCACAAGCCCACACTTCAGCTTTTTTCTTCTTCGCACCTCTTTTCAGCTGGCATCAAGATATTTCTGGTATTTTTGGTTCATAACTCCTATTGGAGTCTGATGTCAGAAACAGCTCAGAAAGGGCTTTGGAATACAGGCACCCAAATATCGGATCCAGGTATCAGTGAGATCCCCAGATCTCCTCCTCCCTCACCAACTCTCTGTTTGAGAAACTCACAAGTCATTGAAATTGTCCACAGCCCCTGACGAAGCCTGTTTAGTTGGGTTGGGCATGGGCTGGGTTCTCACCAGCATGGGAGCCACATGCAGGCAGGAGGCTGCCGGGACGGTGACAGTCAGAGGGGTGCTGGGGCTCCCTGCTCCCCGAGTGCTTTCTCTGGGCTTGGCAGCCCCGCTCAGCATCCATCCAGGATGTCTGTGGTCTGTTGTGGGACAAGGCTCCTGGAAAAAAATATTTATTTTGGAAGGAGAAAGACAGTGACCTGGTCTGCGAGGACAAACCAGCTGTGTTCGCATGTGTCAGAGCACGCTATCTGTCCGGCAGTTTATTTGCTTTGAGCTGAAATCAGCCCATCAACAACAATAAAAGAGATCAGGCTGGTTGGCACCAGATGAGACCAATATTCACGGACACTCCCTGTTTTGACAGGAGTAGGTGGTATTTCATTGCTACCTGGGGATCACTGTGCCAGCAGAGAGGTGTGACTCCAAGCTCTGCCTGGAGTAACAACCAGCTGAAATGCCCTCACAAAAAAAAAAAAAAAAAAAAAAAAAAAGCTCGTCTAGGAAGCAAAGTTAGTACCGAATGGCTGTTTAGGGGAGGGGGAAACCATGGTTTGGTGCATCTGTAACTCGTCAGCTGTGTTCATCCAGGCTCGTTTCGGTCACCAGCCCTCCCACCTGCTGGTGGTGCAGATACCCACCCGACACGAAGTAAGGATGGGTTTTTAGCCGTGAGAAGGGGCTAGCTGGAAATCTGAGTCTATCTTTAATCTTCAGCACAGAGGACTTATTTTCTTCTTAAACCGGAGGGATCCGGTGCCCTGGGGTTGGAGCACAGCTCTCCTGCGCCACAGACCCCAGCCCCTCGCTGCTGGCTGGCGGGTGAGGCCAGGGACCCCCCTGGGTGCAGCCAGTGTGACGGCGGCTGCGAAGGAGAAACTGCTGAGTCAGCAGTCACTGTGTTTCAGAGGATCAGGGAAATGTGGGAGGGGGACGGGTGCTGGGTCCTCGCGGCTCTGTCTCGGTTCTGTTGCAGTGGAAGCAAAGCTGAGAATGTCATCGCTCCCCACCTTGGCGAGATCAGCCTTCCTTCAGGATGCCCCATCGCCAACAGCTTTTGTTACCGTCTCTTAGCTTACATGCGATTATGCTTCCACAGCGCAAAGCTTTCCTTAAGGCAGCTTTTTTTTTTTTTTTTTTTTTTTTTTAAATCGTTGCGTTAATTTTCAAATGGAATTCTGAGTTTGTGTAAGGAAGAGGCAGAAATGCAAGCTCAGGTTTGAGGCGTGACTCCAGGCGTGCTGGGTGTGTGTGTGTGTGCTGGGGTTATCTGCTCGGGTAGTTACCTTATCTCTGGGAGTCAGAGGGTTCCACTTCATGGCGTGGCCTCCCTTGCTGCAGCGATCCCAACCCGTGCTTGTTTGGCTTGGGTTAAGTGGTGGGAGAAAATGAGGAAACTCCATCCTGCTGCTACTAACTATTTTATTTTAAGACAGAATGCTACCAAGTAAACCAAAATCTTGTCATTAACTATAATGTAGGACTTAAAGGGAACCACATTTTGAATAATAAAATTCATTATAATGGAGAGTAAATAGATGAATACCTGTACTGAACAGAGATTAGAAAAAGCATTTCCTAGAAGGCAGGCCTCCTGCTATGCGATAACCTTGTTTTGTCACTTGTTAGCTTCAGCTCAGGCAGAAACTGTGTTAGTGATCTAATTTGTATGGAAACACTGCACTCGGGATACTCCCAGTACTCCATTTTCGGATGGTCTGTGGGCGAGCTGGTAACTCGGGAAGGGGATGGCAGCCACGACCACCGAGGTGATGTTCCAGCACTCTCAGAGGCTGCGGTTTGGGAACAGGCTCTCACAAGTCAATGTGTGATTCTGAGCCCTTTCAAACACCAGATTCAGTGTTTCCCTGCCCAGTTTAAAGCAGGGAGGTCCAATTTCTCCTACTGGAGACCTGTACCAGCCTTGCAGGGTCTCAACACGTGGGGCTGGTTTGCTTATGTTTAGCCTGGATGTTGGTCTGCACCGTGGCTTTTGGTTTCAGTGGCTGTTTCCTTCACTCATGCTCCCTTTGAGGGTACCAAAGCGTGGCCATGAGGGGGACCCCATGGAAATGTGTGTTTTAGCCGTTGGGTGATGCTGCTACAGGTCAGCATTGCTCCTGGCAGGTCGAGACTGAGGCAGTTTGTTGGATATAAGACCTTTGGAGATACCTTGTAGCTGAATCTTAGCAAGACGGTTCTGCCAGAGGAAGGGGAAAATGCAAAAGAAGAGGGGACGGTGTCACCTGTCATGCCATCAGCGTAAATCAAATGCCGTGAAAATCCCCCAAATAATCCCAGAGCAACAATCTCATTTTCAGATTATTTTATAATGCAATGTGTTGCTGGAGAGCCCGAATGTCACACCACAATCAGCCTGACTCTCAAATGCCTTTAAAGACACTCTGGAACCACAAAATTTAGGAAATACAAATCCATGCATAGCACTGAGAACCATCCTTCCCCTGTGGCCGTGCTGCTGCCTGGGGAGCATGTTCCTTAGAAACATCAACTTTCATACCGCAGTATTTTATTTTAATTGCTCTAAATGTCTCCGTTATTTTCAGTAAAATGTAGATAGTGTTGGGCCCGCTCAGCTTGGAGCTCCCCACCCCCGTCCCCCCGGCAGCCTCCCTCCCTGCAGGGCAGATGTTGCGGGTTAGGTGGGATGCTCCCCACTTCTGCTTTGCTCTGGGCTCCCCCAGTGCTCTCTGGCCCGCTCCTTTGCATAGCGCCTGTCCTCCTCACGCTTAGCCCGCTCTGAGGAGAGAGGTGGGCCAGAACGCGGTGCAAAAGTTACTCTTAATTGGAGCGAGTGGATTTTGTTGCTTGTTGTGGAGTTAGTTTGCGGCTGCAGCCCTGCCCTGCAGGAGGTGTTTGCTGTCGGCGATGGCTGCGCAAGGGGCTGGCAGGCGCGGTGCCGCGTGTGGGGAAAGCACCTACCTCCGAGATGACTGCACAATATAAAACACGCTTGGGAGACAGAAACAGCCTTAGAAGACTTACGGGGTGCCAGGAGCTTTGTTTGTTCCATCTGGGACCTGTCAAGGGCTCCGCTGCGGGAGAAATATAGATCCGGTGACGCGCACAGATTGTCGCTTCCAGGCCAGGGCCGGGGAGAGGCTCAAGGCCGTCGTGCAGAGGGTGCTCCCGTTCGAGTAAAAGCAGGAGCCTCACCCCTTGGGGCAGGAGGGTCTGGGCACACGTGAAAACAGGCGGGCGGCCGTGGGAAGCCAGCCCCCTGCGTGCCGCCAGCCCCCGGCGATAAGCGCGGTGCGTTGGCTGCGGATATGGCCCTCGAGTTAAGAGCAGGTCAAAGCTATGGCAGGTGTCTGAGGGGGTTTATTACCCAACAAACAACACGTTCGGCCGGCAACCTCGCTCGGCTCTTGCCACATGCCTCAAACATGACAAGTATGCAGGGCTTTGCCCATCGGAGACAAAGGCTGAACGGGAATGTTGGCTTTACGTTAATTGCGCTTTCTTTTTTTCCCTGTGAAAGCAACAATTTGATTAATAATAAGGTTGATTAATAAGAAGCAAGGTGTAATTTAGAGAGGAAATACATAATGGCATGTTTCCTGTGTGGAAAACCCAGTTGTGTTCTTTCATCTTGGAGTGCTAGGAAGGGGAACAGCACCTTCATCTTCCCCCTAACGCCTGAAATAAGCCCAAATTCCTTTATGCCTGAGGATAGCCACAGCATTTGTCAGTCATTTGGCTTTGAATTTTCCTCTGTGCTTTACAAGTCTTACTAGAGAAATAGCTTAAAGGAGGAAGAGGAGGAGGAGGATGGCCTCCCCCGGGGACGAGGGAGCCCACAGGAGAAGCATGCAGAAGATGTGATGGGGATAGCAGGGACAGACTCCATTTCATGGTGCTTTTCCCAAAGACTGGGAAAATGAGAAATGTATAGATCCTCCCAACTGTTCTGCTGGGGTTTTTTGGCATTATTCTATAGGTGATAAAACTGAGGGACAGAGAAAAGGTGAAGGATCTTCTCTGGGCTGTGCAGGAGCCGTGGGAGCGCCAGGATCAGGGCACGAGCATCCAGGACAGCTTGCACGGGTTGTTAAGACGTAGGGAAAGGCACCTCCGATGTGCAGTGCTTTAGGGAGCTCTACAGAATTAATCGTTGTGTATGAAGCCAAGAAAAAAAAAATCAAACCTAGACAAATGAAAGTTAGCTTCAGACATGAACAGGTATTGTGAATGTTTTCTTTTTTTGCCTATAAAACTAACAGGGCACAAGATTTGGGCTGTTTGTCTGAACCTCCCTCCACAACTTGTTTCTCCAATGCCGGTGCATTTCTTTGTCACGTTGAGGTCTGCACTGTATTGGGAACAAATCTCTGTGTTCCAGAGTGCTTTGAAACCTCAGGTTTGCACCAGAGCTTGGGGTGTGGGTGTGTATTTAGTAACATTTATGTATTGCAATAAATACATCAATACATGTATCTTTTAGTTTTTTTTAAATCCCAAAATTTGGAAAGAAAAAAAATATCTGACTTTTTTTCCCATTTCTTCCTATTGGCAGACTATCATAAAACTCAAATTTGACAGACAAACACGTTTTTCTGTCTTTTTAGATACAAGATACTGCTTTAGCCAACACATGATGAAAGTTACTGGAGAGAGTGTATCTGTCACCAAACGCTGTGTACCATTAGAGGACTGCCTGTCTACAGGATGCACATATGTAAAGCATGAAGAATACAAGGTATAGGATAAAAATCGCCTTTTTTAAAAATATGAAAACTGGGCAGAATCCTTCTGGCTTTCACCAGAAGTCTGACTGGTTCAGTGGTAAATCAACATTGTCAAAAATGAAGTTTCTCCTCTCAGCAGGCTCCAGCTCATTTCCATTTGTTACTACAGAAGCCAAGGGATAACCTCTCCCCAAACAAAGAACAATCCCTTCCAGTCCCTCTCCCGGCTCAGGGGAGCGCGGGGCTCCCCTGGGGCTGGCGAGCACCTCGCCTGCAGAACCGCGCCTGCTTCGTCCCCTCTGCCCTGCAGCTGCTGCCCACCCACCCTCTCGTGGTCTTCTTGCTGAAACGGGTGGGGAAACCCCCAAACCTTCGGAGCAGATGCTTTATACCAGAATCAAACAGTTCTTTGTTAAAGATTTTTTTCTGAAGGTCCATAGTTGACCTTCTTGAACTTCTCCAACAGGTTAAGATCAAAGGGCATTTTGAGCCGCCGGGCACACTACAGCCTCATCTTTTGTTTTGCAAGTCATTTTATGCTCTCCTGGCCTTGGGTGCATCACTCTTGTTGCTCTAAACCAGTGTGCTCTGGCAGGGTACTGGAACCGGCCCCTCCTCACCCCGAGAAGGCAGAGCTGCGTGTCCTTATGTGCTGCCGCGCATCGATCGCCCCAGGGCCTGCACACTAGGTGATAGGCAACAAAAACCCCCAATATTAATACATACTGGTTTTTTATTTTGGGGGAATTCTGGCTTTCAAGGTCTATTTCAACCCAACAAGGCTGGTTTTCAACAGTTGACTTATTTGGGGTAGGAAAAAAACCCAAAACAAAACCTTTTCAGAAAAAAAACCCAAACAACCAACCTCTTCAGAATATGGATGTGTCCTCTTTGCACCAGCCAACGTACTGTTCCTGTGCGGGTGGCATTGTGCTGCAAGTAGATGGAATTTAGGAAAAAAAAATAATAAAAATAAAAAAATAAAAAAAATAAGGGGAGGGGGAAAGCGGGGGGAGGAAGGGAAAAGAAAAAAGGGGTGTAAAAGGAAAAAAAAGGGGGAAGGAAAAAAAGGGGAGGAGAAAAAGGAAGAAGGGGAGAAAGAAAAAAGGGGGGAAGGGAAGAAAGAATAAAAATATAGGGGAAAAGGGAGAAAAAAAGGGGAGGGGGCAGGAAATCGGACTGGCCACTGTGCTCCTTTGCCCGTGTTGTATTATTTTCCGTATGTCTTTATTGAGGGGTATTGGCCTTTTTCAAATAACCGAGTTATAACCTGGCTTCTTTCAGATCTGCACCTCCTGCTGCGAAGGAAGCATCTGCAACTTGCCCCTCCCGAGGAACGCCACAGACGCCGTATTTACCACCCTCTCCCCTCCCAACAGAACACAGAGGCTCTCCCACCCCCTCCTGCTGACAACGGTGTGTCTCTGGCTGGGGCTGATGTCCCAGCACTGGGTCACCCTGCCATGCGCGGCGGGTCCGCACGGCTGAGCTGGGCGAGGACGCTGCGTCCGCGCGTCACCCCTCCCCGCGGAGCCCGTGCTTTGGAGCCCGCTTGGAAAAAAGACTGGGCCTCCTCCTGATGGTTTGTTAATGATGAACCAGTGAGCCTGGGATCTCGGTGTATTTGAAGGGTGTTAAGAAAAAAATAAGAAAAGAAAAAAAACCCGCAAACAAACAAACCACCCCCCCACCCCCTCCCGTTTCTCTACTGTTTTCGGGAGAAACTCATGCAAAATATTCCTAGAATCCATGGCTGAGACGGATGCATTCGCTTTTCTTCATGTCTTTTCTCCATGGAGAAATGTTAGTTAAAGGTACTCTATCACTGCTAGCTGCTAGTATCATCACTTACTTGTTCGAAACTTTCTTGTGATAACTTGTCAGAGCACTAACTCCGGTGTCCTGTTAACCTCTTTTGAGAACATACAGTAAATAATATATAGTCGGTCTGTTTTTGCAGTCTCCCCGCATCTCCTGCTCCTTTTGGAGAGGGCAGGAGCGTGCAGCGGAGCAGCAGTAGCTGGAGGGGATGAGGTCGAGGGAGCAGCGGTAGCTTGGATCAGGCTGGCGTTGTGCACAGATGCTCCTCCGAGGCTGTCCACCAGCAGCACGAAGAGCCACCCCCGTGACAACACGTGCCGGGATGTGCAGAACATCGTTGCGGTTCAGAAAGTGAACCAGAGACGCTGCGAGCCCTCTGCTCCTGCCACGTGGTTAGAGGGGAGGCGGGTGGGCTGTCCCCGTGGGCGAGGACGACGGGGTGCCGAGGGCCGGCGGGTGCCTGCGTGCGATGCTGCTGCTGGCTGAGCCGGCGGGTTCCCGGCGCTTTGGGGGCTTTACGTATTTCCATGTTTTGGCATCCAGTTCTATAGCATGACAGAGTTGATCCTGAATAGCTTCTGTTATTTTATTGACTGCACTCCCGCTACGGAGTACGGACTGTTCCTAGCTAGAGCTGTATTTTGGTGACCTGCGTTGCTTCTTTTGCTCAGAAATCCAGTATGCAATATTTATTTTTGTATGTCGAGTAGGATCTAAAGTGTTTAAAAGGTTCTTAATACTGATATTGCCAGCAAAATGGTTGTTTTGCAAGTGGGTAAACCTGTAATATATAAATTATCATAAATATATATATATATATATTGTTTTGCATCACTTCTAAAAAAATAGTCAACTTTGTTTTGCAAGGTCAGTAATAAAAGCAGGGTGTTTACAGACTTGCTTTATAGTTAAACCAAACCTTTTTATGATTTTTTTTTTTTTAAAAAAAAAACAAAAACAGCTATAATGATAAGTTGTTCTGTTATGAGCTAATTTTTGGCTCCTTGTGCTCCAAGGTAACCTGTGCGTTACAAAGCTACAGCTTGCTTATGCTCTGAAGTGCTGTTTTGGGGGAGCCACTGCTGGAATCCAAATGCTTTGTACAGGGCTCCAGCGAGCCCTCAAGCAGCAGCAGCCGTGTCGGATACCATCAGCAGTGAGAAACCCGCAGACCTGAGCGTGCGAGGTGCCATCCTGAGTTTTGTGGCCTTGGAGTGAACTCTGCTTGCACTCCGGTGAGTTTTACTGGATGCAAAAGAAGAGGACTGAGAGCAGCACTTGCTCCCAGTTTAGTTTCAGGTGATTTCTCTGGGGAAGGAAAGCAGGCTGGAAGCCTTGGTGTGTTTTGCTGGGTGATGTTTTTTAAAAATGTATGTATGTGTATATATATATATGTATATATACACACACACACACATATATATATATCTCATAGCAAAAACTGAACTTCAAAGACCATTTCTTTCCTATTTTTAACCTTTTACATAAAATAACATTTTTGAGGAAAGGCTAGCTGACCTCACAAACCTTGCATTTTGCTGTCCTTTTAGTTCTTCTGTGACTCGCTCACAGATTGCTAGTATTAAGAGGGTGGTTGCAATCTGTTATTCTATGCAAATTAGACCCATCTCTGGAGCCCCCCCAAAAGTCAACCCTGCATTCTTCATGAAGCCTGTGCCCTCCTCTGCAAGCTCAGTCGAGCAGAGCTGCGTGAGCTACTTATGGGTTGGGGGTGGAGGGGTTTACAACTTCTCCAGCAGTAATTTAAATATTTATTATTGTTATAATTATTATTATTATTATTGTCCTGCAAAATGGAAGATTTGAAGTGTGGAAGGACCTTGTTCAGTGGAGATACCTCTGCTGGGGCAGGGGTGAAACAGGTTTTCTGTGTTGGCTGAGCTTTTGGCAGCATTGTTGTGTCAGAGCAGGGCTGGATCCCAGGACATGTGCTTTGAGAAGACGTGTTGGAAAGCCAGCGTGATGTTGAATGGGAAATCCGGGATTACTCACAAATGTCTTGCTTATCTGTTCAGCTGAGGTGGGCTCGAGGCTCGGGCCACGTTGCTGGTGGCCAGAAGCACCTTGTGGGGAGGTCCCCGCCGGTCACAGGGCTCACACACTGGTTGCGGCAGCTCAGTGGGATGTTATAAGGATTTAGATTTATTTTTTTTTTACTTAGGGCCTTGCAGTTAAACAGGTGCATTTAGGAGTCACTCTGTAAGACACCTAACCAGCAGCAAGATGCAGATGTTACCTCCTGACCTGAGCTGGCTGCCTTGGTCGATGGCTCACAGTCAGGTTTCTGGCTGTGTTTTCTGGTTTCTCTGTATGTCATTTCCTCCATTTCCCCTACAGTTTGCAGTTCCACTGTTATTTAACAAGCCTAACCTGTGGTATGGTAACTCTGAGCTACTCTAACCACATGGGCTGAGCTGAAGGAATGGCTGGATTTCTTTGTAAGATGTTGGACTTCCAGGAGCACGGCCACGATGTGAAAGGTGAGGTGCCTGCAGCAAGATGACATGGGCGCCAGTCCTAGCTGGCTTCTTGTGCATGCGAACAGGTAGGATTTTCATACTGTGTTTAGGGGGACCTTAGACAGACCCAGAGATCTTTTTAGGTACTTAGTAGCATGCTCTGCCCAAAGACTGGGATGCCACTGATCACATTTGTTATTGGCATCACAGAGGTATTAAACCAAGCCAGTTAATTCTACTCCCTTTGTAGTCAGCAGAGGAAAAAGTGGTATTTCAGGGGCTGATTCACTGTATGCTAAGGTGGATGGTTAAACTGTCTCAAGCCACGCCTCGGAAAAGTAGCTTGGATGTATACTGCATCCCACCTGGATGTATACTGCATCCCACCTAGGGTATCCCGCTGCCGGGATATGCCAAGACCAGTGCTTCGCACATCCCCGAGCAGGCGCCACTCCTAAGCCCATCCCCAGCTTTGCCCTGACCGTGACGTGACGGTCCTGCAGCTGGAGAAAGTCCCAGTTCTTGTGCTGGTCCCTCTCCCCCACCAGTGTGCCAGTGTGCCACAGCTGTGCCCTTCACAAGGGACCCGAGTCCTGTCCGGTTGAGCTGCTACCTCCGGCTGTGGTATGAGGATTACGGACACTGAGCTTAAAAAAGTAAATTAAGGTGACCGAGACCAAGCGGGGAACCTGCACAGGGTCCTCTCTGTACCAACAGGTCCGTGTGCCCGGTCTGTCCACAGAGCTGTCGGGGCTTTTAAAGCACATAAATGCCGAGCTGCAGTGTATTTATTTTTAGGCTCTCTATATGTGATACTGCTTTTAAATGTCTAATTTTTTAACTCTTGTAAATGCTGTATATTTGTATAAATAAATGTTTTAAATATTCAGATGATGTGTGAGGTGTCTGATAACAATGTACAATTGCCACCACCAGCCCTGCTCTTCAGTGTGGTGCCATCCCTGTGCTGGGACGCTGCTGTCCCCTTTTCCTTTCTCTGGGGTCCTACAAGCAAAAAAAAAATAAATGCTCAGAGCTGAGCTGTATTCAGAGCATTTTGTTTTAACTCCTGTAGTTAATGAATCTTCCCACCGTTTCCTCCTGTTGAGCTCCCATGGTTACTTGTTACAAATTGTTTTAAAATGGGCATTTAATAAGTCTGAGGAGGTTCCTGTTTAGTTTGTGACTGTTGGATCTTCCTTTTCCTCACCTACTCTGGAAAAGCTTTACATTTTCCGTAATTGTGCTGTCACACTAGTTTAGTCCCAGCATGTTCCGTGTGTATGTGTTGTGCAGTTATTTCTAATTCCTGCTCCTGAAACCAACAATTATTTGGACGTAAACCACTTCATGCAGCTAATGAAAGGCTTCAGGCAAAGTTATTTGTGAATAACGAGAAGCTGGAGGCAGAGCCCAGTGTTTTTGCACAGTCCTTTAAACTGAATAAATGCAATTTACAGCAGTGGCACAGGAAACTACAGTACATTGACTTTACAGCTCCTGAACTTCCCCATAGTCCTAAAATAAATTTCTCTCTGGCAGCTCAGCATTTGCTGCACCTTTGGCTTACAAACGTGCCTTGAAGTAAGAGACTTTGTTATCCCATTTTGACAGGTGCCTCTGGAAACACCAGTCGGTGCTCGGGGCCAGGAACAGGATAACCCTCGGGTCACGCCGCCTTACAGCGCTTCCCCAGCTCGTTGTGGAATTACTGATTTTTGGTATTACAGCACAGTGAGCTGAGGGCAGGTGTTAAGTTAACAAATGCTTCCATTTCTGCAAAGCAGTTGAATTCATTGTCAGTAAAACCAATTCATCTTGACTGCACAGCCCGAAATTTCCCTCCCCATGAATGCCACTAGAAGCAGCCTTTACCTGCTTGCTTGGGAAACTGTCAAGCGGCCCAGCCCAGCTTTCGACACCCCAGTTAATGCAAAACCCACACAGCACCGAGGCAGCCCAAGCAATGCTCAACCTCCTGAGTGCAGCAGCTGTAATACCCAATACTTTTTTTTTTTTTTTTTTCCTTTTTCTCTTCTTTTTCTGAGACCCAGGCACCTCTTCTCCATTGCCAGCAAAACCCCAGCACAGTCCCACAAAAACCAGTTTGAACTAACTGGCTGGGCAAAGTTTTTGAAAGCATTTTTACCCCCTTAAAGAGGTTCAAGCAGCCAGCAAAGGCTATGCTCCATATGCTCCAAGTGTCTTGCTAATGTCTGGAGGTTCCCGCATATTCCTGTTCAAGGTTCTCCAGTGCTGGACCCGGCCCCGTGACTTGTTCTTTCCACCAAAGAACTGCCAGCAAATTAAACTCTGATGCTGGTAAATGGTGTCACCATACTTATACGTAGGTAGTGGGAAAGGAAACAGAAAATTTACTGAAAAGATGTATATTATGGAATCAACAGCAATTGTAAGTTAACTCTCATGATCTGAAGGTACAAACCTTGGAAATGGCAATGCCCAAAGCAGCATCAATTGAGACTTTAAAAACCAAGATGAGAACCAGCCCCCTGAAAAAAATCCTGGCACAGTCCTCAGCACTACACGCCCACTTACTGCATGTCAAAATGGGCTTCCTATTTTTATTGCATCTTGCTAATATATGCTTTACAATGCCAACCTCATTTGATCACTGGATTGGTTCTTGCATCTATTTCTCTTTGCTCATCTCTGGGTGGGATTCCCCTCGACATTAACCCTGATGTCCACTTGGATGTCTCCTGAGCCAACCATCAGCCACCCCACTGCCCAGGCTGATCTAATAACTTCATTCCTTTAGCACTGACATTACGTATTTGAAGGCATTTTAAATACATCTATTTCAACTTACATTTATTTAGGGGGGGTTAAGGTTTCCTTTCCTTAAGATTACATCAGGTTTTAGACATGTAACATTTACACATTTCATCACAGGGAGCTCAATCCTACAAGTCTTAGGCTAAACAAACAGCAGGAGATTTTCAACATGATGGACACTACCCACAATAAAGGCAAACAAACACAACATAGGGCTAACGATACAGGAAAAATAAAGCAATATCAAACTGTTAAAAAAAAAAAATCCAACACCTCCCAGAGGATTTTATGCCAAAAAGCAATCTGAGCAAGCCAGCTTTACTGACTTTTATAAACATTTCATTACCAGTGTAAAATTTAAATGGGTTTTACTTGTGCTACAGACATTCCCATCAAGGTCTACTGAAGACAGGCTAAACCTGAACTTGTCAGTCCACATGTGTTAGAAATGGCTCACCCCAACCTCCTACCCAAAAAGTGTTGATTTGGGACTGTGGTAAGGGGCTACCAGCCAAGTCCTTTCTGCTGCCGAGTGCTGGAAGGAGAATATTTTAAGCATGTAACTATTTAAAAGGGACAAGTTGCTCAGGTTTTTCCTGTAAAAAATGTAAATTATTCTCCTGCTGTGAGGTTGTGTGCCACACAGTGCTGTTTCTGGACAGCCCAAAAGAGCTGCACCTGAGGTCCATGGCAGGTGTCACGGGGAAACAGAAGAATTCAGGGTTGATTTTACTGACCCCATAGCTGACCACCAGGAATGGGTATTCACACTCAACTAATGTCTTACCAACCTAAGCACAAGTAAGGTGCAACATGCGCACCCATGGCTTTTTCACAACCAAAACAATGGGTTGTCACCTAAACCCATCCCCTTAACCAAAATTTTGAGTTTCCTCCAGGGGAAATATATTACCAGGAGTTAATTTCCCAACATCTTCTACCAGTCATCACAGTCTCTACAGGATATCGCTGCGTCTCTTTTAGCCACAAAACCTTCCCCAAAGACCAGCTCTCATACTACATTTGCTTGTCTTAAAGCCTTCCCAATCTGCCAGACGCTGCAGTTTCAGCAGCAGAGATTACTTTCTCAGTGAAGCATAACACCCAGCTGCATGAAATTTCAGTCTGATAATCCTGTTAGGTTCCCCTGTCAGACTCCACGCCGATGGGACTTTTGTGTTTGTGCAGCTCCTGAAATAGCAGCCTGAGCCTTACTGAAAAAGAAAAGTTAAAAGCAAGAATTGCCATTGCCAAGGTGAAGGGCTACTATTTTAAAGACACCGCAGCAGCCCATGGAAAATGAAAACCACAATCAGTTTGCAACTATTATTTAATCTTAGGTTTTATGTGGATTGCAGGTTTGGGTGTCAGGCTCAAAGCTCCACCACTAGCCCTTGGCTTTTCTCCAGGCGAGACCGTGGTTTCTTTCCTTAATAGATGATGGCGATATGCTTGGCAACAGGAAAAGAAACCCAGCTATTTCTTATCCTGACCGTAGGCATTAGTGTGTAGCAGAAACCCTCATTCATTACACTAGAATTTTTGGAATAATAGATGCTTTTTCAGTTAAATTTTCACTGAGATACTTTCAACAGGTTTTCAGAACCTATTTTTTTCAGTGCGTAGGCAGGAGCAGAGATGGAAGGAGTTCGTTTTATTGACACTTTGCTCCTTGACATTTCAGTGTCTTTTCAAATCCCCAGATTTTTTAGCTGGCCCCACAAGGAGCAGGGGTTGGACCTGACAGCCTCCCGAGGCCTCTTCCAACACCAAATATTCAGCGAATCTGCAGGAATTTTCTATTGTCGGACCTAGCAGACAACCTGAACAGTAAGAAACAGCTAGCATTCAGAGGAATTATTATAGAATCACCTATGTGGCATACCAGTGACCCTGATCTGTTAGCTTTGTTTGCAAAAATCCTGCTTTATAAAGGATTTCTAGAGATTTTTCAGTCTCTCGCTCTCTGCACACACATAAAACTTTAACTTGTGTAAGAGCCAGGCAGATACACACACCAGTATCCATCTGTCTACAAGTACAGTATAAATTTATATAAAGTATATGCCATACATATATATATATATATCTTTTCAGAAAAATGAGGACAGCACATGCGTATGGAAAAGGAGTTGGTCACAGACCCTTGCTGAAGATGCACAGGCTTTAGTGAAAGGTTATGGTCCACACAGCCCACGATCCCTGCACTTAAGTGCCTAATAAATAGCTTTCCAAACAGAACAACTCACTATATAGGTACTAGTTATTGAGGGTTATTGTTAAGCAAACAAATAATAATAATAAAAAAGAAAACAGGAAACTGACAAAACCAATAGAAGGTGTGAGGCTCTCGTGTCTTTAATGGGATCAGCTGGAAGAGCAGCGGCCTTGGAGCGTCACAGCACTCTCAAAACCATCACGCTGCAACAAGGTCTTTCACCATCTCATACTGGCACACTCTCTATCCCAGTCCCCCTGCTGCCTTCTCCTCATCTCACCTCCTCGCTCAGGGCATGCTCTCTCTCTCCTTCTGCTTCTTCCTCTCTCATCTCCTTCTAGCTCTGCTGCCCCCTCTTCACTGGCTCTCAACCCCTTAACCAGCCACAGCTGCACCTTGTCTACATCAACCAACCCACCGCCCCAGCAGCCAGCCCACAGCTGGATATTATCAGTGCTAATTAACCCAGCTGCATTCTTCTACATTGGAGGACTGCAAACATCAAACCCCATGCACCAGGGGGCCAGCCCCACATTTGTTCCCATTTCTGTGGAATATTTAGGTCATTAAATGGGGCATATCCCCTTGGGAAGGGACAAGATGCTGGAAGTGTCGCGCCTGCGTAAGCAGTACTCCAACAAGTGGTTTTAGGAAGGACATGGTCACGTTTTGTGTTGATGGTGGGGATTAGAGGAGGTCTGGTTACCTGAACTCTGCAGGCACAACCAGGAGGATGTTGGCTTGTAGGGAAATGCCCTGAGCTGAAAGACACATGTTGCCAGATCTGGACAACTTTCATAAATAACAGGATGGAGTTAAATACCTGGGTTTCCTTTGAATCGTACTCCGATTCCTGCCTCTGATAATTGCTAATGGTATTGTCTATGCATTTGTTTCTAAATTCTGAACTTTTCCGCTCTCTCTCTCTCAGACTCCAAAGTACCAAGTCAGCAGTGATCCTTGCCCTCTTCCTCAGCACCCTAATTTCGTTTTCCACACATATACATACACATATACACAAATATACCTTGCTGCTGCACCTCTGGGTTTTTTCATCTTGCTATTCATCACCAACCTCTGCTTTTCAATAGTGCTGAAATTTTATGCACTTCTGGATTTAAAATGCACTTGCCACACAACACTACTCCTTAGAGGGAGCAAAGATCAACCATCAAAATAAGAAGATAAATATATCCAAGTCCTCCAAGTAAATAAAGCAGTCCTGGAAAAATAACAGTATTATCTTGAGCTCATCAGCTCCACTCCAGCATTTAAGTTTTACTCAAATTAGTAAATTACTCAGTAAAAGATGTTTCAGCTCCAGGTTTTCCTGAGCCAAGACACCACTGTGGTGTATCAGCTGGAGGCTCTGGGGCTGAGCAGCAGCCGGTGGCCTCTGTAGCAAAGTCAGCCCTCGGGGAAACCCCACCTGGTAATAACTCACCCAAGGATTTTAGCAACACTTGAGTTCGCTGAATACCTTGAGTTTTCTTCTCCTGTCACCACATCAGCTTCTCAGCAAAGACTGCAGCAACAGATGTCACATTTGGGTCTCCCATCCTCAAACTGCTGCTCAGAGGGACAGCAGGAGGCTTGCAGCCACCTGCAAACCCACCCAACAGCCCCTCTCCTGAGCCCTGTCCCCCTAGCACAAGCCCAGAGAAAGCCCCTCCAAAACCTGTAGAACATTTATAGGGTCTCCACTGCCTTGAGACCCAAGTACTCATACAGCAATTTATTTTCACAGCATTCAGAGTTGAAAGGCCAAGAGCATCTCACAGACACAACTCACCCACGTCAAAGAGATATATCATCGATCAGATCCTCTCAGAAGAGGCAGTAGTGCAGCAGCTTAGCAAGAGAGGCTCCGCTGCAGGGTTTGCTGCAGGACAAGCTGGGCAGGGCTGGGGGGGAACCAGCTGCGGTGTGCTGAGCCCCAGTCACCCACCTGCTGAAAACGTGCCTCCACTGGTAACTGGGTGAGGGAAGGGGGCCTGTCTGGTGTCTTGCAGCAAACCCAGCTTTGCTGAGCTGCTGCTAGAATTTGCTGGTTTAAGAGTTTATGTGTCTGAGTGTCATGTTTAGGATGTGATCATGAGCAAATGATTCAGTCTCGGTCATCTGGTTAAGACACATTAGCCTTAACCAGGTTAGAGGGTTAAACCCTGCCTATTAACAGGGCACAGAAAGCCCTCACAGAGCAAAAATAAATGTTTTTATATAAATAAATAAAAGATGTTTTGCATCTCTAAAACAGGCCTAAGCAGTATGTATCACCAACACCGCATGCGTCCCCTGGCAAAGATCTGCTCCTGACAAAGGCGGCTGTCAGATGCCGTTATTTCCTTGGAAACAAAGAGAATTATAATAGAGCAGGATCCTATAAAAAGGCAACACATAACTTATTCTTGCAGCTGACACAAGCTGTTATTGTTGTCATTGAGCAGCTGCTGCGAGCCTCGGGTGCGTGTGTGCATATGGGCATGTAGGTCCTGGGCACCTTCCAGATTTAGGGAAAAGTTCCCCTACGCAAGTGCCAGCCTGCACGAAAACTTTAGAGCACAAAAGTCTTCAACTGACCTGCTTGGATCAGCATGCAGGAAGCACGCACGTATGGCATGTTTAACCTTCCCTGAAGCACTGAAGTACCACAGGCTGTACCTTTATTTGGTGGAAATTAGAGCAGGTCTGCTGGCTTCAATGAAATAATATAAAACAGCTATAGCCAATTGTCCCAAAAAGTTAAGGGGAAGAAAAAAAAAACCAAAAGCCCAGGTCATATCAGTGACAGCGATTAGCACTCAGGTGTAGCTGAGCTCTTGATGGCTGATGGAAGCTCTTTAGCCACCAGTTTTAACAGCAGGCTCAGACCTTCGGTACTTCACCTCTCTAAAATTAGTTAGACCTGCTGAAGTTATGCTGAAGAGGAAAGGTAAATCACTTAAAACAACTAGATGATCTCTAAGGTCCCTTCCAACCCAAACCATCAATGATTCTAAAATAAACTACAGGAATTTTACTCTAGATTTGTATTTTATCTGTAATTAGTTTGCTGGAAATTCTGACTAACCTTAGCGCTCATTCCTGACACAGCAATTGCAGAGAGGATACTTTTTTGGACCAAGCATCACGTTCCCTTTCACAGAACACCTAGCTAGAGGCAGTACCTTCCCATCCAATGCTTTTTCAAGGTTAAAACCCAGAAAAACAACACTGAATTGGATCCAATTAGAACAATGACATACAATGAAGTATTGATACTAAAAGGCGAAACAATATAGCCAGCATGTGAATACCTACTAGTGAGGGGTTTTTCTCCCCTGGATAGCGCACACAGGCCAGTCCCAGCGCAGCAACACTAATGCATTCTGCCTTGTCTTCCTTAGGAAATAATTCGCTGCTATGTTATTTTGCATTACAGTCCTAGTGTTAGCCTGGAGTACTAACTCAAGCTCTGTGATAACAGGAGGACAGCCCTGGTTTCAACAGAAGTTAGCAAACTCAACAATACGAGTAAAATTTGCACTCTGGATCTACTCAGCAAGACTTCATCAGAAGCCACGAGGGCTATGGAGATACTTGCTATGAAAATGTGACCTTTCAAGTGTTGGGTTATCTCTAAAGATTTCCTGGTGGGTTCTAACATATCAGCATTAAATTCTGCTGTTTACAAGGGAAGCTTAAACCAGTGTTTTCCTGACCATGACACTTATGTGTGTAGAGATAGCTCAAGTGAAAAAAAAAAATTAACACGTTATGTGGTAAAAAAAGCTATGCAGAGAGAACTATGCAGCTAGTAATTGTGTATGTGTTTTGGCTTTGTGTAAGAAAAATTGAAAAAAATCCTAGAAATATTTGAAAGTTTTGTGTGAAAATACCCCATTTTAGTAAAAGAATAAGCATGTACAAATGCCCACACATGGGATGTTTCAGTTTGGATTAAGTGAGGCATTTCAGCCCTCACCAGTTAATTCACATAGATACGGTTTATTCTCCTTCATCAGCCTGCCTGCCAAACCTCTGCTGTGACACTAACAAGGCATCGCTGTCATTAATTTGCTATCAAATGCAAGGGTTGTTATTGGTGTCCACTAAGTATTAGCTCAGGAAAAAGGGAATTAATTTGATATACATGGTTACATGGGCAGCTTTTAAGTAGTAACCCTGTAGTTTAGTAAGTTACCTTGTTTCTAAAGTCCATGACTTCAGAAATATATATGCTGTGCATCTTACAACACAACGCAATGATAACCTCCTCGCCAGCTTCTATCACACATTTTAAGCCATGCATCCATCAAAATCAATTCCATGAGTGTTTTGAATCAGCAACTTTCACAATTCTTTCAGTCCAGCAGACAAACTGCATGGAAAGCTGCTTTACTGCTGTCCTAAGGGTGCAGCTGAGGGGAAAAAAAAAAAAAAAAAAGGAGCATAGCAAGTGTGCTCTGATGCCTTGGATCATACAAATCATTCAGAGTATAAAAATTGTATTACTACTCCATACTTACTTCAAACCATTTGAACAACAGCACCAACACACGCTCTCTACAGTTCTTCCAAATTCATGTGTTTTTTCACTACATATCACGATTTCTGCAATTAGTTTAGCCTGACTGGGCAGAAGCTTTTTGAGTAAGACAAGCTCACAGACCAAGTTTTATATATGTTACTGTGACGAAGTAGATTACGTCCTGTGGCCTCACCTTTCTGGATCAGCTACCTGGAGCTGTCTAAAATTACAGCCGTGCTTTCCTGTAGGTTTATGAACCAGAGTATCTCCTGCTGAATGACACCTCAATTAGCAAGAAAGGGCAACAAGCCTCCAGCCAAGATGCAGTCAAAGAAAAGGGGCCCTCTCCCCCAGGAGATACCTTTGACCCCCTAGATTATTTTGAGAGCTTTTTTCCAGCCAGGTGGCTGCTAGTGGAAGGAGAGTAAACGTTCTTCACTGTTTATGCTCTTATAAATGACAACTGTTCCATTACCTAGCTTATTTTTCTTATTCTGTATAAACATACACCCAGGGAACATTAGTTTGAATAACAATTTTGAGAATGCCAAGGAAGAAAAGACTTGATAATAAGGAGGCTTTAAGAGGACTGGGCACATGAGACAAGTCGTGCAGTTATTTTGCTATTATATTTCAGCTCTACATCACTATTTTTACTCCCTCCACAAGACAGACTGCATAGTGTTCATTTTTAACTCAGTGAATCAAAGAGTAGTTTATTTGCTCTCTCACAAACTAAGCACAGTTGAATATCAATCTAAGTTCTAGAGCCTGCACTATTACATGAGGATGTCACAAATAAATCAATGAATTCATTGAACTGAACCAAACTGGCTGAGTAGCAGATTTGGAATAGACTCCTCCATACACAATCCTCAATCTGTTGAAATACTGTACTTCTGTCCTACCCACCACAGTCATCCAGTGTTAAGCAGGGAACAACACAACTTACAATGCACTCCCGCTGTAGCGCAGCTTAAACACGAACATTCGTGGCACTGAAAACCGTGTAAGCTTTCCACTTACTGAAAACAGAAACTTTTTTTATATTTGCTACTTATGACATTACTGCTGGGGTCCAAGTAAAAGCTACCACCAAGTCTAAACTTTAGCAGTCTTCAGGTGGAGATTCCAATCACAACATTGAAGACCAAGATAATTATTTCCCTGTACTGATTCAACCAGCAAAGCAATGCCTCCCTATTTCACTGAGTTCCAACATGCAATGAACGGCTTCCATCTTCCACAGGACAGGAAAACACCTCTTTCCAGCGGTGAACTGGCCGCTTCTCTCAGTATCTTGCTCTGCATATTTACCCCTATCAAACTTTTAAGCCTGTATTCAAATTTGGTTTTGTAACTTCAAACTAAAATCCTGTCACCACTACTGTCCTTCGCAGCAACACCACCAGCTATTTAGGAGACTATGGTGGTATAGAACCTTACCACGATAATAGCTCATGCAGGATTATACCTAAGACAACTCCCATAATTTTTCTCCTCACCTTCACTAGGAACTCTGTGGATAGTCATTTAGCTCAGTTTTGGCTAATCTTCCTCATATCTTAGGATGCCTCAGTGACAAACATTTCACCTATAACATTTCTTTAGCCTTCTGGCTGCTACAAATAACTTCTAGACTTGCATCATTTTAAGCTTACTCTCCATGAATACTAACGTGCTTGCAATTGTAGATAGCACTGCTCTTGTGACTAAGCATCATCACCTTAAATAAGTTTTTATGGAATTTACTGCAAAAAATAAATTATGGCATATTTGGTAATAAATTAATAACATCTAGAAATTAAGTTTGTCTGGATTAAGAAAAACAGCATTTCCCACAGCAGTAACCTTTGCTAAGGAGGCAGATGTGACCTCACGTATAATAGTTCTTTTCATGTGTTTCTTTACCCTAGAAAGGATTTCATTTTGTAACACTGAAAGTTGTTTTGTTTTTTATTATCAGAAGTACAGTTACACTGTATTCAAGAACTTTTCTTTCATAGTAGCAAGTTAATTAACACACAGTATAGCTCTTCTGATGTGAGGGACATAGAACTAGACCAGGTCAGCCTCTTTTGAGAGTCAATATGCACAAGAAAATTTTATTTAGAGAAATAATTAGGAATTCTTATCTCCCCTCAAATTCTGGCATGAAACGTTAGTTAGTTAGTGCACCCAAGGCAAAACTCCCAGTATTTTAAGTGAGATTTCTGCCCGGACTTGAAGCCATTTGAAAAGCCACTGTACAAGCGCTTCACAGGACAAAACTTTAAAGCATGAACTCAAGAACTAAAGTCCCAAGCTTAATTTGAATAGCTGCCTGACAGCCCATCCTTTCTAAAACACGAAAGGCAAGTACAGCAAAGATATCTGAAGAAAAGATAGCATCAAGAGTCTTTAAGACAGTTAAAATTACGTGAACCATTTCACAGAATTTATTTTTCTAATATTCAAAGTTCTCCGTAAGCGTAGTCTACTGTCCAGTGAGACACTAACCCTCTTATCAAATGAGCTAATTTGTGTTCTGCAAAATAACTGTATTTTGCAAACAGACAGGACACATTGCAGCTTCTCAAGCTTCTTTAATTCTCTTGATGAGAATGAGAAAAAAGTAAGAACTAAAGACTTTGAAGTAATACAGCTTTCCTGGACAGTAGAGTGGAGGTCAAGAACTTGGGCTCTGGAAATAGAGCACAAGTTCCACAACAAAGTGATAAACAAATTCTGTCTCAACAGCCATACACTTCAACCTGGGAATGTGCACAGGCTAGAGCCAACAGCGATGACAACGATGGTAGGTGAGCAAGATAACCTCTAAATTGCTGGCTTAATGAGTGAATTTAGAGTAGACAGCACTCACTTCTCCAGTGGAAAGATTTCCTCACTTCCACCTCTGTGATCCAGCAAAGTTATGGGCTTGCAGCAATCATTGACAAGGACAGATACAGGCACTTGGTAAAGGATCTGGTTCTAAACCTGTTAAAGCCAATAAAAAGACTTTGGTGATAACTGGCTTAGACCCTGAGTAGGGAATAGAAGTAGTATACAAACCTAGAACAAGCTTTAAATCCATAATTGTTAGTTAACATTGGAAAAAGACATAACAATTAAAATCCCTAGCTATCTGACAGCACACTAAACCTCTCTGATCATCACCTTGTGCAGCCATTATCCAGACAAAAGTTGCACCACCTTTTGATGGAGTCAAGACTGAAGGATTCCCATTGCTGCATGAACTGGCACAGCTACTGCAGTGGTGTAGTAAGAAATGGCCTCAAAAACTGACTGTGATGAGATTAAAATCTAGTTTGTTACTCAGACTCTGCAGTGAGGCAGCTGACTGTTTCGGTATTTCAGGTGCTTTGAATTTTCTTCACTATTCTTCCTCTAGTAACTTCAATTTACCCGATTGTTTTTATGATACCTGAACAGACTGACTAGTTTACTGAAGCCTTCCTGTTGAAATATCTTTATAATTGATCATAATTGCAATAATTGATCATAATTGCTCTTTGCGCAGGCATTTTGAAATTCCACAGAGACAAGTCTAAATTGCATCCAAGTACAGGAAAACAATGATGGTATCCAAGCACTGCCCTATTATCTTTTCCCCCCCACAAGGTACTTAATGACCTAGAAAAGTTACAAAAGCATCTTTGAATTACATTTACATATATAAACCAACCAAATATATCCAGCTAACACTGAGAAGAGAAAGTCCCAAACAATGTGAAGACAAACTTTTGCAATGACTGATTCTAGAGCAATTTAAGACTTTTTACTGAGTGCCTGGATGTAGCAGTCAAGTGAACACTTCCCTGCTAAGTGTTATTTGTAGTTAAAGACCACTGAAAGCTTATCTCATTATTCCCTTTTTAGAACAGCAAATGAGTACTTAGTCCAACATTAACTTATGCAGGTTTTATTAAGTTCTATATTCTGGGAGAACAATTTTATTACTTATTCTACTTTTTTTGCCACTTATTCATTTCAGTAAGTGGCAAAATTACTAGAAACTACAGTGGCATCAGGATTTTTAATACTAAGAGCACAGATTTATCAGTCATTGAAAGATAAAATGGTTAGGAAGTGCGGCTTGTGAGATAATATTAAAAAGAATACAGAGATATGTACATGTATGTTTGAACTCATTCAAGATGAAGGAAACTCACAGCTTAAAATTCATGTGGCACATAAAGGTATCTGTTTGAATGCTGTCAATTAATATTCCAAGTCACATGTGGCGAACACATACTCAAAGACTAAAATAAATAAGAGGTACTTTATTATCTAAGAATAGTTTAAAGTGTAGTATTTCCTGACAATGCTTAGAGAGAATCATCAAGTAAAAGAATGCAAAGGTCATAAGAACTTGTGAAATGATGACTGCTATTTTCCACTTAGTTTTCTCATGATAGGGCTGTCAGGTTCAGCATTGGTGAAAATACTTCCTACAACCACATGAGTACCCCAGATGTTATGACGAATAACTTTGCAGCAGCCAAGATCATCAACGGAAAATCCCAAGTGGCGGTAGCGTTCATCTGTTTCAAACAGAGTGTTGTTTGTGTATGGTCCAAAAAACTAGGTGGAAAAAAAAAAATATTTTTCAAGTGAGCACTTCCAAGAGCATTAAAAATGTCAGAACTGCCCCTTTTTAAAACAAAACCCAAGTCCAGAAGTACCAGTTACATCTATTGAAGAAAATTTTATGTGCAGTTTTATTAATGAGATCTACAAAGGAAACTAAGCAAAATACCCCTGGTTATACTGGTACCCCATATTTAAAGATTTTCTTTCACTAACAGAGCACTGAAAGCATACCAGTGTATTTGAACATCTAATCAATCACTCATACAAAAATGAACAGGTTATCACTAAGGATGTTACTACTGAATTGGAGCCCAAAGGCAGAACCCTACTTTCATCAGTCTTTAACTATTCCTTAAATGCATGGAATTTCAGCTTTTAAGCACTATACACACCTTCAACTGCCTGTTCACCTAATAAACATCCCCTGTTAAAACTATTTGCTTCTGTTGACACAATAAATTGCCGCCTTTCATAGAGTTTTCACTATGAAAATGAAAAGCACATAAGTGTTTTTCACATATATTTTCACTATGTTAAAGTAAGCTTTGCTGTGATTATGTTCACCTATGATACGGTTTTAACAGTCAGCTTCTATGAAAGCACGAGTGCCTATGTACTTTTGCCTGACAGCTTTCTGAATTCTCTCTTGAAAGTTTTAAGACTGTGTTTCATAGATGTCTTGGGCAGAAACTGTCAGCTCCTCCAGAGAGCTGGTGTAATCTAACAATGAATGCCAATGCTGTTTAATAGGAACAAGCTATTAATTGTTTCTATGTAATGAAGATAACCATAGTGTAACAAGACTTTTTAAAACCCTCCATCTACACCAACAGGAGTCAGGACTACCACCGTACCTTGGGAGGGCATAACCAGCCTATTCTACAGTGACTAAGAGCTTTTGGGCATAAACTTCTACAGTTATCTGAAGTTCAGCTTCATTGCTGAAAAACATTCTCCAAAGTGCCAACTGTAATGACAGCTGACACAATATGGGAACTGGCTCAGTGTTACTAACCTATCTTAATTTGTGAAACAAACTATCCTATGAGAACATGTGAAAAAGCTGGATTTAACTCATATAGAATACAAATACCACTGCTAGTTAGCACACAGCAGTGTCCCTTGCATATTCCACACAGCACAACTTACTGCCAGTCCTGAGGATGGATCAATGAAGTCAGCCCAATAGCCTTCAGAACAAATTGCATAGCAAATTTCCTTGGCACCATTAATGAACTTAAAGAAAATAAAGGGAAAGAAGGATACCAAATGAGATTTATGTTACATATATATACACATCAGAACACATACAAGATATTCTGAAAATGAACAAGCACAGATTTCTTTTGCCCTCTACTAATGAGAAATTCAGCACGCTTTCAATAAAAAATATTAATAATATTAAAAGGATTAGAATTAATGGCATACATTAGACTACTCCAATCACATGAGATTTAAAAGTGTTCCTTGTGTCGGTCAGTAATGGATTAACAGCTTGTACAAGGAATTACATAACTACTTTGATTATTCATGCAGATTGCAATCATACCTGTTATCCTCTTTAAAAAGTCAACCATTACTTCAAGTATTTCTGTGTTATTTCCAGCAGTTTACAGATCTCACCTAAACTCCACAATTTTGACACTAAATGTAGCATTAAATGTATTTATAATGTACATGCAAAAGATAGTTTTGCTGTAAGGTCTTATCTCAGCCAACAGCACAGTATTACATAGTTCTTCCTGCACTACAAATATTTTAACTGCAAATTATTTTAAAGAACAATTTAGATTTGCGTCGTGATAGCGAACAGTTCCATAAGCACTTGGACTTTTAGACTAATTCTCTTGTTGTAATTAACTGGTGGTCAGAATGAATAATGATTTCAAACTCTCCCACTATTTGAGAGTTTAGGTCATGTTTCAGTTACACTGAGAAGACCAGCTATATTTCTGAAAATAGTATTTTCAGTTAAGCAACAGGCAAAAAAGTTCCCTGTTCCGTAACATGTCATCAAAAACCTCTGTTCTTTTAAGAGACAGCGGAAATAATCTTTTTTTTTTTTTTGTAGCAAACTTTTCACATCCGTTAATTTGATGAATTAAGCTTTTTTTTTTTTTTTAATCTCTGGTGTTGTGTTGCAGTTATGCATTTGTCAGATACAGAACAGAATTCAGGCAGATTTAAAGCTGTACTTCTGTATTCTGACATCAAAACACAGGGCACAAAATAACTACATGACCTACAGGCTACACAGCATATTTTTTCCAGATAAATCAGCAACAGGAGACCTCAAGTTATGTGCTTTTAATCACCTAGACCAGCAGTTTTCAACCCCTGTTATGAGGGCCAGCAGGGGCCCATACAAAACTTCTGAAGAAACCTGCAAAGGTGGGTGAGAAAAAAAACCAACCACAAAAGTAGAGATTTGTGCTGGTTCTAAAACCCTTCTGTGCACTCAGGAAAACACATCTATGTGCAAGATCTGAACAGATAAATACAGTGAGCTAGAGTAAAGCACATGTAGAATTCATATAGCTTCCTCAAAATGTGAAAGGAATTTCCTAATGTCATAAAGAAGCCCATTTCTAATCTCAGAATAATTATACTTTATTCACTGACAGTTATACAAATGGGATTGCTCTCTACAGTTAGGGCCGTCAGCAGCTCAAGGTTCTAAATTTATAGAAATATTATAGTTACTAAGCTTCATTCCCTTGATGGTCCAAAATAAGGGAAATTTATTATTTACAGTAATCCGTTCTGTATTTTGAGGTTTGACAACTCATGATTAACTGAGTTTCAACTTTCAATTAAGTCACCAATAGAAGTCATCTGAAGACAATATTTTGGGCATTAGATTTCCGATACAGTACACATTTTGATCCAGTGTTGTAACAACCCCACATCAATCACTTAAGAGTGAGGTTAACAAACACTTGAAATTTACTACTGTAAACACATTTGGCTGTACAAACCCCTTACTACTTTAGCACAAGCGTCTCACATTAAATAAGTATTTTTAAGGTTACTTCTAACCATCTATGAAGCAAACAAACAGACCATTTTCTTGTGAATTTGCTGTTAGTAACCTTTAGGCTGGGAGGTTACATTCAACATTCTAACACCCCTGCAATGACTATATTAGACTTGACAGGGAGGTGCACAAGGAAGAAAGATGCCAATTAACATATAATTAGACCAGATTACAATGCCAAAGACCAACAGACCATAAATAATTCAAAGAGAAGAACACACTAAAATGAAGGGAATTCTAATTTGTGTGTAATCTTTATGTTGATCCTTCAGACTGCTTCTTCCTTTTCTGTGGTAACCCTTACACTGCTTTATACAGGCCACATTTGCAATTTACAGGATTGAAAAGGACATTAACAGACTATTTTCAAGCATGAATATGACCTTCACCATTCAGATGAAAATCCTACTGGACAATTTTTTCTAGTTTTAGAAAAGTTATAACAAATAATATATAGAAACGTTGTATTTTTTGGTGCTAAGAAAAGACTGCCAGCAGTGGTGAATGATGACACCTGCTGGAGTACACACAAAAAAAAAAAAAAATCACGAAGAACGTGGAATAAAACGACTCTCACAGAGACCTCTAGTGGCAACAGAGCAAGACCACAAATTTCGTGAGAATGGTTAAGATGAAATAAATATAACTGATACACAGGCTGAAAGCATTAACAGTATCCATTATCAGAATGGAAAAATAAAAAAGGACAACAATCAGCTATCTTTACTAATTTACTGTAGCATTTTACAACATTTTAGCATACTTTTGACTCACCTAACCATAAAGAAATAGTTCTGAGAGACATTTTATGTAGAGTACTCAAAAAGCTACAAAACTGGGAAAAAGTTATGTCCATTTTATCAGTAAGAGAACAGAGGATTGGTTCACAAATGCTCTACCAAAGCTAGAAATGGACCGAAATACACATAGTGCACAAAACATTCATCTACAAACAAAAATATGCTGATGCTAGTGTCAGCTACTTACATTTTCTAACAGCATTTCTCTCTCATCCTCCACTTCTTGACTCCATACGGTCATATCATTTTTAGTCTTCTGGGTGACAGTTAATACCGTTAAACGGCTGGCATTCACTTCTGGAAACAGTGACTCAAAGTCTAAAAAAAGTGAAACCAGCACGTTATGGCTTCCTCTTACATTCTAGATTTTTTTCAGTTTTATTGACCCTACATGAAAGGCTTCCTTCCATTTAAATCCAAGATATGCATGCATTTTTCATGTCAGATCCAGCAATCAGCATGCTGGTTTGGAATGCTGACACTGCTCTCGTGGGAACTAACATACCTTGGTAAGGTCCTCTTAAGAGCAATTTAGGGAGTTTGCTATTTCAAGACCTTCTATTTAA
>JAVJGJ010000061.1:41109393-41127986 GCA_035590215.1 Microhierax caerulescens
TTTCTTTCCTGTCTGTTCAAAGCAGCAATGCTGGTTAAGGAAAGGGAATTTAAAACTCTTGCCTTCAAAAGAAAAGATTCAGCATTCAGGATCCCTCTGTGAATGTGCATATGGCCTTTAATTTACTTTGGTTATAAACCAGGTGTTTCTGGACAATCTTTTTTGCTTTGCTGCTGGGTTATTAGCATAAGCCAGTTCTAAAGGTTTCAATACATAATAGCTAAAAATCAGAGCAAGAAATTGTTTTTGTTTTTCATGGTAATAATCGGCCATACAATGTTCTTGCTGTATTTAATAAAATTTCTGCTTTATTAGGATCAAGAGGGAATCCTTATATTCAATTCTAAACAATATGATATATTAGATAACTATAATGTTGCAATTTTTCAGATTTTTTCATGGGAACATTTGCTCACTTTTGCATGCTACTGAACTATTTTATTAATTCAATGTTAGCACACTTAATTCTCATTTGCTTTTAAATTAAATATTCATGTCAAATCTCTGAACTTCAGCAAAAAACGGCTGGAGAAATTCAGCTTTAACTCTTTACAGAATGTAATTTATTTCCTCTAATAGGAAAGCACTCTGGATTACATTCAGCCTGTATTGACTTGTCCTTAGGCAATCCCAATTTATCTTCTCTCCAGGGTTAGCACTTCAAGATACTCAAATCAATCAATGAGTTTTCATCCCCTGAAGTTTGTGGCCTGAATTCATAAAGATTAATTTCAATAAAGTTTCTACCTCTATTCAAAGGAGACTGCAAAATCAAACGATCCAATTACAGATTTATCAAATATTAATAATGAAAATCTTCCAGATCTTTCTGATGCCAACATTCTTCTCCCCTGGTGTCAGGAAAGTAATTAGCAGCTGGCTTTGATTAAATTCTTCCCTCAGAGATTACTTTTCTCAGTTTGGGGGAGAGGAAGGAATGCACACAAGACGATACCTAACTCCTTATTTTAAAGCCTTTTCTAAAAAATACACATAGGTTCAGTTAACTGGACACATCTTTCCACAAAGATGGAAGAAACTCAAGTCTCTGTCCAGGAACCTGGAACAATTGTAATGGTGAAACCTGAAGTGCACGACTGGCATTTCCTGGTGTGTTACTGAGATGGGTTTTTTTTTCCCTTATCAGTTTGTTTTGGGTTTTGGTTTTGGTGGGATTTTTTGGTGGCAGTAGCTTCCTCTTGGAAGTTAGAATAGCGTGCAGCACAGGCAAGAGTCTGAGTAGCTGCAGCAACATCATGGTGAGAGGGATGCAAAAGGGAACTTCCCCAGTCACCCTCTGCCTGCAAACTAAACTCCAAGCCCTAGCTGGCGTACTGCTTCACCATCCCCAGACTTGCTGGATTTCTTGGTCTGAAAGCAAAGGAGCCAGGTGCCTCTCAGAAGCTGTTTTGGTACCTAAGACAAGCAAAGGGTGAATTTTCATCCCTTCCTATTCTGGTCTTCCATGTGCCCAGAGAAGCTGTGGAAACTCCATCCCCAGAGGTCTTCAAAACTCAATGGGATGAGGTCCTGGAATTGGACTGAAGAGTTCAGAGTTCCAGCATGGAAATGTGGTTTTTCCTGTGATCAAGTGCTTCCATGTTCATGAAAGTCAGAGGGCTCTTCTCACACAGACATCACATGCTCCTGGACAGTTCAGTGTTTGTCAGCCAGCACCTGCACTGGTACAGATACGCGTGTCGTCTTCACTATCTTCTCAGCTCCGTGGCATGGCTGTTGTAACCCGTTTATTTGGTTTATGAGTGATGGACCTATCCTGTTCAGTACAAGGGAAGTTTGTCTTTCTGTAAAGAACCAGGTACTGTTCCTGAAGCACGTACGCTGCTCAATAAAGCCCAGCCTCGAGGGGGTTCTCCTGTCCTCTTCGATTGTTGCAGAAGCAAGACATTGACCACAACCTCTTCGTCTTCATCTTTACTCATGAGCTGACAGGTAAAAGTTTTTTAAGCCTGTCCAAATAGAGGCTTTTGGAATTCTTCCATAAGCATTAGAGTTGCAGCTTTTTCCTGTTTTCCCAAAGCCAGGGTTTCGTCACTCATTTGTGGTCTTTGCTGCCTGTATGGCCCAGTTCACCCCGCTGTTAATCAGGTGTGATTCACCTGAAGGCAGTGGACTGCGCCAGATTATGAGAGCAGTGGGGTTTTGTCTGTAGGTGCTTATCTGAATACTGCAGAACTGGTCATAAAAATAATGAGATATTCTTTATTCTTATTGTACTTAAAGAAGATACTTTAAAATGCATTCTAAAGTATCTCCATTTCTGTGCAATGATGGATAGTGTTGGTGCTTGCAATTTACCTAATGGCAGCCATTAAACTTCATTAGGACTTTGTTAAACCGAAGTTAAAATCATTGACATTGATTTTTGATCTTTAAAACCTGCTCGCAGCAAATCAGTAACCGAGCATGCCAAAAGCCAGCCGACTCTCATAGCATGCCGGTCACATTCCCTGCGGTTCAAAAGTGCTTCACGAGCAATGGCAGAGGGAGGGAGGAGGGTCTCAGCCTGTGGTCCGTGTGACATTTAGGAGCACCATGGGTCTGACCTGCAGAGCTTAGCCTTGGGCTCATGCTCTGAGCTGACAGCCTTCAGCCATCACGTTGTTTGCCCGTGTCACTGCCCCAGTCAGGGAACTTCTAGTCTCTACGCTCTAACTCAGCCTCTTTGTTTATTCCTTTCACTCGCCATATTTATTTTTTCTTGCATATACAACTGCGGCTCCCCCTTCGCTTGACCTGCTAAACCTTGTGTTTGAAATGAGGAATGTCTGTTCCTAAGTGCCAGTGAAATGGTGATGAAGTAGAAGGGAAGAAAGATTTTAGCATACTCTTCTTCTAGAAATGTAAACATCCTCTGGCTATAGGAAGAGTAAACTTCCCCTGGAAATATAAGTGTTTATATGAACAATCGCTTTCTTCTGGCATTTCCAGATACTAGGCCTGGAGATTTGTTCGCTGCCACTGGGAAAAGAGGCTTTTTAGTAAGTGGTGCAAATGCACAAGATAAGCCTTAGCGTGGTTTGTTTTCTTTTTGGAAAGACATTCCCCCCCCAGATCTATTTCTATGAACCTGAAAGGGATTTCCTCCTTTATCTCAGGGCGTTGCTCTGTGTCTCATTCAACTCCCCCGCCTGTTTGAACGTACATCCGAATGAACAGACAGAGGAAGCGAGCATTTCCCTGATAACTGGCAGGGTCTAACTCTGCCGGAGCTTAGGGAACTTTACTGGAAATCCTTTACCAGCAGAACTTCCCCTGTATCTGTAAACTACCAGTTTACATTTTTACCAAAGAGAGAAATTTATCAACCGTACTAAATCGGGGTGTGCTATTTCCAGATGTGGTGACCTCTTTCAAATAGGAGCCCTGACATGTGATCACCCAAATGGATCTGAAGCTGTAACGCAGAAAGTAATTCATCTCAATTCTTATTGTGGCTTTTAATGTTTTAATCAAGAGGGGGAGCTTGAGCTTTAAAAGCTTTATAATTTGCTTGATAGTGATTAAAAACACATATTTTTCTTGGTGTGGCAGCATGAGCTGCTCCTGCCTTCAGCCCTCTCCACTTGCATGGAGAGAGTGGGGGGATTCCTGTCTCCTTCCTCTCCAGGTATCACTTCCACCAGCACCTCTGGGATGCTGCCACATCCAACATGGCCAGGCTGACTACGAAGTGGAACAGGGGGTGTTTGCAGGTTGCATGTTTCAGGAGGTATTTACATTTATGACTAGGAGACGTTGCTCCCGCTCTGAATCTGCCTCATTGTGAGACCAGATAGGGAATTTAGGTGTCAAACGTTCAATGCTGAGCCTGTCACCAAGGTTAGAGTCCACATGAACTTTAGTGTGACCGGAATTTGTTCTGCATTGAACTTGAACCTGAAAGGGGACTGTTTTGCATCAGGACTGCACCAGTGTTTCTGTTCTGTTTGACCGAGGTCCCAGGTCTTGGATGGAGAGGTCTGTGAGGAGGAGGAGGGGCAGGAGGAGATGAAGATCTCCTCCTCGATCTCCTGGTGGGAAAGACAGCAGGTTTGTCAGGCTGCAAGCGTTCTGAGTCCTGGCTCTTGGCTGTGGTGGTCTTCATCCATGTGTCTTCTCTGAAACATGTTTTTCCAGGCGCTTGGCTCTGGGTCTGCATGCCAGATGTGCTAGGTGGCAGGTAAGGAGACAGGTTCCCATCAGAACTGTATCAAAATCAGTCTTTTTATAAGGTGTTTCTATTTTGGTGACTCTTTATTTTTCCATCTGGAAAGTGTTCTCTTAGAAAATCTGAGAAGTCAAGATTCATGCTTAAACATAGTGCCATGCCTAATGGGCTACTTACTCCACTAGATTCCTCATTTATTGCTTTTAAATGTATGGGATCATACTTTTTAACCCTCATGGTTATGAAGTATGTCTCACAAAAAGGTTTATGGCATCGTGTGTTGCCTGTGAGTTATGAGACTGTTTCTGTCTGGCAGTGAATGAAACAGCCCAGCATCTGGGAACGTGTAAAACCAGATATTGCAAAACTTCCCACTTTGAGGAGATGGGATGCGTGATGGATGCTCTGATAAAGTATCTTCTTTGACATGTAAGTCAGGACGGTTGGAGGCCCTTTCTATAAAAATTTATAGAGCTTAACCAAACCTCCTGGCTGGAATCTTGGGGAAGTCAGTGACTGTGAAACATCCCAGTGCCAAGCGACAGCAGGGATGCTTAAAATCCTGCCCGCTTTTGTCCTGTGCATTAGGAGCAAATCCGTGACTTGGCTCTGCAGTGAGGCAGGTGAGTGGTGCCCAGAATTTCAGGATCAGTCCAGAAAACCTTCTAAAGTCTCATCAGCATTTTTGTTACCCACGTTCAGAGCCTATTAAAACCAATAAAAGACCTTCTGAGGCCTTTAGTGAAAACCAGAATAAAAATTAGACATTGAGATATGCTGCATATTAGTAATTCCCCAAATATTTCTTACTGTGAGTCACTGAGTGAGACAGAATCCACGTATGAAGCCTCTCTGTCCATGCTCCCCAGCATCAGTCTGGTACTTCAGGGTTAAATTGTACTGTAAGAGCAGCCTTGGGTAGAGACAATGAGATGAACTAATAATCATTCGACTTACTGCATTTTGCCTTGTAATATATCTAGAGCTAAACCTATTAACTTGGAGAGCATCTTTATTGCTGAGAGTGAAATGCTTCTGCTGACAAATCTGGTTAGGTGCTATTACATATTTCTGTCACCAAACTCTTGTTCCTAATTTGCTATTTTGCTAATGCATTTTTGGCCTAACTCCATGGCACACCACCTATTTATGCTTTAGAAAGAAAACGAAATAGTGTAATTTCCAGAACACATTCCTGGTAGGTTTAATATCCTCTTTTACCAGTTTAGGAATAACAAACAACCTACTAACTTGTCGCTGACAGATTCATTTTCCCATGTTGAAATGACTAAAACGAATGACTGAAAACTACATTTTGTATGTGTCAACCGTCTCCTTTCTAAAGGTAACCTAAAATGAAGGCTCTTCACTTTCTTACATGAACTTCAGAAGAAAACATCAGACGTCGTCTTCAGAAGTTATTATAGGAACAGATGAGACATACAAGGTGATCAAAGGGAGACTGAAGTTAGCCGAAATGCCCTGCTCGTATGATGAAACCATAAAATGCTATGGATTCACGTGCTGCATTCCAAATTTAAGCCTGCAGAGAACAGCCAAAAGCATCCTTTTGCATTTTTGTCACATTTAAAACTACTGAAAATAAAGAAAATCAGTGGTGTAAATGATCAGTTGATCCCATTTTCCTCTTGGATAATTACTGATCAGAAGAAATGGGTCTAGTGAGGACAAACTGCAGTGCTACTTCGGAAGGGATCATTCCTGGTCCGTATTACTGATTCCCTGCTGAATCTTTAGTGGCATTGCCAATTACTTCCCACACAGGCCAAGGCTACTGTCGATGCACAACTTTGACAGACACAGCTTTGGCTGAAGTATCGTTTAGCTGGTGTTTAATTGCTGTTTGTTCCAAAGCTGTAGTCATGAGACCCAGAGACAGAGCGACGTGCGTACAATTTTCTTGAATATATAGTTTTATTTAAGCTCCATACAGCAGACCCAACATTTTGTGCTGTCTTCCAAATGCTATCTTTAGCTTCCAATTGACAGCGAGTATAAATCAGTGACTGGGGTGTCTAACAAAAGGCGTCATCAAGCATATCTCTACGTACTTGAATATTCAAACTCGCATCTTTATTCAACTCCCCGCAATGGTTCCAAAGTTGCTCATCACCAACTATGGTGATAAACCATATGAGCTATGAGCTCATTAAAGCCTTCTCCATAGATGGACAAAGGAGTCCCATTAGGTCATGGTAAGATCATCATTTCATCGTGCTGAAACTCATCTGCAGCATCCCCTGGGAGCAAACCCAGCTCAGCTGCTCACAGCCTGTTCTGATCAACCTATATAGCTCGAGAGGAAGGAGAAGGGAGACTTGTGCTCCCACTTGCCAGCCTTTGCCCATCCTTTCTGCCTCAAATAAAACAACTTTTAGAGCAAATCAGTTTAAGGGAAGAATGCTTTGGGGCCAAGTATTTAGTTGGCTAAAACAGTTTGGTGTGGAAAACCAGCAGAAGGGCTGAATCTCTTTTAAAGCTTTATTCTTTTCTGTCACATTCGTTTTTTCACCAGGAAGAAGGTTTTTGGCAAGCTGCCTTCAGCTGGTGGGTTGTGCTGCTCTGTCCCTGTGCACATCAGTGGCTGCACCTATTTCACATGTCTGCGCTGTTCCTTTGAGAGCTTTTCGGGAGTGAAGTGACTTGCAGAGAAAATGAAATTTCTTGTAAGTGTGGGCACAAGGGGATGACATTGTGGAACTGATAAAGCGAATGTATTTTGAAAGGTCACTGAGGCAGGGTGGCTGTAGTGTATGCACATCTCTTTTGTAGCACATTATTGCCTGGCAGTCTTGTTTGCAGCTTGCCTGTCCCTCCGGTCTTCCCAATGATGTAGGGGAAGTGTCTGTAACTCGTGCAGGGCAGAACTGTCACCCTGTCAGCGAGAGGGCAGAGGAAATGAAAGCACTGCTCCCTGGAGCACCTTGTGAATATTTATTGTGGCAGTGCTAAGCATTTCTATCAAGCTGCCCAGCCTTTAAGGGTCTGGAGCTGATTTTGCTGCTGATGTTTACTTAAGAAAATGCACGCCAGGAACCATCCCAAAACACAGATGTGATGTTTCAGTACACAGCAGTGACAGGGGGGGCTGTGGCAGGCGTCTCGGCAGAGACCCCACATCCATCGTTACGTTTGTGACAGTTGTTACCCCTAATGAGCCTGGCCAGCAGCTTCGAGGGTGGGGACTGCAGGGCAGAGCGGGGCACAGATAGACTGATCACCCCCAGAAAGACCCCAAGGTGCAGGTAAGAGGCAGCAGAACCGATTTGCCTCAGCTGAGGACCTGGTGGGCCAACTGGGAGCTCGTGGGGAGAGGACCCAAGCTCTGCCGGCTGCTGGCAGTGCCCCTGCAGCTAACCCAGGCAAGCCCACCCTGCGTTACCAAGCTCTTCTGCTTGGCCGTGCATTGACGTCGAGCGGTTTAAATACTTGCCAGTACTTAAACTGAGCACATCAGCCCTTAGCAGCAACAAAAGTCAGTGGTGTGTGTTTGTGCCCTGACTGCAGATAGCCCGCATAGAGGAAAAGTGGGTTAGACTCAGACTGTTGCCTTTGTCCACATTACTGACCTTTTGCCTTGCATATTGCATGGCCTGCGGGTGGAGGACGGAGGATTAAAGGTTAAGAAACCTCTCTTGAAAGAGTTAGGATGCCTAAATGTTTAAAATGTTTCCTTTCCCCAGTAATTCCAATATATATTAAAGCTAAAACCCTTCTGAGAGGTAATAAAACAGAACAGCGGAGAAGATCATTGGGAAGATTAGGAAGAAGAGACTTAAGAGCTTACTCTTGATGCTTTTGGTTTTATACTTTGTTCCTATTTTACTCTGTCAATCTCTTCTAGTGTTTCTCACTGTGATTTTTATTGTGTTTTTATGGAACAGAGACAGCATTGCGAACTACCAGGGAAAAGCTTGTTGTCATTTAGCAGAGGGGGGAAGAACATTCCTTTGCACATTTTTTTGGTGTTCCTGTTATATATCAAATTTAGAAAGTAACAAGAAGTAGCATCCAGTTTTCATTAATGCTTCAGGGATTTCTTGGCGCATATGTTTTCATTTCCAAGCATTCACGCGAGAGGCAAAGGAGAAGATGAAATTCCTCCTTCCCAGCCATGGATGGAGCACACCTCTTACCGTAGCCAGGGGGATGCCTGGACCTTGGTGCCAGATCGCAGGCTGGTAACCTGCCCTGTCTGATGCTCTAGCTCTAAAGCCAGCAGCAATGGGAAATACGATGATGGCTTGTTAGGACAAAGGGCCATGGTGCGATCACTTCCCTTATGTGAGCGTTCCTCTTGACACAGTCTGGCTTGTGGCCCATATTAATTTGCTCAAAAAGAAAAGAAAATAAAAGATGATATTCACATTCTTGGAGGAGTTGTGTGTTCCATCTGGATACTGCAAACCTGCTAACCCTGTCCAAATAACTCCCATGTTTGCCTTGCTCAGCAAGTGATTTCTATGCGTTTCGTCAGTTAAACATATATGTGAGCTGCTGAGGCTGAGCATGAGGGTGTCCTGTGCCCGTCACTGCTTCCTTACAGCTGGAGGAGTACCCGTGGGAGGTGGTCATGTGAACCATTTGCTCCCTCATTAAATCACAGCAACGCGTAACTGTTTGGGATAGCTCTCCAGTCAGTGTTGTCAGTAGGTCTGTAAAATTGCCACGGAGGTGAGTTTTGTCAGCTCGGGTCTCAAAACTTTGGGACTGGTGCTCACCGGTGCGCTGGCAGGTGTGTGGACTTGCTGATGTGAAAAGTCTTCTCTCTCTTTTAATCTTGGCGTTTCTATGGAAACGGATACTGAACAGGAATTGTTCTTTCCTGCCTTTTTCCCATCATGATTTAATCAGTGGGAAAAAGTGAAGCCAGAGCACCCAGGGGTAGGTGTTTCAGAGAGAGAAGGACCAGGTCCTCACTGCTCACCCCTTTCTTTGCTTTCAAACCAAAGGCTGTGGAGACAGGGACTCAAAAAACTTTTGGGAAATGATTTCAGATTTTTTAAGGCCAAAGTGACCTGTGTGACCGCAGCTTCAGGCAGCGTGTTGCCGTCGGCTGGGAAGGAAGGAGGCTGCAGGGTGAGGACGGTGATTTCCCAGACTTCTCCTAAGCAGCCTGACCTGGAGCACCTCTGGTTTGACTTTCATCTGGAATAGAAACTTTGGGAGGCTCTGCGTACTGTACCTTCATGGAAATAAAATGATCACTCAGGTCAAAGAGAGTTTTGATGAAAATAGTTTGGGTCTGCAGGGGCTGCCCAGTGCCTGTTGGGGAGGTGAAGGCCAGTTGCTCTCTTCTACCTGAGACATCTGGGTCTCATGTTCATGACCACACTCCTGCACAAGAAGTACAGGGCAAGGAGGCGCACGGTGGGGTTAAAGCTGGAAAGGGAAATGCCTCCACAAGTTGCCAGTGAAGCAGCTCCTTGGCAATAAGAATTTCATGATTTTTTTCTCTTCGGTGATGCCCTTGTAAGTCTGGATGTTGCATGCCTGCTTGGCTGGAGAGGGACCTGCAGCTCTCATCTGTGGGGTGGAGGCTGCAGGACTTGGTGCACCCAGTGGATTTGGTGCTTTTGAGGCACTTCTAATACTTCTGATGGCTGTCGCTCAGTGCCTCAGGTTCCACCGTGGTCCAAGTGTCCTTACCTTTATTGCAAGGTGTTTCCACTAATGGATGACATCCTTGTTTCATGCTAGTCTTGCTGTGAAAGGTGGCGAATCCTTCAGGACCAGCTATCCCAGCACCTGTCAGAAATGCAGAATGGAATAAACCCCAATAATTTAGGATGCTACTAATCAACCAGCAGTGATCCTCTGGCTACATATAGAGAAGAGACATGGAAAAGGAAAGGAGGACAGTACGCAGATGAAGGACAGGTTCTGCACTCCATCCCAAACCAAACCAGTGGCCGATTGCACCGGAGAGTCTCTCACAGGTTGGCTCGTGAATAAATCGTTTTTTAGAGGATTAGTCCTTTCTGTGGCATTCAGAGGCAAAGAACAGATCTCAGGAGGACCATCTGGTCCTGACGTCTGTGGCAGGAGGGAAAGCTGCCCATTGCCCTCCTAGCCACCTTATGAAGGAAAAGCAGAACTGTCCAGTGATTTTGAGGCTTTTCTCAAATCTCCCCATCCAGAGGCATGTGCCTGTGCTGGCGAGAGCCCCTGACAGGATGTAAGCTGGCACAGCTCTCGGCTTCAGCCACCTTGGCACGAGGGTCTGCTTCTTCAGCAGCCTGCTGTCTCTGGTCTCATACCCTCAAAGGAAAGGGAGACGTCACTAGAAATATCTATGCTTCTTTATTCCTACAGAAAAGAAAGAGTTAATCCTTCTTTTTAGGGCTAGCCTTCCTGTAAGTTTTGGTATTTAAAATTAATGAAAAAAAATGTGGATCAGATTACTCCTTCTCAGCTGTTTTGCTTTTTCTGGCAAATTGTTGCTTGTAGAGTTCTGGCATTTTTATTTTTTTTTTTTTTTTCTTTTTTTTTCTCTTTAAACATTGACATCTCTCATCATGCTCTATATAACTCTTTGTTCAGAATTATATGAGCGGATGGCCACCCGCCCTTGGTCCTGTTCCTGCTCCTCAGGGCATCCTTTTGCAAGCCGTTCTTGCCCTCTTTCTTCCCTCCTCCAACCTGTGGGCGTCTGACTCGGAGGGCTGGAGACTCATTATGGAGTTTTCTCATGTACCTTACTGTTAATTAACTTGTGACTCAACATGTTTGCATTAGAAAAGAGATAATTTACAGTTTTACTTTTGCTTTGCCTGTTTCTGTGTGCTGGTGATATAAATGCTTTGAAGCTGGTAACATTTCTAGGTTAGAGGAGGTTGTAGATGCCCCATCCCTGGAAACATCCCAGGTCAGGTTGGACGGGGCTCTGAGCAACCTGGTCTAGTTGAAGATGTCCCTGCTCATTGCAGGGGGGGTTGGACTAGGTGACCTTTGAGGGTCCCTTCCCACCCAAACCGCTCCATGACTCTATTTGTAGTGTTGTTAACAGTACTGGTGTGCTAGAAACAGACTTGGAAGGAAAAGGTCTTCTGTAAGCAATGAGTTTCTCACACAAGTGCAACTACAGCGGAGGGAGGACCGCTGCGGATGGTCACCTGCAGCAGTGGGGTTGTCCACACGGCTTTGTTCCCCCAGCACAAAATACTGGCACTGAGCTGGCTGCTGCACGCCGGCACGGTTGGGCATCTTCCATCAGAGATGGGTCCAAAGTCCCACGTCTCCCCTACGCAGAGGGGCCAGCCTGTCTGGCTGTTAGGTTTGTGAATGAAGAGGCATTAACAAGTGTGGCAGCAGTTCATAAATCCTGCTGAGGTTTTGGTAAGTGCCGGGTGTCTGGACGCTGCCTCCCTCAGAGCAGTGCAGGGTGATGGGGACCATCGCAGATGACATTGCAAATGGCTTTCTGCTCATGCCTACAGGCGTACCTCCTAGCGTTTGTCAGAGGGGACCTCCCTCCTTGGGAACCTTAAATGTCCATAAAACCCCCATGTTTCTCTTTCTTCCAGTTTGCAATTTAGGACTATTTTGAAAACCAAAGCGGTTAGGAGAAGGAAAAATTGTTAAACTGAAGCAATTGAGTCGAGCATCGAACTGCAAGCCCAAGGCTAACATGCTGACAAGGAAAACAACTAAAGCCACTCACAAGCTATTCAAAACACTCACGCACCCAAATAAATAGAAAACAACTACAAACCTAATCTTTAACTTTAGCTCACAGTATTGGGGTTATTAAAGTTATTAAAAATCCAGTCGTTAGAGGGCTTGGGGACTCCGTCAAGGTATCTGCGGCTCATTGAGCCTCATGAATTTTGCCTGGGGGAATTTTCTGGTTAATGCATATGTTGACTGGCAAATTGCTTTCTGTCTGCAGAGCTGGCTGGGTGAGTAGCTGGGATGCTTCCATATGGAGGTACTGCTGCTGCTGCTGGAGGTGAAGAGGACAGAGTGGGGAAAACTCGCAAGTAATTCAAAACCTGTGTGTGATTTAGCCTCCTGGTGCTCTGACTCGGCTATAAATATTAAACACGGGTTTGGGTTGGGATTTCAGCTTGGCCCGTTGGCTCCTCTTCCCAGCACACAGCAACCTCATCCATCTCCAAGCCAGAGGGGTGGGCTGCTGGCCGGGCGGCCGTGGCTCAGAGGAGCAGGATGCCTCTCTCCTCTGCTTATCCATTTTTTCTCTCCTTCCATTAATCACACTAATAGCACGCAAGGGGCGTGGGGGGTGGGGGGGAAGAGTTTAAAACCCTCTAATTGTCTGTAGGAATGTGTCAGAATTGGAGCCGTTTCTTTCTGCCCCACTGGCAGGGGCACAGACCCTGGGAGGTGGGAAAGTTCTGGGTGTTGGGGTCTGGGGGATCCCCCACTGCCATGTGTCTGCGGGGGGGTGTGTGTGTGACCTTCCTGGGGTGCTGTAGGGTCACGGTGCACTGGATTTATTCCTTCTGAGGACTGTAACACATCTTTGCAAGGGGCGTATTTGAGTTATGAGTTGCAATGCGATGCAGAACTGTATTTCTGTATCGAGTACCAACGCCTGCGCAGAAATATTTCCCCCGTTCATTGTAAATATAGGCATGCTTGCATTAAATAGGGTTCAATTAGTAGGAAAAAGCCTAGAAAGCCAGGATTTTTTTGCAGTTAGAAGGGCTGGGAGCGGGAGGAAAAGGGCCCTCATGTGAGCCCTTGGGAAGGCTGGACCGGACCTAAAGCCTGATTCATGCTGCACTGGGTAAATCACTCTCTTTATTAAGTGCACATAAGGCTGGAAATATATCCACCTAATTTAAGTTGCACCAGACTAAATTTTGACTTCCAGCTACGGTAACGTTTGATAACGTTGCCTGCTAGGCTGCAGAGCAATCTCCTGCCAGACTGCAGAGCTCCCTGTGAGATACATTAGATATTTAAGGCCAAGTCACCTGTTAATCTTTTCCTTCATGAGAAGATTAATCTATTGAGCTTAAGACTTTCGCTATAAAAACGTATTTAACGTTCTTCTTTGTGTGAACGAGTCTTTTCAGTCTCCCAGCACCTTGTATTCTTGGCTCCAGCGGTGGGAGATAATTTTTCCTGCAACAGTTTTACAAAGTGCAAGTGCAAAAGTAAATACCCCTTCACGCCTTCCTCCCAAGGAGACAGATTTCTGCGGGTGCTTTTGGTCAAACACCACATTTATTGAAGAATATTGCATTTTGTCAAAAGAACTTTTCCCAGTCTCTTGCATTTTGGTTATTTGCATCATTTGGTCAGAGGATTCGGAGCAGTCACTGAAACAATTCCAGACAATATTTTTATAAAAACTAAAGTTATTTCCTTTTCTTGGAAGACTTTTTTTCAGTGGGAAAAAAATATTGGAACGGGTTTCCTGGCTAAGCCTAAGAAAAGCTGTACAAGTCCGTGTTACTTACTCACTTGTATAAACGTGTTCAGTTCCACAAACGTGAAGGTGCCGGCACTGCAGGTGTGTAACTGGGTGATAAGTGCTGTTCATACGCTTAGTAATGCAGCGTGGAAATAAATGACCACATTTCAGATTATTTTAAACTCTTGACAGCTTCTGTATGGAAAGGAAACAGCCAGTACAAATAGATTAAGCACAGAACCGATGTTTAATGTATGCAACTCTCTGAAGGCTTCTAGTGCTAAAAAGCACTGCAGGAAAATGCAAAATCCCACGTGTTTGAACAGGATCATTACAAGTTTGGGGATTTTGCAGGCAGAAACACTAATGATTATTGCACAGCGACGATCGCCTTTTCTTTCCCATCCTCGCAAGGCTGCTGTGATAGATGCACGTCACTCCCAGACGGAGAGCATCTCTAATGGTAATGAAAGCACCCCATAAAGCAGTGGGTATTGGCAGAGCGTAATCATTAAGATGATTTTACTCCATAATGAGATGTTGCGGAGTACAGCTCCATTCAAAATGCTTTAAATAATGTTAACATTGAATATAATAACCTTACAGGGAAATAAAATCCCTCTCTGGGTCTGTTTCTGTCTCTGAAAGGGAATCAATTTTCTTTGCCTGATAGCTTTTCCCAGCACTTAACACAGATGGGGGAAGTCAGTTATTGTTAGGGTTGCCCATGAATTTCCTCTGAAGGTCAAATCTTTTTTTTTTTTTTTTTTTTTTTTTTAAGAAAAAAAAGTGGGAGAGAAGAAGAGGTGTTGGGACCACTATCCTGATGGGAAATGTGGATGCCCGGCACATCCCCTGTCTTGCAGATCCCACAGGAAGGACCTGCTACTGCTGCTTTGGTGGGGAGAGGGTCTGCAGCACTGGTGCGTGCTGTCATTGCGGTCACGGGGGTAACGAAAGGCTCGTGGTAAGGTAAGGTTGCAGGATTTAATTATATGTATGAGGAGTCTGTGTTTGTGTCTTCCTTAAAATACCCATAAGGAACCCGACCATGGACCGGACCAGAGTAACTGAGGCTCTGTGGCTGTTTGGGCATCTCTCTCTTTTAGCTGCAGCATCTTTGACTTGCGCAGTCCGAGCCAGCTGGTGTGCCCAACACGTTGCTTCTATTGCTTTTGAGAGAAAACAACATAACACACACACACACACACACCCAAATCTTAAAATTATATATTCCTGGCTTGCAAATCTCCTGGGCCATGTGCTCTGTGGCTTTGCAGGGAGATCCCCAGCAAAGTGCAAAATCAGGGAGCCCTGTTAATAATGCACTTAATTTCCCTTCTCGCAAAGCAGCCGAGAGGGGAAGGTGCCTGGTTCTCCTCGGTTTGCTCCGCTCCGCAGCTGTAAAACTCACGAGTTAGCAGTCTGAGGTGAAACCGTGACTGTTCGGGCCAAGTTCTCCTCTCAGTTACCGCGCCGTAACCCCCATGAAGTCAAGATTAATAGCCTTTAATGAGCTTCCCAGCGATAACAGAAGGCAGAATTTGGCCCACAATGTATCTTCTGCAAAATGCAAAGCTTGGGAAACGTGCATGTCAGATAATGAAATGCCTGCCATTGTCAAAGTGGGGGTTCAGGTACTGGAGGGGGAGCATTTAACAGAAAAATACAACTCAGAAGTAATTTTCCCCATAAAACCCCAACTGCAGAGTGTCACCATAATGCACCGTAATGACTGGGAGGGGGTGTAATTTTAGAAAGTGGTTTTAAAATGCTGTTCTGGAATACATCTGGATTCTCTTAGGAACAAGCAAAATCTCATCAGGGACCACTTCAAAGACCATTTCCTCATGGTTAAATTATCTCGCGTGAGCCTGCTGTTGCATGTACATTGTTACATTATGTATGATTTTTGACTGCTCCTAATACGAACAAACTGCACAATATTCCATTAGTGATTTTTCAATTTGTTCTGAGCCTTAAGTCCTGCAGACAAGCCTGCCTTGCTGGCTTGGCTTTGTAGGTGTATGGCAGGGTAAATTTCACAGCCCTCCAGCCTGATGTCCTTGCCTAGAGGCTTTGGAAACTGGATTTAATTGTGTCTTTCAGTAAGCATGTCATTGTTATATTTATAATAGTGTTCAAGTTGTTTTCAGGTTTTGTATTTTTATAAAAATGAATTGTGGTGCTGCTGCTGTGAAGGATGGCTCAGCTGCACAGGTCTGATGGCCAGTCTCTGCATCTGCTCCCCAGGGTGTAGGTACAACATGCCACTGTCGTGCCAGGTAGTGTCTGCTCAGGTTTTCTTTCCTCGTTTTCCCTTTTTATCTGGCAGGCAGGTGGCTGTCCTCTGTGAGTAAGGAAATGGTGCTTGGGCAAAGCACATGCACTGGCAGGGAAAAGAAAATGATGTCCTTTGCTTCCCAGTGAGGCACGCCTGAACGCTGGAGATGTCTTTTTATGTCAGTCCCATGATAGCACAACAGTGCATCAAATTAAACCCACATAGATACACAGAGCCTATAATCTGCCCGTATTTCTCGGTATACTCTTGTGGAGCAACTCTTGTCATTTGGCAGATTAAGGAAGTGCAACTGCTGCCTTGTGTCTCTTGCTGAAATTGCTGCATGCTGTATAGTATGATTTGGAAAGAAAATATAAATGTAAGATCGTAGATGTTTGTTGGGAACATAGCAGGGTGACTCCATCCTGTTGTTTGTACCGCTAGTGAATGCCATCAGCTTCCTCTTTAACTCAAATCCAAACCCTTTTGTGAACCAAAATCCTGAGGGAGTTTAATAAACCTACAAGGTAATTTTTAGCTTCCTTTTCTTCCATTTCTATAGGTATGCCGACTCGTTTTAAATTCCATCAAGCTCTTTCACGTCATGGTCTGTGATGCACATTCTGGGTCCATTCTCATGCACGCACTGCTGGTGCTGACACATGATGTAAAGGCTGTGCGTCTAAAAAGATCACCCTTTTTTTAATTTACAGGAGAGGTTCCATGGTCTGTGGGTCACGTGGAAGTGCTAATGCATTGCTTCTGGTCACGTCTTGTCGACTTCTCTCACTTGGGCCAAACTATTGCAGGTCAATAAAATGCATCGGTACTTTCCTGGTATTACTCTTCCATGGAAGCAGTCGCTGTGGCTGCAGGAGGGATATTATTCACCTGCTGGAGGGATGGAGAATAGGGTCTTTCTGAAGATGTAACCTGCATTATGAAAAAGCTTCAGAGTCTTGATTTTCCATCATCTTCTGTCTTTTTGGCATATAATTTGGATCGTGTAATGATCCCTTTTATTCCCTCATGTATCCTTCGCTGGGGGAATGGCTCTGAGAGCGTGCCCCTCGCTTGTCACCCTGGGACTGGCCACAGTTTCACCTGGTGCCTGGCACAGCTGGTGCTTCACCCAGGTGTTTTCAGGGTGCCCTAGGGGTATCCCTGAGGGTGCGATGCAGCCCCCCCATCTCACAGCCCCGCAGCCCCTGCCTGCGGGCAGGGACCCCCCAGGCGGTTTGGGTGCCCCAGCCCCACAGAGCCATCCTTACAGCCGTGGGGCAGGGCAGCATGCTCTGCATCCAGCAGCCACGGTGGGGGGAAACTCTCCTCCCCCCTATTTAGCTATAAAACACTAAAGCCCTCCTTTCTTTCCAAGATCCCCGGCTGAGCTGAGCCAGGTGCTTGGTTCTCATGGCTCACTGGTGCTCAGGGGTGCCTTCTTGCAAACCGCGGCTGCAGGCTCTGGTGGGGTCCTTGGTTGCACTGGTGTGATCAGGTACCTCCTGCATCTGCCTGGGGCTAAGCAAATGGTAGTGGAAATTAGACCAGACCAGACCAGAATAAAGGGAAGGGAAGGAAAGGGAAGGGAAAATAAAAGAAAAAAGACAAAAGAAAAGTGAAAGAAAAGAGAAAGAAAAGTGAAAGAGAAGAAAAGGAAAGAGAAGAGAAAGAAAAGGGAAAGGGAGAGAAGGGAAAGGAAAGGAGGGGAAGAGAAAAGAAGGAAAAGGAAAAAAGAAAAAGAGGCAATCACTGTAGCCTGCTCTTCCCCCTTCTTGGAGCTGGGAAGGCTGCTGGCTGCTTGCACACATGCAGGCAAACAGTCCTGCAAAGCAGAGCTCTCCAGTGCTGGGTTAAAAGGCAAGGGTGGGGATGGGGAGTAACCACACTGATTAATTGAAGCAATAAAAGTCAAGCCGACCTTTTACTAGCTTGAAAGGCTTTCAGCTGTACCAGAAGGATTCACAAAAGTGGTTCTGAGACAGAAAGAAAAATAATTTGCCAAGAGAGTGTGACCATCCCCTCTCTGAGCATCCTCCTCCCTGCAATCCCCTCAATGCTCTAGCACAGAAAGCTTCATGGAAATGTGGCAGGAGGCTGCTCTTTGCTTTGAATCATTCCCATCCCTGTTGGTCAAGACTTTGGAGACCTTTGTTTAGGGTCCACGTGTAAGGGAATGGGTTGGTCTCGATTTTCCTGGCCAGAATGAATGAGATCTAGCTTGTTACAGTTCTTCCTAAGAGCAGACTATCGGTCAGTAATAATAATAATAGTAATAAAACCAAACCCAAAACAACCACAAACAAACAAAATATTAATTACAGGGAATCATAAAGTAATGGCAATTACCTTCTTCCTCCTTGGGAAACCCTTCCCTGGCATTTGGCAGGGTCTGGGCAGGCTGTCTGTTGGGAAGCTGGGGATTCTGCAAGTGGCTGTTGTGTGTGCAGCAGTGCTTGGTGGATGTGGTGGTGGTACAAGGTGGAGGGTAAATGGGATGGGGTCTGGTGATAGGGATGAGCGTTAGATGGAAAATTAAAACATGGAGTGGTAGAAGGAATTTGTGATTCTTTTGTCAGGTGTCCTGGTCCCTGTGTACCATGTGGCCGGTGTGGAGGAGGCTGCCATGTGTGGAGGGATGTGCTTAATGGTGCATGGGCAGGGACCCCCCCCCAGCAGCCCAGGCTGCTCCCAGCCCCATCCAGCCTGGCCTTGAGCACTGCCAGGGATGG
>JAVJGJ010000061.1:41128055-41141111 GCA_035590215.1 Microhierax caerulescens
ACCTGATCTGCATCTGCCCTCTTGGCGCTCAAAGCCACCCCCTTGCCCTGTCACACACGCCCCTGTAAGAAGCCCCCCCCCCAGCTTTCCTGTGGGCCCTTCAGGGCTGGGAGCTGCTCTAAGCCCCCCCGGAGCCTGCTCTTCTCCAGGCTGAACAGCCCCAGCTCTCCCAGCCCGGCTTCCCAGGAGAGGGGCTCCAGCCCTCTGAGCATCAATGTGGTCTCCTCTGGAGGAGAGAGTTGGTGTTAGGGAAACCTCTGGTGGTGTCAGGTCCCTGCAAGAGTTTTTCTTCTGGATGCTGCGTGCCCAGGACGTCCCAGCATCTGGCGGTGGCTGGTGACCAGAAGGCTTCCCAGAGGCTGTGGGTCTACTGTCCACCTCGGGCCCTTGTACTTTGAGTGAGGCAACAACCCCATGCCCTGAGAGGGCACAAATACTGCTGATGGTCACTGCTCATCATCCCAAGCACTGACCTGGCCCGTGCAGGGAACGGGGCTCCGCAGCTGCTGCTGCTGCATCCCTGCTCCCCCCACTGAGAAGCTCCTGCAGGAGCAGGACTGCATGGGCTACATACTAGAAGAGGAAAAGAGAAAAGTAGCTATTACTTCATTTTATAGATATAAAAGAAGCTACTTTTATGGCTCATCAACACACAAGGCGGTGTTGTTCAATACACTTTAACATGTACCATATATGTATCCAGCAACTTCAGCTCTGACGTTTTTTAGCAATCCAATAAACCCAGAGTAGATTGTGTTGGTTTTTTTAATTGACTCCACTATAGCTTGAGGTACACATTTGATATCCTGACATTACTTCTGATTTGATGTCATATGCAATTTTCTCAAAGCTATTTGACTTCCAAATCAGCACTTCTGGCTATGCTTTGCTTTTGTCATTGGTGGTTTGGGGGGGGAGTTTATACCCCCCAAAATTTTGCTATATCGTAAAAATTCATGACTTGTGAATGTCTAAAGAAATTGTATTTCCAGGTAATTCAAGTTTCCTTGTACTGAAAGCAAAATAAAGCTGGATAGATAAAGCATTTAAAAGAAAAAATAATAGCCAAACTGAGAGAAAATAGATTCGAGTGAAATAAATTTATTTTTTTTCTTTTTCAACCCAAACCATCTCATTATATTCTAGGTGAAATCTGGGGGCATATTTTGGGCTAGTTAATCTTGCTGTTTAACCTCTTTTCTTTTTCAAATGAATCGATTTTACCATTTTGAAATGAAGGAGGAAACGTTCTGCTATTTCTGAATTTGCTGAATTCAGCCAGAATTCATATATAATTTCATTTCTCCCCAAACACTCTTCTTCTGCTAATTTTCAATTCATCTCTGAATTTATGCTCCACAGAAGGAAATAAGTGGAAAGAACAGACTTGCAATTAATTTTTGCTGGGAGGTGCAGTGCTGGGGAGGAACAGCAAGAGGCCGGTGGGTCCTGCAGGAGCAGAGGAGACAGCACCTCGGAGGGCTTGGAGGGGTTTTGCACTCTTTCTCCCCCTGCCCCACACAGGTACAACCTCTCTCTTTGTCCAAGACCCATTTAGAAAAGCAAACAAAGGAACACACCAACATAAAGTCTGTCTTGAAATCTGCATGGTGATGGGGCCGTCCACTGAAATAATTTGATAAAATTCATAGGTTTTTGATAAGGTGTTTTAGATATTATTTCTGACCTGGACATTCACCTGAATATTTGCTAAATCAGTTGAGAAAATAAAACAAAGTAGGAATGAAATTTTTCACGGCTCTTTTTGCTCAGTGAAGAGAACTGAAGAAGATGAAATGTTTATGATGTGTTGCAAATCAATATAAATCTAGGAAGTCTTTGACACATTCATATTTTTTATGAAAAGGTATGAGAGGATGGAGAATACTAGAAGAAATAATATTTCTGAACGCCAGTGCCTTTGTCTGTGATCTGATGGGATATGACTGATGTACCATCAGCTGAGAAACCTAGCAAAACGCGACCCGCAAACAATGAGAGCTGAGATGAAGCCAACTCCCGGTGGGTTTCCCTTTATTAAAACAAATGATATTCATGTTTTATGAAGTGCACGGTAAATCTATCATATAACTGAAGAGTAAGATTACTTTTATTCTCTAGCTTGAGAATACATAGTTTTATTTACTTTAAGTATCTGGGATTTGTAGCTGAACTGTGGTGAGGACACATTGCAATGCCTCCAGTGTCCATGTTCCTCAACAGGCACAGCTGGAGGCACAGCTGGATGTAGGGTGTGGGGGGGACACAATAATGTGGTCACCTGGGCCAAGGGGCTGTGGCGAAAAGTAAAATGTGGGGGTTTTGATGGAAGTGTGGTGGCACCACATTACGTAAAACGTAACTCTTGCACAGTTGCTTTGTTGTGAAAAAGGGGGCCTCGGTACAGTTTTACACAGTTTGGCTGCTTTGAGATCATTTTGTAATGTAACATCTTAAGCTAAAATCAGCCAACATTTTGACAAGGGTTGGGAGGAATTTTTGACAAAACGTTGGTGACGTTTGACAAGGCTTTGACAAAGAACCAAGGAAAATCAGTGGGTTTGGAAGAGCTTTGCTCTGGGTTTTGGATTTGCATTCAGAGCAAGGAAATACACAGGCAAGGACGTTTTGATGAGAGCCAAAGCACTGCTCTTTTGGACCACTGCAAACCAAAACTGAGAAGTGCTGACCACGAACCACCTTCTTTGAAATGATGGAGAGGAGGGAGCAGATACTGCTGTGCTTGATGGAGGAAGGCAGTGAAGAGGAGGCTTGGGCAGGTTCTCACATGCTCCCCCAGTCACACAAACTCCATTTGTTATTAATGCAGTGGAGAGGGCTTTAAACTAATGCAAAGTTTGATAGGGCTCCCCCATGCCTGCTTTTCACTTGTGATTTTAATTCAGGTGGTTCTGGTTCTTACAGAGTTCGTTTGGTGTTTTGAAGGCTGGAGAGTTCAGGCAGTTGCAGTGTGTATCGGGGGGGTTCAGCGTTCCTCACCTGTGTTGCGGTACAGATGATGTAAATTTACATCACAGATTTAGTCACTTAAATCAAGCTGTGATGGAAAACTTGGTTCTTACTGTGAAGGCACTGAAGGAAATGAGAATGTGTGGATTGCATTTACGTAACACACATTACCTATGAAAAATAGAGTATGAAGAGAGCAGGCGAAAATAAGCGTATGATTTCCTCTGCTGCCACTTGTGGGTTTGTCCTGTATCATTTTGAAAAACACAAGACTGCTGAAAAATATCCTGCATTTGCCTATGTCTTTGTTTTCTGTCGGAGACATCTATGGCTTGTTACACTCTATGCTCTTGGCTTTCCTGCAATCTTCTGGCTGTTTAGCACTGAAATAATGTAATCCAATTTCCTTTGTTGCCATAAAGGCCTTAATTATGGCTTCACGGGATATTGTAATCAGAATCCGTTGGATTTTCTCATATGTCAAAGTGACGTCCGCTTCAAATTCATCAGTGTCCTTGTGTTGTTGTAAGCACTCGGATAGTCTGGAGGTCATGCCTCGCTTCATATGTCATTGCCCAAGATGAATTTATTCGGTATGGGTTCTCCCGCAGCAACGCAAACTATCAGCTTGCTTTGAATTTTTGCCTTTATCTTTAGGTTATTGCCGCAGAAGTGCGATAATCTCTCATTTGTGTCAGTGCTGATAACGTCTTGCCCGCTTCAATTTTTCTGTTGGCATTTTCGGGAAGAGTTTTCATTTCACTCGACCATATGCTGTGTGTCGACCTTGGATGGTGGGGTGCGCAGGGGCCGCGCGGGCTGCTGCGAAGGATGGACACTGCAAAGGTCTGCCATGGCCCCTCACAGCTTTGCTTAGTTAACACCGGGGCTTTGTGTTTGAAGCAAAAAAAAATTCAAAAAAATTTCCTGAGAGCACCATTATCTTGCATTTGCCAGGGTACGTTTTTATTGCAAATCTATATATTATTTTTTTTTTGCAAAGGTGCTGTTGGCTTGCCCGTAGCCCATGTGTTTCCAAGTCACCTCTCCAGCAGCAGAAGTGATGGGGAAGGAGCCAGGCTTTGCAGGGCGGGGGGGGGGGGGGGGGGGCTGCAGACCCTGCCCACGGGGGACAGGCATTTCTGAGAGCAGGAGGGTTCACAGCCCCAGCGTGGGCACGGAGAAGTGGTTCAGTGCTGAGCGTACACCCTGTGGGTGAGGCAGCAGGTGCTGGAGCAGAAATGATGCGCTGAGCAGGAGAACTTTCCTGAAGGCTGTGAATTTGTTAGAATTTCCAGCTGTGAGTGTCAAGCCTGGCTGAAGACATGAGGCGATAACACGCTGGGGGCTGTGGCACTGGGAGGTGGGCTCGCTCCACCCCAGCCAGGCTGCTCCGGGCTGTGGGCTGGCGAGCTCCGCGGGACTAGTTTCTTTCCTAGGAAAGCAAATTAAATAATTTCTGTTATCTGATCGTTTCCAAAGCATCTTGCCCAACGTGGCTCACATGACAAAGAACCTAATCCGTATTTCTCCCATCCAGCCTCCAGTTTGCCCTGGCTGGCTGAGGGTGGGAGCTATTCTCCTGTTTAATACTGCCATAGGATTTTCCAGTAGGATTTCCAAAGCTGTTTAATCCCCTCTTTTAAAATAAAAGCCCAAGATAGATTGTAGCTATTTCCCAGGTTTGATCACTAAATGTATTGTGAATTATTTTATTTTCCCAGAAATACCATTTGAGCAGTGCGTGGCGGACCCCAGGGAGCCCATTTCGGAATGCCATTCCCAAAGCGAATCCAGCTGGGCGTGAAATGAGCCCTTTTGTCCGGCGGAGCGTCGGGAGGGGGTCAGTGCGGGCCGATCGATACAGCCGTGCATCTGAAAGAGCCCAGCCAGGGACCTCACGACAATAGGAAATAACGTTTAAAAGCTCCGTGCCGAATGCAGCCAATTGCAAATAATAATAATTTTAGCGTGAGCTAAAATTGCTCCTCCTGCTCCTGTCTTAGCCACCCAGCCGAAGCCCTGAGCCGGGAACGGTGCCCTTGGATGTTGTTCGTCTTTTCCTAACCTAAGGGCCGCAGTAATGTCACAGCTCCGTGCAGATCCACCCAGCCCTTGGTGTATTTGTAACCAAGGCTCGCGCCCTCCTAGCAGCCTTGCGCTTGTTCCTCTGAATGGTCTTACTCCATCCCGCAAGCCAGCCCATCTTGCTTCATAGCAGCAGCCTGCATTCGTGTCTTTTTGTACCACGTTTCAAATGAATTAATCCAAACCTCTCCAAAGACTAATTCTTTGCTATGAAGTGTTGCTCTACAAAGGATGTTCGTTTTACTGCAGCTTCCGCGATTTGCAAACGTTTATCGCTGAATGCAGCAAAGGCGAAGGCAGCTGGTGTTGCCAGCAGGGCAGATACCCATTGTTGGCGTGTAGGCAAAGGGCACGTCTCTGCAGGCATTGAGGGAGGGGAGGCGGGTTGTGGGGACGCAAAGGCCAGTGTGGTGGCAGGGACAGGAGCCACCTGGGACTTCCTTTGGTGCACAGAGGCATCTTTTCTCCATTCTGAGGGCGATCCGTACAGTAGCTTGGGCAGAACTGCTGTAACCGTTTCCACTACAAAAAAATGAGGCTGAATTTTGGTGTTTGTTATGGTTCCTTTTTTCCCCTGTACGTGATATTTATTTTCCCATTTTATTGCCTTGCAGGCGTAGGAACCCACTTTGCAGCGAAGCAAAGTACTTTTACTCAGCTTTGAACCATGGTTTTTGCATCTTCCCGAGTGGAGCTGCATGCAATTTCTTGGTCAAATACTACCTCCTCAGAGAAAATGCAAAATCAGATCTGTTGGTGTTATTTGCACAGTCTTCTGTAACTTGCCAAGATGTTTCTGGGGCTGGAAAAAAGCCTCTAAAGTTCATTTCCCAAGTCCATCATTCTGATATTTGATTTCAAGACCGCATTTCATTTGCCTACTTTAATCCTAAAATGCCAACAAGGAGCCGTGATGGAACTATTTCATTTTCACAGGAAAATAATTTAATTTAACATTGACCATGAAGGAGTGAATGAACTTGAAATGATTTTTCCCTCCCTTTTTTTCAGACCAGCAGGAAAGCGAGAGACCGGCCAGCCCAAAGCTCCATCTGGGGCAGCATCAGGGAACATAAATCACAGCCACAGCCCCATGCGAGGTGTCACCCCCACCCAGCTTTAGGGGGGGTATAATTTAAGCCTTCACAGACTATGAATCTTAGTAGTTCAAGTGCCTTAGCCCTGCCTTTCTCTCTTGTTGCTACTTGCTGGAAATGCTGCTCTCGCTTGGAGCATCCTTGCTGGTTCAGCTTCCCGGGAGCGCTCGCCAGCCGGCCGGGGCTCGCAGCCTCTACCTGCCATACCTGTAACTCGGGGAAGTTCCCACCTCAAAACCATGAAGGGTTATTTTATTTTCTAATTGGCTTTTGATTTGGAAGTTGTCAGAGGAGACCTTGGCAGTTAAGTAAGAACTGAGCTGTTGGTTTATTTTATTTGGAAAAAGTTTCCATCAAAATAGCCCGTATTTCCCCGGCTTTGTTTCTCCTGCAAGATCCCAGGCTTGTTTTTTCTCATCCTTTTTGCTTTAGTGTCATGACCCTGCCCTTTTCTTCCTTCTTCCGCATACTGTGCTTTGTCATCAAGTCTTAAGATCATTAAATAAAGTCATTTCTGCTTGGTGCATTTCCCTTCAGCTTCCAGCGGTCTCCTTGGGGAGATGGGGATCTAGCTGAGGACAGCACGTCTCTTAAATAACACTTATAATAATGCCTAAAGAGCACGGGATTCAGCAGTTGCTGCCGTTAGCGCACTAATATGTCATTTGCTCATCCTGTGCCGTCCCCGGCGCAGTTGCAGGCAGAGCTGCTGCCAGCTCCACCAAAACCTTCCCAACATACCCACTGATGGGTTGGTTGTTTGTTGGTTGGTTTGTGGAATTTTTTTTCTTTCTTTTTTTTTTTTTTTTTTTTTTGGTTGTTTTTTTTTTTTTTTCTCTGAGTTTTTAATTGTGGAGCGGGTATGGAAGAAGGCAGCATATGAAAGATTAATGGTGCTATTGATCACGCCAGCGTGCTGCAACAACTCGGCGTGCAAAGCTGCTGTAGACATCTGAGGGCTACCGGCGTTCCCACACATGAAAGCCGAAGCAGGCGTGTGTATTAGTCTGCGTGACATCGTGTCTCATGGTTTTTTCCCCTTTATATTTTCATTCATGTTCCGCATATGTAAAATGAAGCGCTGCAGAAGGAACCGGAGAATAATGAGGGTCAGGTGGCAGATTTCTTATTTATGAAGAACCCCCTTGTAGCCTTCAAAATAATTTCCAGTGTTATTGGGTAATCAAAGCCAAGGATAAAAATCCTAAGATCAAATAGATAGCGTAGAACTAACGAAGCTCTACCTACATGCCAGCAAATGTCAGGAAAAAAGGGCTGGGCATGCAAATGCCTCTTCATCCTGCTCCCCAGGGAAACGTTCAGGGAGTCTGAAGGTCATCTTAGACATTCGGATGGGTATAAAGTGATGCCGGAAGAAAGAATCACAACAGGAATCTTTCTCCTGTTTGCGGGATGCGGTCCCCAAAGAAGCCTTACATCTGAAATGAGCTGGGGCATAAATGCAGTTCTGGGCTCCAAACTGGAAGGTGTCCATCTCCGTGGACGGTGAGCTGGTGGGACAGGAGGCACTCCTCAGCCTGCTGGTTAGAAGCTGGTCTCGTACCAATAAATGTGAGGGAAGGGAGAAATCTTCCTTGCTTCTGGGTGTCTCAAAACAGGATCTATGATATCTTTGCGTACAGCCCCGATTAATTGTATTGTTTAATGGTACACTGGAGGACGTACTCGAAAATATAAGAAGCAATTCTGCACTGCCAGCAAGGATGAATTAGATGGCTTAATTCTTTATAAATGTGAGATCTCAGATTGCTGTATCAGCTCCGTGTCCGAGGGTAGGTATTTCATACTGCACCGTATCACACTGAGTTGTCTAGCCCCAGTGTCATGTTCGGCTGCCAACAGGTACATTTTGCTGTCCAATTCCACCTGAGACTCTGGAAATGTACCTATATACTTCCTATATAGATTTTATTTTTTAAATACATCTGAGAAAATACCTTGACATCTTTGATGAGCACTTTGAGCAACAAAGGTATAAATCCTCTCGTTTATAAAGAGCTTAAAACATTCAGAGCAACATTGCTGGAAAACAAGTAAGACAAGAGCATCTGACAAATAAAATACCTTATTTAATACATGCAGTATACATGAGTGAAAAGGCTGGAACAAATCAGTTCTGGAAGGAGCCTCTTTTTTTGTACTGCAAGTACCCTGACAAGTAGTAGTACATCCATGCAAACATAGGGACGCAAACTCATAGCCTCACACAGCAACTACAGAGCTACAAACTTTGAATTTCCCAGAAAACTGGGAAATATTCAAACTTTGGCGCCAAAGTCAGCCAAGGCTACAGCGAAGTATAAAAAACAATGGTGAACATGGCCCCAGCTCCTGGGGGAAACCACTGCATGACGGGTTAGACTCTATTGCCACGGTACGTAAGTGCTGGAGCACTGCTTCTGCATGAAGACAATGTGTAAGGTGTTTTATTGAAAACATATAAACCTCCATATGTCAGAAGGAGATGTGAATTGCAGAGGCATCAAAACCTGTGGAAGAAATGGCATGGGTTGTGACCATTATTTAAGTCTGGGGGACCTGATAAGATTTGTGAGGAACAACTCTCCTCCCTCAAACACGCACAAGAAAATTGGAGGAACTGGAAGAAACTCCATCCGCCTGACTTGTGAGATGGGTGAGACTTTTTTCTATTTTTTTGAACTGGATCTTCTCTTCTTCTGTTTCTGAAGTATCTCCATCCTTAGATGAGAATCATAGAATCATTTAGGATGGTAAAGACCCTTAAGATCATAATGTCCAACTGTAAACCCAGCACTTTCAAGCCCACCACTGAACAGGTCTTTTAAATCCCTCTAGGGATGGGGACACCACCACCTCCCTGGGCAGCCTGTTCCAGTGCTGAACAAACCTTTTAGTGAAGAAATGTTCCCCAATACCCAGTCTAAACCTCCCCTGGTGCATCTTGAGGCCGCTCCCTCTGGTCCTGTCACTTGTTACCTGGGAGCAGAGCCCGACCCCCCCCGGCTGCAGCCTCCTTCCAGGTAGAAGTTGTTACTGTTAGCTCTAAATGCAGTCACATTTCACCACCTTCACAGGAAAAGACCCAACCAACTCAACCCAAAACTTGTGTTAAATTTCCCCCTGCAGAAGCAGGGACTTCCCAGGGGCACAGCTGTATTTTGGCATCAGCCAGCCCTTGCTTGCCCCAGTATGTGGCTTGATCTGAATCACTTGCTGCATCGCTTCCCGGTGCCCAGCGTCCTTCCTACCACCATGTGTGGGGGCTGGGGTGGGGGCTGCATGGCTGTGCGTGCATTTATCACTGCCAGGGATGAACAGCCGCCCAGGTTGGGGTGTTGGAAGAGCTCAGGGGTGAGGGCTGGAGCCCCAGCGATAACCCGGGGCAGTCCCGCCGGGAAGGCATCCTGTTTCAGCACGGATTTGTTACCCACGTTAAGCTACCTCTTGGCTGCTCTCCAAAATGTAAACAGACTTCAGGGCTGGGACTTGGGAAGTAATTTAAAATGTTTTAGCTCTAACGTTGGGAATTTGGGACTCCTGAAGCCCAGAGCCTAAAAGGAACATTGTTTGCCGTCTCATTAGCCCTCTTGCTGAACTCCAGCAACAGCCTCCCTGGATTTTCCCACCAGTATCTCTTTATCTAATGGGGCTGAGAAGGAAAACCTGTGGCAAGCATTAAATATTTTCTGATGGGTCATATGCTTAATTGCGGCTCTGTAGGCTCATATTTATGGTCCACAGAGCTATTATGACTGTTCTATTATATTTCAGCTTTAAACCCTGAGGACACTGCCAGCTGCGGAGGTGAGCTGCTGGGGGACACGCGAGCGGGGGTTTTCAGGAGAAAGCTTTGCTTCCCGTGCTGCCGGCGGGTGATTTCTCCTGGTGCAGGGATGCTCATGCACCAAGGATTGTGTTTCTGAGCTGCACAGGAGGAATAAACCAGCACTGAGAAATGTGTGTGCAGGAGGGACTGGGTAGGATTTTCGTATCCTTGCAGCAGGAGCCTCCCCAGGGGCTGCCCGAGAGGTGGCCATGTGCTTTTCCTGCTGGCTCTGCCTGTATTTCTGATTTTCATACCAATATTTCTGAGGCTGAGTGCTCAGCCTGGGGTCCCTCTGGGGGCCCAGCATGGGGATGTTGGGTAATTCCCATGTGCGTTGATCTCAGAGCAAAGACCATGGTGGCCACGAGATGCTCTGTGCTGTGGGGACACCTTCCTCCTGCCCATGGAGGAATGTCTGGGCAGCAGTTTCATTCACTTCTGTCCTACTCCATTTCTTGTCTTTGATCTATTATTCCTCCTGTGAAATAAGCTGAAAATAAGGCTGGATATTCTATTGATAATCAGGGTCGCTGCATTAAAGCTGATGGATAAAATGAAGATGTGGGCCACTGATTTGTTGGAGGGCTTAGGAACACTGATGACAATGGCCAAGTGGGTTTCTGACTGTCCACCCAGACATTGCAGCAGCCCGTGCATGCCTGCGGGGTAAAATCCATCTGTTTTATCTGCTCTCAGCAGTGTTTGAAGGGAGATGGTTTTCCTGCAGCCTTCGGGGTCTGGAAAGGAGCACATGACTTCTCATAGGGCCACTGGAATTGCATTTTTTCTCTCCCAGCATCTGAGCTGACCAGTTGTTTGCACCAAGTCTGTCTTATTGAGTCCTGATTTGTAGCATGGTTGCAGGTGGTGTTACCCACTGATGGTACTGGGATGGCACTGAAAAGACCAAATCCCCTCCACTGAGCGCAGCCACCACTGAGAGTCCTGGAGGAAAAGTGCCTGCCATGTGCCAGGCATGCAGGAACAGGGCTGGGTGTATTTGGGAGGGATGCTCCTCCGGCATGAAGTGAAATTCTTCTGTTTGGGGTGGTTTTGGAAAGATTCCCAAGTTCACAGCAGCAGAAAGCCAAGTCTAAAAACCGCATGCCAGGATCTACAGCAGGTAACAGGTTAGGGGTGTGCAGCATCGCATGCGTGAAGGAGGCATCCACCATGTGTGACTCACCCTCCTGCTCTGTGCTTCAGGAAAGTTGTGGAGATGGAGGGTGGAGGATGAAGGATGGAGGGTGAAGGGTGGAAGATGAAGGATAGAGGGTGGAGGATGGAGGGTAGAGGATGGAAGGTGGAAGATGAAGGGTGGAGGGTAGAGGATGGAGGGTGGAGGATGGAAGAGGAAGGATGGAGGATGGAAGAGGAAGGATGGAGGGTGGAGGATGGAGACTGCGGGATGGAGGGCGGTGGATGGAGGAGCACACACCATGGTTTCGGGGCTGGGTTTGCCAGCAGAAGCCTGCAGTTTTCCGAAGCTATCTTAAGGTGGCAGGGTTGCAGTCTGCTGGAGGCTGAGCCCTAGGACTGGTTGGTTTGCAATCCAAGGGGAAGAAAGGTATTTTCGAAAAATGACCATTTGTCTGGCAAAGCAGGCAGAGCTTTACAGGAGAGAAAAAGATCTGAAAGTAAATTAGCCCATACTAATTAGAAACGTACTGGCATTGAAATATTCAGGTCATTACAAGTTTGTAGCTCCCTTTGAATTGCTCTACGCCAGCGTATGAGCAGATGGTGAGTGATCTTCTGCAGCCGGTGTCCCACCCTGCCTGTGCAAACTGGTGCTGGATGCGTGCCCCGTCCTGGGCTGGGTGCCACAGCGGACCCTGTGCCACCCCAAGGCTTTCCCAGCACTTGGGACATGGCTGCAGCTTCTCTTCTTTGGCAGTAGCCATTGTGACCAAACATGCTGCAAAGTCAATGGCGCTAAGGGATGGAGGAAAGGACATGATGCCCGATAGCATTCATGCAGCCTAGTTGCTGGAAGGCTGAGCCAAATTGCACGGTTTCAATGCAACGCTGAAAAATTAGCTTGAAATGGCAGCCGAGCTATGTAACATGTGTTGGGGTCACTGGTACCTGCTGCGACCCCTTCCCACCCTTCCATGTGCCAGGGCAGGAGGGTGTCTGAATCTAGGAACATTTTGTTTCCCAAAGAAAAAAATGAGATGGAATCGCATGAGTGTTAGTTGCACTGTTGTTACCACTGGCTGCGTATCATTTCAGATAATAGTAAATTCTATCCAACGTAGCTGAAGCCATTTCAGTTCATTGTCTGGGTCTAAGACTTTCTGCGTTTGTGTGTTTACAGCATTCAGAATAAAAATTAATATAGTGGGAAATAATCCTTAGCATCTTGATGGGGCTTTTGATGTATGTAGTTTGCAGGTGATGTGCCTCCGGAGGAGGTGCAAAGAAGATGGTTCAAGGCCAGCTGCTCCTCCCTAGTTTACCAGCCCATAAAAGAGAGCATCGTCCAGACACGCCTGAGCCACCCTTTGGAGTCAGAAGGTAAAGCAGAGCTGAGGCTATTCATCAAGGAAAATTTTACGCCATAAAGGTCAAAAATTAGGAATAGCTTTATTTTTGTTATGATTCCTTCTGTCCATCCTCCGGGAAGTAGCATGGATGCGTCCGTCATGTGTTGCTGGTATAGGTTCAGGAAACCCCGGCTCCGATCCCTGCATGGCACCCGGAGAAGCCCCCCAGCAGGCAGGCCAGCCTGTGAGCGCTGGGGGGATGTGCCCAGCTTTCAAAATGAAATGCTAAATGGGAAGACCCTCCGCCAGCTGCCTCAGTGGAAGATGCCACCATGGTCAGCTATCAACCATGGGGCTGTCGAATCGCTGCCAGTGCAAAGAGGTGCTTGGATTTCAGAAGGTGAGAGGAGCTGCAGGAGGTGGAGGGCTGTGCTGCAGTCCTCTCTGTGGGCACGGGAGGCTTTCCTGTGTAACTCAGCTCAGAGCACCGAGCCGGCTGTGTTTCGGGAGGAGGAACCCAAGTATGGCTTTGTAGGCTGTGGCACAATGGGAATCTCTCAATGCTTAACAACCTGGGGGCGGG
>JAVJGJ010000061.1:41146179-41176682 GCA_035590215.1 Microhierax caerulescens
CGCCAGGTTGGATGGAGCTTGGAGCAAGCTGGTCTAGTGGGAGGTGTCCCTTCCCATGGCAGGGGGTTGGAATTAGATGACCTTTACGGTCCCTTCCAACCCAAGGAATCTGTGATTCCTTGCAAGGGGAAGCAGCACCATCCCCCTGGTGATTGCTCTTCCCGTCCAGGTGTGCCATCAACTTTCAGCCTCCTCTCCTAAAACACACTTGCCTCTGCTCTCCTCTTGGTCCCTCCCTGCCTTTTCCTCTCTTTATATTTATTTTTGTGGACTCTTGTTCCACTCGTGCATCCTTTCTTCTGACGGGGGAAGCCACAGGTGAGTTATTTATCCATCCAACTATTGCCTGTATGATAGCCTAAATGCAGAAGATACTTTGCTGCAAGCATCTTAGTAAAGATTTCAGCTACACCAGCTCACACGCTGTTATTTCATTCCACAGTGGGTCATTCTTCCTCTTGTGCATGTATTTCTACACGCATGACTATAATGGCATTGAGATAGTGGGAGGCAGAGACGCATGGGCACGTAAGCATTAGTCACCAGCACAGCTTCGAAGCAATTAACTCCAAGGTCAAGAATGCATTTGTAGATGCCAGAACCACAACAAGACGTTTTAAGTAGCTGTAAAAAAAAAAAATAATAATAATAAAATATTAAAATCAATTGCTGTCTGTCTCCATTTCATTTGGTCATGCTAAATAGGTTTTAACAACAACAAAAAGCTAAGGAGTATTTTCATAAAGGCATTTTTGTCTTGCTGTGCACCATTTTCAACTGCTTATTCATCCTTGTGTAGGCAGAAGAGGCATTGAAGTGGTATTTACTTCTCTGGGTAAATGAGGGAAGAACCAGGTCCCCCATCAGCACCGTGGTGCGTGGGGAAGGTGTTGGTGGTGCCAGAAAGCTCGTGGTGGTCACCACCGTGGGCAGGGCACGCTGTGATGGTGGAGGGGCCATCCCGGGGCTGCAGGGAGGGTGCACCCCTGCACCCCATCTGCCTGGGCTTCTGGGTTCTTTGGAGTACAAAATGCTGCACGTTCCCCTGTGATGCTTCTGGCCCTGGGTCCCAGCTGGTGCGGTGTGGATTGCGGTTGCATAAAACAGTTTTCTCTCTGGTAGCACCTTCCTGCAGCAGCTCCTCATTAGCAGCACTGGAGAAGCTACAGCATCTTCCCTGCCCTTGCAAACTGTTATGCAAATAGCTCTTGCTGACAGCATAAATACATTCATTTTGGTGTCGCACTAATTGATTTTAGCTCATTAGGAGTGATTTTGCCCTAATTTGATAAGGAAGTGTGAAACTATTTTTCCCAGCAGCAGGTTTGTTATTTGTTGAGGTATTAAGAAAGTGTTAATTAGACACAGTTCTTCTGTCATGTTGATGGTTTGGGGAGTAGTCACCGTACAGAGCGAATAGGCTCTGAGACAACCACGCCTGTTGCTTGATGCAGTTTGTCAAATTAAGTTAATTATGTTAACGTGATCGGCATGCGGCGCATATGGATGTGTGTCGAAGGCAGCAGCACGCCCCTTTGTCTCTGTTGTACATGAATTTCTCAAGCAGGAGGGATGCAGAGGCTGGTGGTACCTGTCACAGCGAGGTGGATACTGAGTGCTCTTCGAGTGAGGTCTTCTCCCTTAGATGTTGTCCCATGTCCCATTGTGTACGCGGAGGCTGGAATCTCACTACGGGAATGACCCTTCAGTAAGATCAGCCTAACATTTGATTCTTCAAGTTATACGCCGAGGAGAGACCTTCCCCTGCATTTATTTCCCTTGGGGTCCAAGATCCTGCCAGGGAGGTGGGGTTGTATTCGGTGGAGCAGTTGTTCTCACACGTACAGCAAACCCCGTGGTTTGGGGGCAAAGACGCGTCCAAAAAATGTCCCTGTTTTGCTACTGAAATGGCAAAACAGCAGCTCAGTGTCCTGGGGGTGGATTGTCCCAAGTATTTCTACGGACCTTCTAGATCCAGAGCTGTCTGAAGGCTGGAATATCTGTTTTACTGTAAATCTGGATGTTTCAAAAACTGTTTTCATTGCACTTGAAATACAGCCAAATATTTTCAGGCTTACACGAGCAATGAAAATTTTTTAAATACAAGTTTTGAAAGCATTGTTTTCTTTCCAAAAAGAGAACTTCCCAAAGAAAATGATTTCTTTTATTTTTGTTCTGTAAAAAATGTCATTGACATACTTTTTTTTTTTTTTTCCCCATGAAAAATTATTACCATATGTGGGGGGGGAAAAAAGAACTGAAAAACTGGGCATAGCTTGGGTGCTTGCAAAGTGTCTGCGGCTCGTGGGGAGCGTGAGGCAGGGGGTGTTTCATGCAAGCCATGAAAAGAAGCCAGGGCTCTGGTCTGGTGACACTCAGCTGGTGCAGGCAGGCACACATGGAGGCATTTTAAGCTCTCCTGAATCAGAATGAAATACCACGAGTATACGATTGCACTGTTTTCAAGAAATGACACAAATTAATGATGAGGCTGGGAATGTAGATTGCTCACAGATGGCAACTGGAGACAGGAGCAGTGGTGGGACATGGACTAATCAAAGGAAGAAAATAAAGGGAAAGAATGCAATGGCTTCATAATGTTGGGTAAATGCTAATTGATGTGAAAGCACTAGAGAAATCATGGGTTTCTGCTCGGCTCTCCACCACCAGCTCCCTGGGGGTCGCTCACGTTGTGGTAGGTTGATGCTGTGAAGCCGTTTTCTGTCCCACTGCCCTGGGAACCGCTTCGTCACCATGGGCGAGCCGTCGGGCTCTTGGTCTGAGCCTGCTACGAGAAGGTTCCAGATGAGAAAGGACAAACTGGAAAAGGGGTGGTGGGATAAAACCCCTGAGACCTCTGTGGGCATTGCCTGCTGCATGGTCTCACCCTGCTAACCTGATGCTGACTTAGCCCTTGGGCCAGACAACGTCTGTGACAACAACAGTCTGTAACGGTGGGGGGTGATATACTTATTTCTCTATGTTATATCCTTTTTTAAAATTAAATTTCTACCTAGCTGTTTCCTGTATCCTTTTCTTCCTATGTCAGATGTAGTTTTTTAAGTTTTGTTGAATTTAATCTGGATTTAGGTACAAGAAAAAATGGAGGGATCCAGCACTCCCGGCAAAGCACCTCATCCCAGCCGCTGGACTGATCCGTGCTGGACCTTAAACATGTGTTGCAGTAACATGTTGGAACTAACTGAGTGTGACAACTCGTGCAGTGACCCCAGACATCTCTCTTAACAAGTTTATTTGTTCTTTTTCTCAGACAGTTTTTGTTACAGCAAATGTGAAGGGACTGAAGCCGCAGACTGCAGATGGGTTGAGATTCAGATCTTAGTTTTGGGCAGGAGTGCCTGGATTAGGTTTTCTCTTTTGATCGCTTTTTGATCACTTACAGACGTGGGCTCCAACTCAAGAAAAAATGAGTTTTCACCGATTTTCTGCCACGAGGCAGTGCGACAGCGTGGGCAGAGAGGTGCAAATAATGTCCTAGCAAGTGCACAGAGACTGTGTGTTCAAACCATCTCCATTTCAACTGTCTTCCAGCAAAGCAGATCACTCGTACTACTAGCAGAGAATTCATGCTGTTGGGACCTCGCACTTACTGCTCTCTGTTTTTTAATATCCTCCAGTGCTGAGGTTATATTTGGCTTACAGTGAAGTACCAGGTATATTTTATAGCTATTTCTTTTAGCTTGACAAAATGCATTCATTGTCAAATGAATGTGGGTTGCCAAATTATCATATGCCCACATTAAAATGCGTAGCGTTAGAGTAAACGATGTTTGGGGGTTTTTTTGAGCATTTCCAGTCCTAAAGTTGCCAGCACGCTTTGAAAGCTGCTGTATTCTCCTGTGAGAACAATTATTTCTACTAGGTCAGAAGCACCGAGTAAGGGGCTTGGGAGGCAGCGCAGCAGTGGGCTCCTGGGAAAGACAGAGGCATCGCTCTGTCTGGGGCTAAGCCCCAGAAATAGAATTTTCCAGGTTAAAAATCTGGTTTTCACAATCCAGCCTGCAAGTACCAACAATAATAACAAATGAGCAACACCAGCAACACTCTCCTTCCGTCCTGTCTTCTACTAGACTCCAAGATTGGCAGTTTCTTAATCAAATTTAATGTAAATTACATTATTTATTGCATCTAAAATGGTTTTAATGAAATGCATTTGAAAAAAAAGCATTGGCAAGGATAGCTAATAACATCTCCATCTTCAGCAGGAGCATGCAGATCAGGTAAGAGCTAAGCCTCCACAAAACACACCCGGCAGCAGTGCAGACTCAGCTTGTATTAGCAAACTCTGAGTCAGCCTGTACTGCAAAACAACCACGGAGGGATAAATTTAGCTTTTTTTTTTTTTTTTTTTTTTCATAAAACACTATAGCATGGTTAAAAATATTTGAAAGTAAATATTTTGAAAAGTCTTTTCCAAGTGTATGTGCTTAACAAAGAACATTGCGAAGAATCCAAGAAGAGTGTTGCTTGCTGGGTCGAATTCATCTTTCAGTCGCTGTAGCAGTGTCAGGATAGCTTTGGCACTGGAAGCCTCCCGGACATTTTTCGGCAACACTCACCCTTTCTGGTGTTTAACCTCCCCAGCCCACGCCAGACCCTGAGCCACCACAATAGCAGTGAGTTGAGCCAAAGGTGTCTGATCCTGATTGCACTCATATCAAATGCAGAAAAATGAGAATAATCCCTTAGAAAGAGCAAATGCTGCATCAGAGAGAGGGAACTGCAGGTTTATCACCACAGCAAGGATGTGAAATTCCGGGATATGCCAGGTTCTCATTAACTGAAAACCTAAACTTGATCTTTTTTCCAGAATGGAAATTTCTGCTAATTCTGCAGCAGCGATCTGAAGGCATGAAAAGTCCACAGCCATCCGTGCCCCACTTTCCTCTGACTATTTGTTCCAGGCAAGGCCAGAGAATATTGTATCAACATATTGATCTCACTAAATCTTATTAAGAGGTGCAGCAGGTTCAGGCATATCTTCCCCTTCTTGTCTTTTTTTTTTTTTTTTTTTGTTTCTCTGTTAAGTTAAATCTAAAAATAAACACTGTGCAAATACCTTCTGTGTATACACACATATTTGTCATAGTGATGTTTGAACTGAAACTAAGTGAAAACCTGGGTTAGATATGGTTACCCAAGATAATTCCATCTCAGACAAGAAGCTGGTGTTCTTTTCCTCCTGAAGGTTAAATTTAGCCACTGCAAAGGTGAAATCCTCTTTTCTCCATGCAATTCGGTGTACAGAGCTTTGCTCCAGGGAGAGGATGCCCTAAATCCCAGAGTTTGCTCCTGAGACACGTAGCACATAAATGCTTCTTGGTGCATCATCATACCAACACATTTCCTGACTGAGGATGAGAAATTTGTTTAATTTCAACACATCTCAACTTTCCCAGGTGTAAGTAAGGAACAGATATGCCCTGCTTTTCTGTCTGATGCCAAAGGCTTTAAAAAATCACACCGTGCTTTGAGATGACCGCCCAGAAAGCACCAGCCGAGGGCAATGGTGTCCAGTTCTCCTCTTGCACAGAATGATAGACTGTAACGGGAATGTCCCCATGCAGATAGCGGTAAGTACAGCTGTAACCTTCTGGGAAAATTCCAGCTTATTTCACTTTGTAATGCCCATGGAAAGACACGCAGCAGATAATAGCAATGACTGCGTGAGCTTGAGAGTGAGCCTCCGACTGCCTGGTGTGCCTGCAGACCTCCAACACCTCTTAGGCAGTTTGGGGTGGTCTCCCCCTCCTCTCCCAGGGCTGAGATACTCCTTCATTTTTGGTTTTCTCTCTTAAAAATGGATTTCTTCATGCTTTTAATCTACCTCTGTCATCAAAACCCAAGCATCCTGCTTGACTCTTTTCTAAGCGCTTTACTGGACTGGCTGTTCCAGCTAAAGAAAGCCACTGACCTGGACTTAATGTCATCATTAAGGGACACAGAAATGAAGTTGGGACTTGATGGCTGCCTCAGTTCACTCTCTTCTTGCTGCACCCCTAACTCGTTCCAGGCAAGCAGATCAAGCAGCCACAATTGCCAACCCCTGAAATGATCCCCATTGACTGGGGAAGCCCACTTTAGGTCTTGTTCCAGCTGAGACGTCACTTCCTGGACCGAAACCGGACCTGAAACCACAGTCATCCCTTCCAGACAAGACAATCAGGAGAAAAAAAAAAAAAAAAAGGGGATATAACTGGCATGACATCCTTCCTTCCACCCGAGCGTTACGTCAGGGAGATTATCTGTACAAAACCTGCTCAGCCTCAGGTCTGGTAAAACAAGGAAAATCCAGCACAGAGATGGAAAACACAGATGGGAATCAGAGGTGGCTTGAAATGTGTTTGGTGAAGATGCAGGCAAGAAGGGCAAATTTCCTTGAAAGTGTATTAATGGGAAATTCGGTGTTTGGTGCTTTCAGAAGTCTCACCAGGTGCTTGTGAGCTTGGGGTCACAAGAAAAGAAAAAATGTTTTTTACTTAAGTAACTGTCTAACTTGGGTGTTCACAGCTCATCACCCACTTTAAGACTGACAGTGAATAAAACAGAAATGCTGACTGTACTCACAAAACACAAAATAAATCTACATAGGGTTTTACCCTCAGATAGGCACAGCGATCTCCTCCTGACTTTGGGGAGATATTCATGGCCTCAGGTCGAGCGAGAGCCTGAAAACTTATTGCCTGTTCCCTTAAAACTGCCGCACCTCAAGGGCACAGGGAATTCACAGTCATCAGTAAATATACATCACTAATTTGGTCACATAAATCTTGGAAAATGGTTATCTGACACTGCCATGAGAGCTACCAAAAGAAATTGACTCAGAAAAGGCAAGCATTAAAAAAATTATCATCAAACTCTCTGAACATTGACCCCTACCCGCTCCCAGCTGGCCCATCTACGCGCTTTCCTTAGGAAGGAGCTTGGTATGGAAAAAATATGGATTAAAACGTGATAAAATCACCAGATGACCTATTACAAATGACAAGGTTAATACTCTCCTAATCAATCACCATACATTTCACAACACGACGGTTCAGATAGCTGCAGAAGGGATTTGTGCATTCATCATCAAGAAGGCAAAGGCTATTCCCCCACCTCTGCAGCCCATCTGGGTCTAATCTAGAGTGAGGGGCCCCATCACCTTCCCGCTCACCATCCCTGCATCCTTTCACTAAAGAGACATGCGTGGGGGTTTTGTTTAAAGCACTAGAAATTATCAATTTTTCCTCCAAAGCCTGGTGAAGATTGTATCTTTAATAAGCTGTGAAGTAGCTGTGCTTGGACAGGATGATATGAGTACTGGGCTGATGGTCTTATGAATATGGACATTAAATGTTCAGCCCACCAGAGCAGGAACTCAGGGATGTAGTCCCACCACTGCATCTAAAGTAGCTTGGTCATTAGCTACTAAACTTCATCGTGAGGCACCGGAGAGAAGGATTTGGGTCCCAGCTCCATTTCCTCGATGAAAGACTTCTCAAGGAGGGCTGCAAACCCCTGGTCCTGCTGGGGCCATTTGGTCCAGGATGCTGAAGGGTTCCTCTGGCTCCGAGAAATTCTCATGCCAAAGGACGCTGCTACTGTTCACGACTGCTTTTATCATTATTAACATTTTCTCCCATTCAACTATCAGCAATACAAGCAAAACACCTAAACAGCCATTCCTTCTTGTAGAAGACAGATTCACAGAGCTGATCGTTTTTATTGCTCCTCGACTGACTGCTATCAGCATGATTTAGGCAGAGCTTTCCTCGCAGAGCTCTGAGCCATCTCCCACGGGAAGCCCCTACACTCGCCACACCACAGTGAACCCAGTGGCTCGCTCATTTTCTGCATTGCCAAGGTCTGCGGTAGGAGGATGGTGTGGAAATGAGGAGGCTGTCAGTGGGAGGCCAGGAGGACCACAAGGATGCTCTGGAGAAGTTTGGACAGTGTGACAACCCTGGTGAAGTCCCTGCCTCCTGGAGCAGTGTCTGGTAGTGATGGAGAATAAACTAGGATGAGGTTTGGGCTTGTAAAATCAGATCTTACAAAGCTGAGCTCCCAGGACCGTGCACCACAGACGAGACTTGCAAACCCAGCTAGAATAATAAGTGATGCAGTTGGAGAACATAATGCAATTGGACATGTACTTGCTTTCATGCATGTCTGCTGGCCAAGCGAGGGGGAAAACAGCAAGAGACACCTTGAGCAGCTTTGAAAGCTGAATGGGCACAGGACGCCCGATCGATGATGAGAATTGGCAGAGTTTGGCCCTGGCAGAGGCAGAGACCCATTTGTAGTCGGTCAGCATCTCAGCAGCGGGAGGCAGAGGGTCACAGTGAAGAGTTAATCGCTGTTCTCTGTGTTATGCATGGGTCTGCTGATTTTTGCCTGCTTTGGTCTTTCATCAATGAAAACATGGCAAATGGGTCAAGAGGCTGTGTATCGTCTCGCAGCAGAGACAACAGCTTCCCTCCCAAGGTGCCCAGGTACGTACGATGGCACGTGGACGGCACATGTACCCTGCATTCATTCATCACTCACAAAGGAACATGGGGTTGGGGTCAGTGGGCACGAGTAGCTTCATTATTATTTTTCTGCATTTAATCCTCATTGTGGGTCGAACTCTGCCCAAGCTTCAAAGCTCTGCAAAATCTCTCTCTGGCAGCGCGGGGAGCTGCGTACAAGCGTAAAGCTTTGGAAATCACATTGCAACCAGTCAATAATTTGGAGGTAGTTGTTACGGCTGGAAAAGCATCGAATTAGCTATGAGTAATGAGACAGAACTAGTCGGTCTGCCTTTTTGTTTTTTGTTCTCACTGGGTATGGCACCTCCCCCGAGTGAATAAATCAATTGTAACTACAGGAGTGGTTTTTCTGGTCAGGGCCTTGAGCATTGAAAAAAGCTTAGTGATTTAGGTAAAACAGGTAAGCAGGAAACCGGCTGCTAATATCGATCCAGTTCGTGCAGAGAGGTTTTAGAGCAAGGGCAAGCGACGGCTGCGGCGAGGCGAGGCTCGTGTTGCAGGCACATGGACCCAGAACTGAAACTATTTATTTCCCTGCTCCTTCTGCCAAGGCTTTGTGCTAGATGAGTGAAGAGCAAGAAATGACTCAGCTGTGAATGGCAGCAGAGATCAGAGCTGCTGCTCTCACCCCGGTGAGCGTTAGCACAGGGGCAAAGGGTGGGAGAGAGTGATGAAGACGTTTATACACAAAATGGTGCTGGAGTCTGGTGTGTGTCTGACAGCTGATGTGTCTATTTTTGTATAAAAATATTTAGTATGTCATAGTGATTTCTGGCTTTGTGGGAGTGCAGGGTCCCACAAACATCCCAAATATGGGGAGGTAGAAGAAGATGGGATTTGAAGTTTGGGGGATGTGTCCAGCCCTTCCTCTAAGTTCAGCGCCGCCAAGGGAGTGGTGGGCATTGAAATTAAAACAGTCAAGTCTTTATTGAAATAAGAGCTGGACTTTTGATCGTTATCTAGTTTTCTTATTACAAAGCTATGTGCTTTAAATGAAAATGGGAAGTTAACAGTTGCTGGGGATTCTACCACGTAGCCTTGTCTCTCCTAATGATAGTACCAATGTTGTAATTAGGGTGATGTGTGCTCACACTTAAATATACACACCTCGGAGGCAGATGTAACAGCATATATTTTGGTTCAAAGTAAAAGTTATTTAATGCGTGCTGATTTTTGTAACGCCATGACCTTTAATATCTAGTTTTCTGTGTGGAAGCACCCACTGCTGATAATTACTTAATTTTGCTGAGGAAACACCCAGTAATTACTGTTTTGGATTAGATAGGTGCATTATCCTGATGGCTACAAAGGTACATTCTTCCAGGAATTTGTGGGACCAATAAAGCAGGGGTGAAACAGAACTAAAAAGAGCATTGCCGTGTCCTCAGCCATTAGCGAAGACAGCGCAAGCGGCAGCGAGGAGCCGCCTCACCTTCAACTGTGCATCGTACAGCTGTGACACAGAGGGTGCCCGTCTGCCTCCCTGCGGTGTTTGCTGTTTGCTCTTCCCAGCTGTGCATGTGGGCAAACATAAATCCCAATAACTGCTGGTGGTTAATCGGAAAAATATCTCTGGACAGAGAGTGTAAACAGCTTGGCGAGTGTATATGTTCGTAGACCACAGGAATGAAAGCCATGCAAGCCACCGGTGCCAAGAACCTCTTGTTAGATGTAAAACCCAAACAAAGTCCCCTGTGCTTGGAAGGGGAGCGGGAGCGATGTGCGAGGGGCTGTCTCTCGCCATCTCGCAGGGTTAAACCGAGGGGCACCCGGAGCAGGGACCGCAGGCATGTGGACCGTACACCCGCTGGAAGGGTGGTTTGGGTTTGTGCACATGTACAGGGGTGCAGTGATGGTAAATAAGGCTTGGCTTTTCCTTTCCCAGCACGCAGCTTTCTTACCACGAGAAACTGGAAATCATTTGGCAGGGTGGAATGGCTTCATTTGCAAGACATTGTTTCAAAGCAAAATTTCTCCAAAACCTTCATTTAAAAAAAAAAAAAAACAATAATCCTGGAAATCTTCCTTTCAACTGCTCCTTCCAAACCCTTGCTGTGCCAAATTTCTGGATTGTTTTGATTTTGGTTCTATTACGACTTGTGGATGTCAAGATCAAAAAGAAACCTGGGTGCTAGTGGCTTTGTGTGGATTTATCGTCCCATTTCTTTTAACTCAGCTCAGAAGTGAATGAAAGAGGAGACCTCAGCGTTATTCCCAGGGGAGGGCATTCAGGGAAGCAAGAGGCATGGTGAAATAAAAGTCGAAACCTTCAGGGCATTTGAAATGGCTATGAAAAGAAGAGGGGATGCAAGCCTAGGGAGATGTGAGGAGTGAGGGAGGAAGGTGGGTGCTGCAACAAGACAGCAGAGGAGGCATGAAAGGAAAAACAGGCAGAGAGATGAGAAAGAGAACAAGGCAATTAAAGGCAGATGCTGTCTCGCAGGGTCCTCTCCTCCATCTGTGCCTACAGAAACCGATCAGCACACACATCGGCCTCAGAGGGAGTCCCTGCCCCCCCCGCCGCAGCAGCACCCCCTGTTCTTTGTAAGGATGTTGCTACCTTCCCCCCAAGGGGTAGGGATCAAGGTCCTGCTCAGCTGCAGAAGCACCTAATCCTGGTGGGATTCTGCATGGTGCGTGTCTGGCTGAGGACCTCTCTTCTGCTACGTGGAAAATGTGAGACACAAGCCCTTCCCCGTGCCAGCCTGGGTGTTTCCCTTCCCATGGGCACTTTGTCAGCAATTCCCAGTAAAATACAGCACCCTGAGCTGTACCAGCTGTCTGTGACGGCTTGGTTGGGGGGGAACAAACCTGCTCAGGCTGAGATGTCCCAGCACATGTGGGACAATGTGTGTGCGTACAGGGGCTAGAAGCTCTCCCGTGCCAAAATTTGGAATGTTATAGCCCCAGCGTCATTATTTTACACCTCTTTCTCCTTTACCCTTGGGGCCGGAGAGAAGAACTCTGCATCACATCCTCACCACCGTGCCCAAGCCCTGGAGCAGAGCTGAACATCCTCAGGGAGCTGGAGGGATGCTGGGCAGTGACAGTGTCCTGGGAAACCCTCTTTGGAGCTACAGCACCAACCTCCCTCCAACCAGTTTTACATCACTGGCTTAGAGGAGCTACCCTTGCAGGTGGGAGTGACGTGCATGTAGCGTTAGAACCCCAAGCCAGGGAGGTCAGAATCAGGCTTTCAGAGAACTGCTTGCAATCCAGACCCAAATGTGAGGAGCAGAAAGTCTGCTGGGACACGTGCTGCTGAGCTCCCCAGCACGCCCTGCAGAGCAACAGCGGACTGAGCCCTGGCAATGGGCTGCTGAGGCTGCTGAGACTTGCTGGAGGGCAAAATGGGAACACTCTGGGACAAAGGAAATGCAAACGATGTGGGAAACTGCAAAAAGAATCTTTTTCTCCTTTGTTTTAAAATATAAGCTCATGTCTGCAGGGTGAGAGGCTGCGCCGAGGGATTATCTGTGTCCCATGGAGTGGGGCTGGCTGGCAGGCTGGTAGTGGGGTCTATGGGTGTGAAACCACACACGTTTTTCTCATGCTAAAAAAGAGGGAAAATAAGCAAAAGCTTGCAAATGAAACCAAATAGACACACAAACAATTTGCCTGCCATGGGGTTGCATCCTAACGTTGCTGAACTTTTGCGTGCTGCAGTAGGCTAAGGGGATGCTGCAGCTCATACCAGCGTCTTCACTGTGGGTGAAGTGATGCAGGGTAAAAAGAAATGGGGAATTTCCTTCCCATTAAGAAGGAACAGGCATTGACGCCGCATGCTGAATATTTCCTGCATTTCTGAGTGCTAGCAGAGAAGTCATTCACCCCGAAGCCAGCCTGTTTGTGGCCAATTTTACAGCTGCCTTTATGGTCAAAGGGGAGAGCTGGCAGACAAAACATGTATAATAAAACAGCTCAGGACTTCTGGAAGATATTTATGTACATTCTCGTAAAATGTGGCAATATTTTAATATGTTGCTTAATGTTTACATAGTTCTATCTTTGTTTTCCATTCTTAAGCAGGCAGCTGCGGCTCCCACTGCATGTGGGGCTGGGGCTTGTTACTAGAACACATCTCTAGGCCTGAGGCAGTGCTTTGTCTACACAATATAGTAAAAATCACCTTTGTTTTCCACCTAAGGGAGATGAGCAAGTGCACGCAGCAGCTTTGATAGAGCAGAGGTTGCCGAAGCATCTCGCCTACACCTGGCTGGCTGGTGCTGCTTTGGGGGGCTGCAGGTGCTTATAGGGGGGGACAAGTGTTGCTGAACATTAAAAATACTGTGCTGGGAAGCCCAGCTCATTTTCACTCTGCTCCCTCTTCTAAAGCTCAGTTGCTAAAAATAGTTTGTCTTGCTTAAAGAATAGTGTGTAAAAAGCCCTGAAATTCCCTTGCCATTTAAAGGCACAGAGATAAAAGACTGAAAATTATGACTAGAAAATATGGATGGTCTGGCTAAGTTATTTATTACCTTGAGCAAAACCCCTTTTTTTCTAGCTATCCCCACTGTGTGTAACGCTTCCATCAGGGATGACATGACTGTCTCGTTGGCAGAGCTGAATTAGACAGATGCACACAAATCTCCCTGCGCGGATGTCCTTCCCCGTGATGACAGCAGCACTGAGATCCATCACAACGGACGAGCAGTCCTGATATCTATTTGATTTATACCCCAGCTGGACCACAGTAAAAACGAAAAGAAGACTGGTAGGAGTTTCTCTTGATAAATACCAACGTTATCATCACAGCCCCACTGGGGTCAGTTATTTCCTCCTGGCGATTAGCAAGAGCCAAGGAGATATTATGCGGGCCAAAATATTTATGAGAATATGTAAGTGTCTTTATTAAGATAAAAGAGAAACCTTGGGAAAGATAAAAAAAAAACCAGCTTTGTTATCCTTTTAGTAAGAAATTACTAGTTACTAGTTACAGTAGCCCTAATGCAGGGCTGGAGGGGTGGGAGGGGGAAATGCTGGCGCAGACCCCCACGTTTCCCTTGGCAGACAAGCGATGCCGAAATACCATGGGCAACGTTTACGAATAACAAAAGTTAGCAAATACAATGCTATGGTTTCCAGGGAAACTCAACCTTGGCCTTTAGTCCCATATTTCAGCGGGTTTCATTATCCTCACTGGATTTAGTATAATGAATTGGCTGCTGATGGATGCTGCCGCCTCTGTGCCGCCTTGTTTATGGAGGTTTCCGCCGTAGCCCAGTCGAGGTGGGATGCTGGTCTCAGTGGAGATGCGCCGTGACCACCAAAGGCATGGGTGCCCCTGCGGAGGGGTTTCTCCTGGGTCCAGGTTGCAGCATATAGGAGCCCTCACGACTCAGTTGAGTTTTGTCTTTATTGAAGGCTGGCTGTCCATTTTCTGCATAAGTAAGAGGCATTTATGGCTTTCTCATACCTTTCCAGCATCGAAACCCTTACCCAGCCAGTCACGTGAAAAAGTTTTTTATATGATACCATCCATACCTCGTATGGGTGCTTCCAGCTGATTGCTTTATTAATTATCCATAGAACGAACGATGCTAAACGTGATTTAATGAGTCTCTCCTAATTAGGATTATCTGCTGAGGTTTCTGCATGGACAACTGTGTTTTTATAGCACCGGTTCCTCCTCCAAGCCAGAATTCATAAAGTACAAAATTTGGAGGAAAGCCACTTTTACTTGCAAAATCCTTGCTGAAATAATTCATTTTTTAATAAAATTCTCAGGAAACCCAGACCAAAAGGGAAGTTCTTGCCCATCACAATTACCTTTATGTGTATGTATGTGTATAACTCCCCCCGCATATCTGTGTACCTGCGACACATAATACACACACGCACACAAACGCCAGCCTAAGGCAGAAGCCAGAGTGTTGAATAGAATCCTGTGGTTGCTATTTGGGGACATCCATGCACTCCTGCAGTGGGCTTGGGGGGCTTTTCCTGGGCATGAACCTGACCCTTACAGACGTGCCCCCACCTCTCCCAGCACAAATCGCTGGAAATACCTTTGTATCACTGTTTTAACCAGGGGAACAGGATGGTGAAGGAATTTCCAAAGGAAATGGGTAACTAAGAGAGGCAGAGAGACACAGAGCGCCTACTATTAGCCCCCAAAAATAGGTGATGGGGGTAAAGTACTCAAAAAAGTGGCTGCTGGCTTTTTTATGTCTCTTTTTTTTTTTTTTTTTTTTAAATAAAAATCAACCAGTCTCTAAATACATTCCCTGAGGTCACTTAAGAAACTTGGTCTACACAGGACGTGCTGGTGGTACCTGGATATAAGCCAACCTTTCCTGAGCAAAACCAAGGCAAAACCTGGAGTGAAACAACTTTCCTTTCGCTTCATTTTCTCTTCTTCAAAGTCCGACTTGACGCAATAAGTTTCAAACATTTTTAAAAAAGCATTAAATTGCATTTTAATTAAAATGCATTAATTTTAAAATGCATTAAATTGCACTGCACTGTACATTTTTACTGTACTGCTTCACTGTATTTTGAAGCTATACATCAAAATGGTTTGGGAATAGCTGGTTTAGTTTGACTTAATATTTTTTATAGTTAAAAAAAGCTATTGACTCAGGAGGTCATTTTATGACTGATCCTTCAACTTGAAGTTGTTTTAACTGAAGGCTGAGAGACAGTGCTTTAAACGGAGGCAAACATGTTGGTGTCAAAATTTCCCAGACCGTAGAGCAACAATATTTTTAAAATCACAATTGACGTTTCCCCATTAAGGGGAGAAAAAAAGAGTATTTTTCCAGAAAAGCCATTTTGCAGTGGAAAATCCTGAGCAGGTCTGGAAATAGTAGGTGCCAGTGTGGGTGTCCCTGCAGTGCTCCTGCTGTGAACCCTGGTCTGGCCATGGTGCAGACTCCCCAAATCCCAGCAATGACCTCTGCAACTCTGCTGGGCTCCAGCTTCAATGCAGCTGGCCTTTTGGATGGCTTCACTGTTAGGCTTTTCCCCGAAAGTGAATATATTCAGCGTATGGCAGTGACTGTAGCAGAATTACGAGTCCACCCAGCTACTTCCAAACAAGCGACGGGAGAACCTCCAGCTGCCCGTGATAGCCTCGCTAGCTTTTTTCCCCAACAGTCTAGGGGGTGATCTCCGTCCCTTTTTGCTGACTTTCCAGCTCAAAACTTTCTGTGTTTTATATACTTTATATTTCTATATATTTATATATACAGAATATACTCTAGGCCATTATTTTGTATGGATACAGTTTTCTGTCCATTCTGGAGCAATGAGTCTATTTTACTAAAGCTTCAGATTTCTTGAGACATCACTTGCACTTTAAAGGAAATGCATGTATTTGCTTATTCTATGTTTATTTTTGGAAAAAAAAAAGTATGAAGGAAAGCACAACGATAAAAGTTTCAATATGCAATGAACAGTTACAATGACTGATTCAGGCTTTTTGTAGGTGGAGTCATCTGTTATTCATTAAAGCCATCTCGAAAAATTTAAAAACAAAAAATCTTTTGAAGCAGGTCTAAAGGGTTACTTACATTTCTTTCAGCGGGCAAGCCTCATGGAGACATCTGAAATACCTAAAACTGCAGTTTCTAAAATGGCAGTATTTGATATAGGATGTCGTAGGCTGACATAGCACCCCAAGTTAGACTCTGAAGTTAGAAATAGCGCACGTAAGAAGAACGTCTGCCAAAACTTACTCCTCTTGAATTGAATGCCTCAGTATGAGGCACATTTATCTGCTGAAATTTTAACAAGTCAACTTGCTACTGATGTCCTCTAACGTGGGCACTGTTCAGGTGGGCCACCTCGCTCTTCTCATGCCCATGGACCTCATGCTGCTCCTGGCAGGCTCTCTGTGTGTGTTCCTTGGGTCATCCCAGGGATGTGGAGCAAACGGTGGTGTGAGATGTTCTGTAGTGAGACCACGGACCAGCAAAGCGCCTATGTGTTACTAACTTCACAGTGTCTTAAAGTCCCAGTGTCTAAGGGTAGAGGCAGTGACCGAAGTTCCTGTGTCCATCTTTAGGATGTGAAACCCACCAGGGAGTCTTTCCCCACCCACCTACACCTGAAGTGTAGGTTAAGTGAAAGCTGTTGTAGGGAATTTACATTTCTGGGGATGCTTTGTGAGATGCATCCCAAGGAAAATATGTCATGAGATTTGCTTTTTCCACATACATGTTGGTATGTGAGCAATGGTCTTAGACCAGCAGGGAACCACCACCTGTAACAGGGGCAGAGCATGGGCAGAGGACCACGGGAGAAGATCTCACTGTCACCAAAATGCTCATCCACACCTCCCTGTGCTTGGGGAGCTGGGCTCCAAAGAAAAGATGCTCTGCTTCTGAATCTCGGCCACCTCCTCTGCTCTTTGCCTTCCCTTTTTCAAGCACAACACATTTAGGCAGTTCTTCCTATGGTGTTTTGCAGTGTGGGCCAGGATTTGACGAATGACTCATCATTTTGAGTGCCAAGGGCAAGAAATGTTATTTTAGAAACTAAATACTCAACACATTCAGAAAACAAATCCCCTTTAAGGTGTCTCCCAAAGTGGTTCCTAAAAGGAAAGTGTTTGCAGTTAAGTAATTTTTGAAAAATGTTGGCTTCTGTGCTTAGAGGCTGAGCTTCTTTCATCTTCCCTTGGTAAATACTGGTAGTGAATTTTGGAAATGTGAGCAAATATACCATTTCACCTCGTAAATGAACTGACAATGAAACAAATTGCTTGAAAATGTCGTTTGTATTTTCTCGGTTAATTATGTGGCTTGTGACCGTTGGAATAGGCTATAAAACATGAACCAACCAAAAAGCTTGAATCAAATCTGGTCTTCGTTTTTGGACATGTATGGCTGGTGTCAGTGCAATTAGATTAATCCTAGAGTACACAAGTTTGCTCTTCAGGCTGCTTCTTTTATGTTTCCCATATGTATTTGATTTTCTAAGCAATGCAATTTCCACTTCTGATTTTGTACTCTTTTCTTCTAAAACCAGCGAAATACACAATTGCTAAAGGGATTCTCATGTGATGGCTTCATTCTGAAGTCATGTCATGGGGGGAAAAGTTCAGAGCAATCCTTACCTGCTCTTAATTTACTGCAAATATGATTAAAGTTTGATCTGAGGTCTTTTTTTCCTGTACTTTGCCGCTCTGTGTTTTCATCAAGCACATAAAAGAAGGTTTCTGTGCTTTTCTCAGCAGTTAAGTGCAAAGGTGCTTGTGAGGGAATTTGCTCTCGGAAAGGGACTCTTCTAAAAGCTTCCCATCAGTTCATCACAATTTTGCCATCTTAAAAGCAAGACAGAAAAGGGATGGGTAATAAAGGGCCAAGACATACGAAGTGCAGCACATCTGATGCAGCTGCCCTGTGAAATCGGGGTGAGTTAAAGCTGATTCCTCCCTGTGGGGCAGCTTGGCTTTCCAGATGGGAAGGAGTTGGCTCTTTTGGGATTTTTAACTGGTCCATGCTTCAGAATGAAGCCCTTTTCCCCTTACACTTCTTGTAAGCAAGAAAAAAGCAGCCAAGCTCATTCTTTAGCTTCTTTATTTGTGCGTCATCACCACGGTTGGAAAAGCACGCTTGGTTCTGGAGGGACGGCTTAGGAACAGGCTGCAGGAGCTGTTCTTTGATCTGAAACACACTATAAGCATCATGTAAACAACAGGTAAAATAACAAACAGCGCTGGGAACGATTTAAAGGTGGCTTCTGTGGCTTGCAGCTGCTCTTTTTGGCACTTTCAAGTTTCTTTAATTGAAACTTTACGGCAAGAAGCCTTTTATTTTGCTAATGTTTCCGACAGCTCAGCCTTTTGCTCTTGGTGTGGATTCATTCTCCATAGAGGCATGGAGATGTGGTTTTACATCCCTGGCAAGGCAAGTCCCTTGTATACAATATAATATTCTGTCTTCTATGGGCAATTTCAGGTGGCTGCATCCTGTTTCTTAATCATGCTTCTCTCTCCTATGTACAAGCAAATCTGTCAGGAGTAGGCTTGGGCGGCTGGATAGCCCAGATGAGGTTCAGTTTGGGGACAGCAGTTTCTAACACATTGCTTTTCAACATAGAGATGTATTTTACACCCTGAGAGGCTGGTGCAATGGTCCTTGCACTAGATCAGGTGCTCTAATAAAAACAAAAGTATTTTGCACATCTGTAATATAGCATCTCCTAACTGTACATCCCCGAGCGCTCCAGGAAAAATTAATTTGATTTTACACAGGTCCCTTGAGGCACATGAACGGTATTATTTGCCATGCCAGAAATACGGACGCTTAGAAAGGCTGATGATAAACACTTTAATTGGGCCCGTGCCAGGGTAATTGCTGCAGCAGCCCTGGCTGGTGGGAGAAGGAGAGGAAAGGGTCTGCTCCTATCCTCCGNNNNGGAAGCAGAGAGTAAGTCTCCATAAGGAAAACACAACAGCTTTTACATGTTTCTCGGCTGTCATAAGGGTAAGGTAAGGCGTTTGCTCCTTTGGTTTTGCTCCCTTACTCCCCATGAGGTCAGGGAAACCACATTTCATTGCTCCCAGCTAGTATCACTTGGGATTGCAGATGTTACGAGCTAAACTGACGGGAGTTGCATTAAATTGGCTATGAAGTCTGTAATAGCTTTTGCACGGGGGCAATTGCGTTTCAGTGCCTCTGCAGAGAAGCTTCTTTTCCCTTGCTATAAAGGAGCTATAACCAGTCCAGGCAGGGAAGAGCTGCTGCTGGGCCTCTGGTCCTTCATCAGCAGGCTGGCAGCCCTCCGGAGAGCCAGGGAGTTTTCCACCGGCAGAAGAAGGTTCGGAAGCACAAACCCAAGGAAGATGGGGACAGCCCTAAGCTCAGTGTGCTGATGCAGATCCCGGCATGCCAAACTGGGATACAGCAGGAAACCGCTCAGACTGCAATAAACTTGTTATTGTTTTCAAGGAAGGGGATTAATTAACTATCTATGGAATGAGCCAGATAAATCAAGCATGACGGGCAACTTCCAAAGCAAACGAATACTTCAAAGACTACTTTCAAGTGACTGCAGCAGGGCAGAGTTGCAGCCTGGGGTTCCCACATAGCTCTGCAGGCTGTCACCTATAAGGCTTTTATTGAACTGTATAACGAGGCACCAAATTGCTGCCTTGATGGAGTGATGGGCTGGCTGACCATGGGAGGATCCGGGGGGTTGGGAGGTCCACAGGGCCAAGGCTTGGCCAGGATGCCCAGCAGCGCTGTCCCAGTCCCGTTAGGCATGTGTGTGCCCTGCTCAGGAACCTAACAGTCATCCATTAATTAACCTTTGGGACATGCCTGTGAGCTAAGTGCCGTTAACATCCACCAGCTTCCCAGCCCCTGGGGAGCTGGATGTTGTGCTGCCAACAAACCCAATTGATTTCCCCATCACGGAGGAGGAGATCTCAGCAGAAATACTGTAGGAGGCTGCTCCGGGGGTGTATTCATAAGCAAAGTGTGTCCATGCTAAATGGAAAATTGGAAAGAAGCGTGTCTCCTATCAAGGATCCCAGTGAATGAGCTATGACTCATGAGTCCTGAATGAGAATCTTGCTACCATCTGTCTTTATTTCACCACTCCGTCTGACTTTGCTCAGCCACGCAGTAACAAGCTGGTGCTGATGCAGTAGTGGCAGCGGAGGGGGTGGCATCTCCTGGCACTCTCCTAACAGCGCACCCCTGCCTGACATCCCCCCTTGCCCGCAGTGCACAGAGGGCTCGAGGGGGCTGGCAAAGCCTTGGGAAGCTCGGGCAGGTGCCATTGCCCTTGGAAGTCCCTGGCACGGCGGGGACTGCAGCATCCCTGGGAGATGATCTGTGTCCTCCCGTGTCACCCATCCTTTTTCTGTTGAACCCACAGTCTGAGGTGGACCTTTGCTTCCAGTTAACCACAAAAATAAACAGGGAAAATACATTATGCAACTCAGAAAGAGTCTGAGCTAATGAAACATAACTGCAGTCTTCCGGACTAATATAACATTTGCATTTTTCTAACTTTAGTAATTTGCCAGACTTTGGCTCTGGCTTCAATGAAAGAATAATTACTTGTTTTCATAAAGAGGAGTGTTGATTTAAAAATGCTAGCTCCACTTTGTGAATTCAAGGGGAAATGCTTTACTTCATATCAATCAAGCTCTTTTAAGCGATGCAAGTTCATTTCACGCTCTTCTCCTTGATTTCAGTACCGTGTGTTCAGCAGCAAGAGCAAAGCACAGAAATAAAATGAAGCCTGCTCTGCAAGAATAGCTTTTGCAGAAGCTCGTTGAAGAAATGGAAGGTTGAAAGCCAACGCCTTGCTTTGTCCTGCCTTGTTTGTCAGGAATAGGCAGGAGACTGATGAAATGGGGAGTATCTTGTGCAGCTAGTCCCGGTGCCCAGCTGAAATGTCACTTCCAGGTGTCCTGTGTGCTCTTTGGCACCTCCAGAAGACAAAGCCCACCTGAGGTTTTGACCATCACCTGGAAATGCTCCACTCCCTGGGGACATTGTGGTGCCCGGTCCCATACTTTTGGCATCTCCAGAGACTGGTTAAAGCTGACTTTAAGTTCTCATTGAGTGGCTGGTGAACCTGTCGGGGGGTCCTGGGAGAGGCTGGAGAGCATCTTCCAACCCATGTGGTTGCTGAAGGACAGGTGAGGACCAAGGGACAACATTCATGTTCATCATCTCACTGCCTTCAGCTGTGGATCAGGGAACACTTACTGCATCCACCTGCACTGAAGGTGTTGGGGGGTTGCTCTTCCACTGTAAAAGGTCTTTGACTTTATTTACTGCTGAAAAGCCTCATTCTGGAGAGTGGAAAGGCCTTAGGAAGAATTATAAAAAATACAAAATTATAAAAATAATGTAATCATTCAGAAACGTACCTTATAGTATCTGGCTAATGAAATTGATGTCGGGCTCAGCAAAGCATGCATTCGGAGGTGAGCTGCAAGGCGCTCAGGATGGCAACACGTAGAAGAGTCTTCTGAAAACTTTCTAATCCAGTGGAAAATGGCATGAGATCCTGGAACTGGGAAGGCAAATTCAGACTCGGAATAAGGGGTAACATTTTAACAGGAAAGAAAATACGTATAGAAATAGCCTAAGAAATGTTGTGGAGTGGACCCGCTGCTCTCTGGCCGAGTGTCCGTGGTTATCCCAACAACCGCTGCTCTTTGATAACGTTGCATTTTGGGGAGCCAAGGTAAGCATCTGCGTTCTTTGGATAAAAAGCTTTTGCTTATCCATAGATGAGAGGCTGGCTTTTTTTTTTTTTTTTTTTTTCTTTCCAGCTAAAGCTCACTTTGCACACTGGAATATAGGATGCATTTTCCCTTTTCTCATCCTCATTTGTCTTGGTGCAATTCTAATTGTTCCTGTAAACCCTGAGTCCCAGAGGGCATGCTGCTAAACCAAAAGGACTCTTTCCACTTCCAAACCCAATGGCTGCAATGCTTCACCGTCGTTTTAAATCTCTTTCTTAGCTAGTGGTTTTGAAAATTAAAAAAAAAAAAAAAAAAAAAAAAAAAGAGGCTGCTCTTCTTCCTCATCTCCTTTCCCAAGATACAAAATGAGCAGCCTTCTGACCGGCTTTTGTAAATGATCACTGACTGACATCTCCTATCAATGCGCTTCCAGGATTGACATAGCGTAAAAAATAAGAAAGGACCACGAGAAGAGCATCCCATTCAGCACGTCTCCGCGGCAGCCAGCCATGGAGCACTCAGCACCCACGCATCACTGCCTGAGAGGTAGCTCTCCTCACGGGGGTAAAAAAAAACAACGAAAAACAAAGAAAAAGGAGGCAACTCGCCGCATTCAATCTGCTGTTCATTTTAGCAGTTGTGGAACAATAATTGTGTATATTCCCAGTGGTCGCAAGGGTGATGGTTGTACTAGATATGGGCCAGAGAATACAATTGCAGGGCAATTTCTCTCCGTCCTTAATGGACTTGTATTGTACTTGTAGGCAGTAGAGTGTCCTAATCTCTTCCTAGTGGGGTCTGTCTCACTGTGGGGTCATTGCAGGGACCCCCTCAGCTTTGCCTGGTCTAGCAAATTCCTTACGGGCCAGATGCTGCCACCTTTATCCGCTCTAAGTGGTGCCTACCCCGGGGCCCCCATCCGACAGGAGGGGAGCGGACACTGCGGGGATGCGCGGCACGAAGTGGGATGCTGTGGGGAGTCCCTCAGAGCTCTGCCTTCTCAGCTGCTCATTTTAACGAGGATTTATTTGTAAGCTGAGCAAGCCAAGGAATTTCTCCTCTTCCCTTAAGCAAAGAGAAAAACCTAACAACGCAATGACACACCAGCTTAAGAACACTTCTTCCTAACCTGTGTTCTCCTTCATGGATATTTTTCTGCAGTGTTTTTGGCTAACTACCTCATGAAAGACTGAATGCTCCTTTCCAAAGTCTTTCTGCAGTTTTTTCCCAAAGATGGTCTTTAAAAAAATCAATGTTTTTTTAACCCTATGCCTGGAATAAATTCTGCCAGGAGAGCATCACCTTTTCATTATTGCCACGTGCTATTACTGCAAAGTCACATGGAAAATAATAAGATTCAGTAAGAATTGTTTTTAACCCTCCACCAGCACAATGGAGAATGTGATACATCACAGCTGCTTGCAGGCATTTAGCACCATTAGATGCCTTTTTTTTTTATGGGGAGCAAAGTCCTTGCTCTCACTTTGGGTTAGCTATTGCTACAGGGGAAGGAATGAGGTCAGCAGATTGCCACAGCAAAATCTCCAATTTTTGAGGGGAAAAAAAAAAAGAAAAGTAGCTCTGCCTTGTTGTTTCCTTCTGGCTCTTAGAACATTTACCCTCAATTTCCAGCTTGACAGTTGATGTCCTTCCCTAGTCCTTGTGCAGGGCACTGTGCTGCTGCCTCCTGCAGCAGAGGAACCTTCTCTCCTTTCCCCTTGCAATCCATCAGGGAGATGTCCTGGCTCTCCAGAGACGCTTCCTCTCCTTTCTTTTCACTTATTTATTCATCTAGCATAGGTTTGGGGGTATCACTCCCATCACAGGTACAATATGGAAGAAAACAATGGAGTTATTCAATGAATTTCAAGAGCTGAGCTGCTGAGCCCTCTGAAATCTCTAAGATCCACCTCATTAGGTGAATTGAGTGGTTATGGTTTCTGCAAACCATGAAGGAAAGACAGGACCTGAAAATCATGGAAAACCACCGACTGAATGGCTTTCTTTTCCTTGTGTTATTTGCATGACCTTAGGGACTGACAGTGGAAACAAGGAGAGAGAGAAAAATGAGAGTGTAAAACCAGCCAGCTCATGGAAAAGCCAAGAACTTGGGGGAGGACCCACCCTTGCCTTTTGCCACACAATGAGATGCTAACTACCTTTATGTCAAGTTCGGAGCAACATTTAGGGAGAACTCCTTTTATTCTGCCATTTCTTCCACTTTTTTAACTAGATGTTTGGCAGCACTTTGAATATTGAACTTGAAATGTGGCTGTACATCTGTTTGATGTGTCCCCTCAACCCACTGCCCCATATCGGATAAGAGACTTGAAATCAGAGTTGGACTGGGGTTGTAAAGTTTTGAGAAAGTTTAGGAAGTTTGCAGTTTTAAAATAGATGCTGTTAAAGCTATCCCAACCCAACTGGAAAGAAAGGACATGTTTTGTGAAGCATGACATAGGGTGGCTTGGTATTTGTCACATTAGACATTTAGAACCCTGGTATATTTGTCTTCAAAGGTAATGACAGACCACTGGGATGATGGGGGGGGAAAAAAAAAAAAGGAATAATGGAGCTGACCTGTCCTTTCAGAGCCATTTATGTCCCCAGCTACTTAATTTGCTGGTGAACCTCCTCTTTTCCAAGCCTCCCAAGGCACACAGAGGTATCTACTGTTGCGCATCTGCCCGAGCTCCCGGGATGACATCTTGCGCATTACGCTCCACCATTGCTATTAGATCCTCCCATAAACGTGAGCATTTTTTATGTCTGTCACGGGTCTCCTCTCACGTAGATTGCCTTCAGGCTGAACTTTTGTGTAATATATTTTGACACCCCAGATGGTCCCCACGGTTCTCTCAGGCACAAGCTGAAATCTTGCTCGTGTTGTTGGCAACTGCTGATATCTGGAAGCAGTCTGTCTTTTATTTCTTCCATGGTGATATTCACATTTGGGAAGATTAACGTGATGATCAGGCACTGGCAAGGAGATAGAGTAGATGACCTAATAGGTCTTTTCCATCTCTAATTCCTGCATTTTATTAAGAGGAATTCTTTGTTGCTGTGGCACTAATTTGTCTGAGCTGTCACCGCAGAGGGAATGCAGAAGAGGTGGCACTAACAGTGTCATCTAAATCCATCTTTTTTTTTGGCACCTCTGCCCCTGTGAATCAAGCGTACCATCTGGTGAGCAGGCAGATTGCCATGCCAGCAGATGGGCAGGAGTGTATCTAGCTATGAGACCATGTATGATTATCAAATGTGTTGTTGGGCGAGGATTTCCAGCAGGAATATCAAAACAACTTTTCGTAATGAGCTTCTGGTTCCCTGGATAAAGAGACGGGCCATTTAGCTCCCCAAGAAACGGGCCAAAATTCAGCTCCTGGGCTGAGCGGCATTGGGGCGGGCAGGGGGAGGAAGGTTAGGGATGCTTCCCTGCCACGCCGCTGGGTACCGGCGATGTGCCAAGCGGCAGCCGGGTGCTGGCAGCCAGCGCTACCTGGCACTGCGATGTGATCCCTCCTGGAGGCACATCGGAGTGGCCAAGGATCCCACTTCTCCTCTTGGAGCTGCAACCTATATCCAGGGTGGGGGGGCGTTAATGCAGAAAAACATGCATTTGGTCAAACGGTGGTTCTAAGGGTAGGGATTCATAATTAAAAAATTAACACCACCACTGCTATGCACATTTCTTCCCTTTACACCAACGGCAGCGTTTGCCTTCAGGTTGCACTCCTGTAGCTGTGACATAAACACAGACGAGGCACTATTTGGTGCTACAGAATATTTTTAGCAGGGCATTTATTATTACAAAGTTTTTACTTTCCCATGGGATGTGGAAAGCTATTTTTCTCTTAACATCTACTTTATTTCTTTTTATTTCTGTCACCTGAAAAAAACAAACGCTCTCCACCCGGGCACAGTGTGACTGCAGGGACTGTCACCATAGGTGGCTTCTCCAGGAGAGCCACACTGGGCATTCTTCAGGATGGGGGTACTGGGGGTTCATTTTCTCCATCCCCTCACACCAGTCTCCTTTGATTTAACCGAATCTGGTTGAGCTAGGGCAATTGCACGTGTGTGCAGACAGTCCTCACTGCCCATCGGTTCTGGAGTCGTGACTCTCCGGTATGCTGGGGAAGATGGTGAGGATGGTGATGGTGCTGCAGCAACCTGCACTCATCCAACAAGGTTTATTAGCATGGGCTTTCTGCCATCCCAAAGTGGCTGAATTTAATCTGGGTCCAAGCTGGCACGTGGTGCGGCACAGCTCTGCCCATGCCACGCCGAGCCTGGGCTAACGAGCTTGGGCACCGCTCGCTTGGCGTGGAGCAGGTCCTGGTCTGCAGAGCGTGGTGCAATTCAGCTGAAACTGGATAAACTGCCCAGGAATCACATCCAAATGAAAATTCATTGAATAGCACTTTTAATATGCAACTGTGGTGCTCAGAGCAGCAGATATTTTAGAAACTGTTTAAATAGAAACTGCAGCAGGAAAATCAACCGTCACTTCATCCCTACTGACATGTACCTCCGTGAACCCTCCTGTGATACAGAGCCAGCGGGGAGACATTGCCCAGCTCTACAGGTGACACATACCCCCCGATTTCAATGGACACAGGATTTCGTGCTAGGCTTTCAAGCAAAAACCCGTGGAGTATGTTGAGTTAGACATCACACAAAACAGTTTGAAGGCAGATGGGAGTATACGGTGTGTATATATAGCATCATACACTGTATAGCCGTACTATACACGCTAGCCTACAGAGACAGGTGGAGAGGAGCAGCATCTCCAGCAGTGCTCTTGTCCTTAGCAAACGGGCCGTGTTGCAAAAGTGCTTTTGCTTTTCAACACCTGAGAAGAGGTGGTTTTAGTAATGAGGAAATGACAGTTCTTGCCTCACTGTAGCCAGAGGGATGGATGTGGAATGGGATCCTGTGATCTAAAGCTTTTTTTAATGCTCTCCAGATTGCTTTTGAGGTGGTTTCAGTCACCCTTCGTCAGGTCTCCTTCCAATGTATCTTCCAAACAGCAGATCTTTGTGCCCCAGCACCATTCCCTCCCCAAAGCAAGCCAGTGCCAGGAGCTGGGCACATCTCTTCTCAGCTGGATGTGGTGGGTACCCCTGGGAGCTGAACAACTGCCACGGTCAGTGCCACTGCCGCTTCCAGGGACATCCTTCAGGAAAATGTGCCCAGAAGACCTCTATGCTGGCTGTCCAGGAGGCCGTGGTGAACTGAGCCATGAGCTGAAAGCAGAATTAGGGGAACTATAAGACCATGGAGATTCATGAGAAGCATGTTATTTAGGGGGAGTCTCCTGCCTGGGTCTCTCTCTCTGTACACGCAGCATTGTCAGCAAAGATGTCAGGTCAGGTCATCTTTCTCCTGTTTCTCAGCCCAAGCAGTCGAGGACCTGTAGGAGGAATATGATGAACACCATGTTTGGGAGCAGATCTTTCCTTCACTCAAACCCTGCTGGGATAAATATCATCCTGTGAAAGCCCTTTGTGACTGCTGATGTGGTATGCTCCATCCTCTCTCAGCACAGACATCCTGTGGTCCTCATGGTCAACACCCCAAAAAGATGTGTGATCACCTTCCAAGGTGATGTCTCTTATGGTGGTTTTCAGTCTAGAAACAAAAAGATGAATTGATTTCCTTCCAAAAAAAGATTAAATACAGCTAGAAGACTGGTTGTGGTGACATTAAAAAGTAGTATGAGTTGGTATGACGTGTTACAGAAAATGGAGATGCTCTCAAGTCCAGGAGCTCGAGCTGGACATCTGGACATGGTGTTCCCACACACACCAGCCTGCAGGAGCTGGACCAGGCTGCTGCTGGGGGATATCCCAAACCCCAGGCCCTGGATGCTGCGTTGCCACCAACCTTGCAGGCAAGGGCAGAAGCAGATCTGCAGCCAATGCAGAACCACAAAATTTTGTTGACCTAGCAATGTCAAATCCATTACCTGGGGAGGAAAATAGTTGAGTTCTTCCCTGTTTTTCCAAGGACTATCTGTATTCTAGGCTTGAACAACTCATTTTTCCCACACCGTGCCGTGCATGTCCTGGAGCAAAGAGCAGAAGGTGGCACTCAAACAGATGGTGGGCTCCAGCCCCGGCGTTTCTGGCAGAGCATGGAGCGATGTAGTTCCCCAAGAAGACTTCTATGGTCAGAGAAGGCAGACCCACTCTCCAAGGGCTCAGTATATGACCAGATGTGAATTCAGTGAACTAAAATAGAAAAATAAATCGAAAATAAAAAGTAGAAAATAAAACAGAAAGAAAGAAGAGAGTGTGTTAAATGGATTTCATTAGCACCACAAAGCTGTCCAGCCAGGAATGATTAGTAATTCATATGGATTTCCCAGTGGAAATGCAAAAAGTCTAATTATACTGAAATGGTGAGGACCAAAAGAGGAGCAATTTCCAGAAAAAAATCTGCCATGCAGCATATCAATGTGCTAAAGGTGTCTTTTCCAGACTGGAAGCCAGATTAATTTATATTTATTCCCCAGACTAATGGGAAGCGTGGTCCTATGTGTAGGATTGGAGTACAGAAAATACTTTTTGCTAATAAATAATTTATTTTGGAAAAGCAAATAAGGAGAAAAAAAAAGGCAGTATAAGGACCTGAAAAGGCTTTTGGGTGAAACAAAGAGGTAAACAGCACAACTGGGTCTTCACAACTAAAGCTCCTCCATACTGTTTGATTTTAATTTCAGATCTCAATTAGAGGTTAGTGAAAGGTAATTGAAAAATAGCTGAAATGTGGAATTAAGTGGCAGCTGCCCACACATCTACAGACTTCAGTCGACCAGCCCCTTGGCGTGGATATGTTTTTTTACCACAAGCTGAGCAGATTTGTTCCTGCACTATTAGGAATAATTCTCCCAGAGCGCCGCAGCCCTTTGCTACAAGCAGAGAGTCTAATTATAATAAAAGACCCCCTTGAACATCACTACCCTGACTGTATTTGGAATTTGGGACTGTTCTTAGCCAGGGAATTTGCTGCTTGTAAGTCAGAGGGTGAAGCTGCTGAGGTCCCCTTGCTTTCCGAGCCTAGGCACAACTCTTCATGCATCAACTTGTGGGTTTTTGCACTCGTGTGAAGTGCCCGTGCTTATGTGTGATATAATTCACTGACACATGATTTTAGACATAACAACAAACAGCCTGGATGAAAAAGAGCCAGATAAACCCATACGAAGTCACTTATTAACAGAGGTCCTTCCTCTGGTATTTCTTTAAACTCTGCATGGCTTTTTTTGCTGCCAAATTCACTTTGTGATGTTGAAAACTAATTTATTATTTTATTATTTTTTTTCCTTATCAAGATAGCTATTTTCCACTTGGCAAACACTGAGTTTTATTAGTTATTCCTAATGGAGCCTGAAATGATTATGCCTTTTTTCCCCCCTGTTTATTTCTCTCGTATGTTCATCGTGACTGAAATTGGCTCATTTTTTGGATCTGGATGATTTCGGTGAACGCTACCATGGGGCCAGCTGTCTGGGACTGGGGAGCAGCCTACTAGAAGGGTTGCCATTTTACCTTTTGTTGTGCTGCATCAATTCTGGAGACATTAGCATGTGTTTGTGTGTATATATGAAGACATTTGCACCCGTAGAATGCATCCTAGTGCGTTGAAACAGCCTCAGCACGTGGTATATCTGCACATTGCATGTGTGGCTCTGCTAGTGCTCTGACAGCTCTGCTTAGCTGGAAAGAAAAGATGGGGTGTCTAAAAGAGAAGTCAAAAAAGTAATAAAAATAGCTTGGGAGAAGAGAAAGGTTTATCTTATATAGCTTAACTGCCTTTCAATTTTTTCTGGGCAATTTTCCATGTATTGGTGAGATGATTCTGCCCTAAGAAGCCCAGAAGAACAGCTGAATTGGACAGAGAAGAGCTGAGCTGCCCTACAAATCTCTCAAGAGTCGGATGCCTGAGGAACATCCCGTTGGGCTGCCCAAGCCCCAGGCCACCCACTGGAGCCCTCCTACTGCCACCCTCCATCTCTGTGACAAAGAAATAGCACAAACTACCAGACAGGTGTTTGCTAGTGTATGACCAAAGTGCTCCCAGGCATCTTTCAGAGGCACCCTTGGGTGAGTGGACCAATGCTGGTGAAGGTCCCATCAATGCACAGAGGAGAATTTGTCCTCGAGATGTGGAAAAAGACGACTTCTGCTCTCTCCTCAAACGTACAGCTCCACCTGTTACCACTATAAAACTGTAACATTGGATTTTCAGCCATTTAACTGCTCCATGCCTTAGCTCCCAGTGTGCTGTGCCACCTCTCCCATCCTCCTCTGCAGGACTTGGATCATCCAGTCTCCTGGAGCAGCCTTGGGTCCTCTCTGTATCTCCATGGACAAACAGCTGACCTTCGGCTTGTTTCTGCCCACTGTTATTTTCATAAGGGACCTGATTAATTCAGGAGTCGCTGTGAAAAGGTAGATGGATAGATCTTGGCATTCCAAGTCAGACCGAACTCCACCTCCACCTGAGCAGGAGGACCAGTCCAGCACATGGCTGGACATCCACTAGAGGCACAACCTATGATAAATGGAAAAAAAAAGCTGATAATGGATTTTCCAAGAACAGGATCTGAGCTTTAAATCCAGGTCCCTTTCCTCCTTCGGTAAATGATGACAGTGCTTTTATCTGTATTCTCCCTTGTGATGGACTTTGCTCGAAACACACCACTCCAATAGCATACACCCACCCGCCCCCGCCCCCCACCCCAACTAACCCTTAAGCTGACTTAGGCAAACTGATAAATGCCTAAAACTGTGTCCGTGTCC
>JAVJGJ010000061.1:41204461-41219283 GCA_035590215.1 Microhierax caerulescens
CAGCCTGGTACCCACCACACATCCCTGTGCAACCCTCAGCCTGGTACCCACCACATATCCCTGTGCAACCCTCAGCCTGGTTCCCACCAAATGTCCACGTGTAACTGTCAGGCCACCTCTGGAGAAATTAAGGCAGCGAATGTGTACAGCAGCATCCTCATTTTGCTGGTTCTTCTCCTCACTGTCCATAAATGACTGTTCTTACATGTCCTCAGACTCCAGTTTTGAGTAACCGCAACAGCATGACATTTCAAATAAAAGCCAAGTAAAAATGGCTGTGTTGACATCTCCTGCAGGAAAAAATACATAACTATTAGGCTGCAACTGGTATTTTCCCAAGAGAAATCTTTGCTTTTCATGAAACCATATGTTTTGGAAGAACCCTCCGTGCACAGGTCTTGACCTGTTCACCTCTCAGAGGAGATAAAGCCTTGGCAAGGTTACCCACCTCTGTTTGGGTTTAATTTATTGGGAATGAGGGCGTCTGACGCTCCCAAATCAATAGCAAATAGAGACGTATGTGTCGTCGTACATGAGGAGCTTACAAACGGGCACAGGCGCTTCACTGCGCCGTGAGCGGCTCTTGTTTGCTTGGCCGCAGCCAGCTGAGCTTCCCAAACCCCGAAGTTAATGTGATCGTATGAAGACTCATTCAGCAGCACAAAGGCTTCTATTCAGAGAGTTTCAAGGAAACAATCCAAGAAAATGTTCCCTTCAAACATCTTCTGTGCAAGTATATTCAGACAGCTTTTTGAACTCGCAACTAGCTACAACACTCATTTAATTGCGTATTTGTTTAGGAAGATTTATCTCTTCATGCAAAATTGATAAAGGGAGATGCTACGGGGGTGCCTTGAGTGGCACGATGCAGCGTGAGGTTATCAGTATCTCACGTTTAACCTGTTTGAACTTTAAATTTTAACCTTAAAATCTTTTTTTCTTGCATGTTTTCAGATGCAATTGTTTTTTATCAAGAAGATGACGACAGTTCTTTGATTGCTTTTGAAGATTTTGTCCTTGACAAGAGGTATAGGGATCACGTGAATTGGAAGGAGGAAAAAAAAATAAGGCTCTTCAGTCGGGCTTTCATGGCCTGGGTAGCATCAACATCTACATATCAATCCCTTCTGCTCTGTTAGCTGAGGAATATTTTTGCATTCTTCAGACTACCAGACCCCTGTCTGAAAACAAGACATCTCTGGAGATCTGTTTTCTTGAGCTCCAGGTCATGTGTAAACCAGAGGCTCTGCTGAAAAATGGAAATAATCCTTCTCTTTGGGAAGTCTTTTGAATAAACAATTCAATCTGTTTTCTGACCAAGTACTTTGAAGACTTCAATTTGTGGTGATTTAACAACACTTGAGAGGAGAAGCTCAATAAAAAGCTCATTCAAGGTGGAAATCACAGCAGCAGTCATGCATGCATATTTCAAACATCACAGTGAAATAAAATTACTTGGAAGAGTAACATGAAATAGAAAACAAACACTTCCATTTGAAGGCAAAAATAGAATAAAAACATTTTACAGAAATACTACAACTCTGGTTAACAAAAGCAGCGTTAGCTTACAAAAATGCTTTTATTACTTTATATACTCTTCTTGGATGCACAAACAAGGAGCTACCGCGGTTCCGCTCAGCAGCATCATAAATATTCCCGAAAATTCACTTAAAGGTAATGAACAGGTTGAAACAGTCTGGCAAAAATAATTCCAGCCTTCCCATGGGGATAATGTGCCCTGATAACACTGTGCGCAGCCCCTGCAGTTCCCCGCAGTGCTCAAGGGCCAGACATTTCTGCAGAAGAAAACTGAATTTATCCCCCACGATGGTTTCCTGCGCGGTGTTGCCAATCATGCTCGGCGGGGCTGGGGTGAGAACCCCGGGGGTTTTGCATCTTATCCCCACGCTGAATTTCAAGGAGAGTCCCAGCTGGTGGTGGTTAAGCTGGAGGTTAAATCTGGAAAAGTTACTGCCAAAAAGATAGTAATTTATCCAAGCGTGCCAAGCAAAGGTTTATACATTTCTAATCGGTACGTGGCAGGAGCTGCCACACCGCAGGAATTTACGCCCAGCTACTACAGGGCACGGCTCTTATTATTTTATAGCGGCGGTGCCTTGTTGGTGTGTGTCTTATCATAGTGAGCTCATCTCAGCAAAACGTTGCCGGAGTTTGCAAAGGAAAGCTTTGCGTGGAGAGAAGACTTTCAGCATCCTATTTTTGTTATTTAAAAAAAAAATAATAACGGCCAGGGGAGTTTGGACCACCCTATAGGAAGCTGAGTGGAGGCAGTGGGGATCAGGAGCCCTTTTCCAGGGATGACTTCATGGGTGTCACCTCTTGCTGTTCATGTGTGTCACCTCTTGCACTTCTGCTGGCTCTCCAAGCTTGCCAAGTGCCACTTTTTCAGCTGTGCTCAGCTAAGCACCACTGCAGCATCTGCAACACGCCCAGCATCCCATTTCATCCCCTAAAAGGCAAATCAAATGCCATGCTCTCCAGGTTAATAGTTGCTAAATCTGACTCGCGGTGTCTTTCAAACACTATTTGTCGGCAAAGGATGCGCAATTTGATCCGAGCACATAGTTAAATTTTATTTTCAATGACCCTTATAAACATTTTAATTGTGAATTAAATTTCTGAAGCCGATTTCTGGTGATTACAGCTGTCCACAGCCAGAGGCAACTGATCCTGGAAAAGTTTAGCAGAAGCTGCTTGGTCACTGTCAGGCTATTTTGGGGTGGAAAAATCTATCCAAATGCTTAGTTTTACTCAAACTTGGTTTATTTTAAAAATCTCGTGGACAAGCAACAAGAGGGCTTCAAGAAAGATGTTCCAGTAATGCCACTAATCCAACTCATGCTTTGAGCTGGCACACCAGTATCTTCACACAGATTTTGCAGACGGAAAATACAGTACACAGCTTACATAAATACATTTTAAATTACCTTCGCTAGGATTCACAGGTGTTTGACAACTCTTACTAAGCGTTCAAACTTCTTTTCTCTATTTTCTTTCTAAGACAGCTGTAAAAAAATCCAGTGTCTTGATATCTGAGTCACCGCTGACTCACAGATAAAACTATCCACGCTTGTTTTGGATAAGCCAAGAGTACGAACACAGTCTGCGGCACGCCGAGATACCTCAGAGCATCTGTCTGCACAAACAGAAATTAGACTTCTTTGCATGAAACACACCAGCTCCTGCCAATCGATTTAATGAGCTGCACACGGCTGCCAGAATATCATCCCCACTTTGCATCTACTTATCCTCTCACCCAACACACTCCAAGATGAATTCATTACGGCAGCATGTTTGGATTTAATATCCACTGTTTTCTGGACTGAAGGATGTTTTTCTCTGTTTTCCAAATCTGCAAAGCTTCCTGCTTCATACTCCCCACCGCAGAGACACCCGAGAGATGCTGTCGCCCTTTGAGGATCACCATTGGGATTTCTCACTCCTTTCAATGCCCGTCACCTGAAGGACCCAGAAGAGGAGCAGACAATCAGGCTAGCTTTGTGGGGAAGAACAGCTGGATGAAAGGGTTCTTCAAGGAATGGGAAAGTGGAGGCAGAGGCAGAAGCTGGCAGGAGTCCCCTCCATCCCAGGTGATGCTCACATGGGTAGTTACAGGCTTGGCTGCTCATGCCAGCACGAGCTGACACGTACGGCCAGCCTGGGACCTTGACACAGGCATGGGACCCTCCAAGCCCTCCTTCCTCACAGCCCAGCCCAAATTCCCTGGCAGGACTATTTTTGGTAGAAAAGCATGTCCCTGGGAGGTATGTGCATGCCACCACTCTGTTGACATCTCAGTCTTTCACAAAGCAAATGCAGCTTCGTGGTGCACCTCTGAGCAGCCCCAGGTACTGCAAGGCTGGATCCAACCTCCAAGGCAGGACCATCCTTCTCCAGGCTATTTCCATCAGGGCACCCTCTGCTGCATCTCTTCATGCCAGGCTAGTTTCTTTTTTGGATGTATTTTTTATTTTGCACAATATGTTATTAACTCTCTGTGTTGGCCCGTGTCTTGCTCAAGGGCAAGTCTCCCTTTACAGTGAACGGGACCTCAGACATGCCGGCAGTTCCCAGTTTGAGCATCGCTCCCCTCTTCTGACTCGGTGGGGAGACGGCTTTCACCAAGTACTGCCCAGATCCTGCACCAGCAAAGGGCAGAAGAGCCTTGGATACCGTGGTTTTAAATGTGACTTATGGTGGGACGAGATGGTTTGGTGAGGAAAACACCTGCCTGAGTTTTCCCGCAGCAGAATCACTCACTTTTAGCTAAGGACAAAATTGCCGGGTGTCTCCAGCCAGCGCTGCTCCTATTACTGGATTAAGCAAATCCTTTGCTATGCAGCTGCCTGTCAGAGGACCTTCTAATTTAAGGGTTTCTTATACGTATTAATAGTTGTAAAATTGGCCAATACCAGAGGGGATTGGAGCTGGGAAGGAGAGGAGACAAAGAAAGATGACCTGATAATCTCCGTTAGCCAACTCTTCGGGGTTTTGAACACTGAGTATTTGGTATAAGGATTGCTCGAAGGATGCCAGCGTGAATAGCAGCACCCAAGTGGTGGGATCACGAGGACATGCGTGGTAACACCATCATGCAAATGCCCAGCAAAAAGCTGGAAAGAAAACAGGTAGAAGAGCTGCCTGAGAAATGGGCTTTTCCTTTATTCAATCTAATTTACCAGTAATTTAACATTTAGAGTTAGAAATTGCTGTTCTCCAGGACAAACCCCCAAGAGTTTGAATAACCTGGTCTCCAACACCCCAGAAGACTCCCTGCAGGTACAAGGCTGGGTTTTCTGCCATGGGCCCAGCAAGGACGCAGCCCAGGATGTCCTCGGGGAAGCTGCAGATACAGCAAAGTGGAAATGGGATGATTCAGCTCAGGCCAGAGCTGATTTTTCTGTGCAAACGGCCAAAGTTCACAGTGAGTCACACACAGCCCCTGCCAGCTCATGCAGGAGCAGAGTTTTGCCCTTTATACATGGACGATGACACTGGGAAAATGCAAATCTCTTGAGCCTTTGCCCACCAGAGCATCAGTGGTCATGGCTGAAGTGGTTTCTTCTCATAGTGATGATGAAATCTCAGATTGTATTGGCTTTTTATGCAAGGCTATCACGTACTTTCCCAGAAGGAAAGTATATAAAAACAGGAGAAAAGGAGGGTTTTCCTCCCAGGAATGAAACTCAAGACCTTGCGGGTCACCTGGTAGTTCCTTACCCTGAGAAAGTGCAGGATTTCTCCCCATCATGCTTCCACCAACATTTCGTCTAGCCTGGTTTTCAGTCTCAAGTGGGGAGGATTTACTCACCATCTGGCATTGCTCACTTGCCTCCCTGGTTAATGTTGAAGCATCCCTGCCAACATGGCTTTAATCTCCGTCTCTGCGAGGGATTATTATGGTTAGGCAGAAGTGAAATGAAGGATGAAGATAAATAACCTACCCTGAAAGGGAAACAGCAGCTCACCACTCTGTGCTCGCTTCGAGTGAAGCAGATTTCAGTGGGATTTAGAGGTGGTGCGAGTCACGGGGGGTTTGGGCCTCCCTGGGATCCCAGTGCCTGGGGGGACTGGTTTTTGTGTTCTATGGTCCCTGTGGATGGGGTTTGCAGTGGGCGCAGGGGCCAGGGCATCCCCCAGGCCAGCCTCGGGGCAGGTGGGGTTGGCTTCATTGGCTGTTGTTGTCCACGGAAAAGAGAAGCGCCAAAGGAAGATCAGAGAATCACAGAAAAATTGGGGTTGGGAGGGACCCTAAAGATCATGTAGTTCAACACCCCTGCCATGGGCAGGGACACCTTCCACTAGACCAGGTTGCTCCATCCAACCTCGCCTTTAACAATTCCAGGGATGGAGTATGATGATTATAAGATCTATTTTACTCTAAAACTAATTTTTTCTGCCTGGTTATTGTTTGATGTAATGATGGACACCTGTCAGAGAGCAAGGGATGGGTGCCTGGCACTCCCCCACGCCTGCTCCACTCTGCTCTGCGTAACTAGCATTCACCAGAGCAGCTTTCAGGAAAAAGACATAGCATGTCCTACCAAACTGATACACCTTTGTGCCATCCCAGGTGAACAACAACCTGTTTGATTGTTTGCTTTTAAAATTAAATTAAAATATCATAAGCAATTATTCCCAAGCATCTTCTGAGTGGCTTTGCAAACGTCTTGCCTGGTGGGTAAACGGCATTTAGGTCATCTGATTGAAGGCAAACCCACTCGTCTTTGACTCTGCCCTTGCTAGAAGATTTCTGTTTCATTAGCACAGTATTAATGAGGCTGGATTTTAAAGCAGGTGTTAAGTGCAATCAGAGCAGCTTTATTAGGCTACAAATTGTCTGGAGCTGACAAAGGCAGTCGGATGGGTCCATGCTCAGTTAACCTTTGCCTGCGTGCATGACTTGGCTGATTAAACAGCGATTGATAATGACCTTCAGCTTGGGGAGCCTCTAAAGGTGAATGCCTCATAGACGCTGCTGTGCCGGGTGTAAATCTTCAGAGGATCATCACCTTTTCAGTTTAGGAATCCATACAATCATTTTAAGATTGCGCAATAGCATGCTACGGCGAGGAGCTAATTTACTGGTGCTAAACTGGTATTTTGAATGCAGGTTGGGAAAGGGATGTTAACGTGGTTGTGCTCGACAGAAACAAATGTAGAGGATTCAAGGATACCAATATTTAAAACAGTACCTGGTGATTTGAGTACTCTATGTGTATATAAAATGAAAGTGAGGGCTTTCACGGGAGCTGCCCTCTCTGAGTCCTGACCCCAGCCGTGCTGAAGTCAAGCAAAACATTTCCCCTGGCCCCAGCAGAGCTGAGCTCGGGGGCTGGAGTTTTGGGGGGCAGCGGGTGCCGTGGCTCCCAAACCCAGCAGCTCCCTGCATTCCTGCTGAGACCAAGGGAACAGGCAATGCGGGGGTTCCTGGTGGTCTTTCCGTCCTGTTTCCTAAACAGAACAAGTAGGACACCGCAAAGGTGCTCAGCCCTGGGGTGTTTCTGATGCCCAGACGACAGTGGTGTCTTGTGTAACAAACAGTGAGCTACTGGAGTCCGACAGCTGAGGTGCGATGCTTTAGCTAAAAATACCACGTTAACAATTCTCCCTTTCAGAAGATATTGATGGCTTGTTGTTAGATAACTGCACATTGAAATAACGTAGGCACTTCCGAGGAAAAGCTGCAGAAAAAAAAAAAAAAAAAAAAAAGTGTTATGTAGGTGAGTCTCGCATGAAAATCTGGGCAGAAGAGATGTTGGAACCGACTCAGGATGCACGTCCCAGGATACACAGCACTAACTGAATTTGTCTGGTCCACATGACAATGTGAGCATAAAACTTCAGAAGTTCTGCGCTTTCCTCTTTGCAATTGTGAGAAAAAGTACTCTGGGGAAAGAAAGTATTAGGAGCGTGGATGCAGCGCAGAGGCAGATGCTGATGATGCGCAGGTGAAAACGGAGAGAAGGATTTCATGGTTTCGTAAGTGGTCAAGTCCTGAGCAGAAACATTCAGACTTGCAACAAACCCAAAAGAAAATAAGCAGCTGTGGCTGGTACCAGCGAGGGTCACAGGGTGGGACCGGTGCCAGCAGCGTGGGCTCCCCAAGGAGAACCCGGAGCCCCTCTCTGGAGGGGTGGCTCTGCTCCCCACTGCCGTGCCGTCGGGTGGCCCGTTGGAGAAGGATTTAGGGACCCCCCCGAAAGCCCCTCCGGCAGCACTGCCCCTGTGCTCTCCAGACTTTGTGCTTTATTCCTTCCTTCCAGATCCATGGATTTTTGCTGCGAGCGTGCAATTTCTCCCACGTCGCCACGCCTGACGGGGAGATTTATGTTCCCCGGTGGTGAGAGCCCCCTGCGGGCATCCCCCCGGCCCCAGCCCCTGCGGAGAACTGCAACCCACCGATCCCATTCCGGCAGGGCTGGGAAAAACCAGAGCAACCCCCAAACCTGCCCCTCGTCTAGAGAAACGTGGGACTTGTTCATAGCACTTCATAAACCGACCCCTCCCTCCCCGGCTGCACGAGGGGGAGCGCGGATGAGGGGGCTGTGCAGAACCCCACACCTCCAGGTCACCGGTTCAGAGCTATACATGCTTCCAACATCCAAATACAATTTTATTTCACGTCTTTTGATGGTTTGAAGCAGGTTTTGAGTTTGCTGCACGGAGGGGTCAAGATGGCCACAAAGCACCAGCTCACCCTGTTTCTAACTGCTAGGCTACATTCAAAAAAGCAATTACAATATAATTTATCTCGGGCTTCCCCATCTCAACCAGTGATGATCTTGCTGGCACAGTGAGCTCTGGAAACCTGGGGACTAGATAAGGCTGGGGGGATCTCCACTGGTCCCCACATTCTCACTGCCAGCCCCCTGCCACTGCCCACCTGGGGTCTGCCTGCCTGGAGGGGGTCCTCTCCTGAAGGATGGTGTAAGAAACTGATTTTGCTCCAACTAAAGAAGGAGAAAAATGTCCAGTTGCACATTTCTAACCAGAATGGGAACAGTAAGGGGTGGGATCCTGGGAGGTGCATGTTTTCCCTCCCTGTGGCAGTGCCCTCCAGAAGCACAGGCAGGGTGGGAATCTCCAAGAAAATGTCCATTTCAAAATAAATGTTTTTTAAAAATCCCAGTGGTATTTCCTGAACACTTGTACACATAAACCACTCATGCTGGCCCTGCATGGAGCGTGTCAGTGCAGATGCAGCAGGTGTTTGGAGGGCACGTGAGGGAGCCAAGCCAGCCCTGCGATCACATCTTGTGCTGTCCAGAAACCACCCCATTTTGGGGCACACAAACCTCGTCTTCATACCCACTGATGTGCTCTAGCTTCAGAGCATCCCCCAGTTTTCATGAGCCCTGTGTTTGCCCCCAGGGCCGGTGCTGCTGGGCGTATTTTTAAAGCAGCTCCACAGACTGGGCAAGCACCTGGTGATCTGTGATGGGCACAGTGCTGGCAGCGCTTCCCGAGAGCAAGTCTGGCAGTTCCTCCTGGGCCCTCATGGCTACAAACCCCTGCAGGCAGCACCACCGAGCTCTTGTTTCACTCCAGCACCAATAGCATGAAGTCACAAGTTATTCTTTTTAGCAGAGCATCCTTTTCTTTTCCCCCCTTTTTCCCCCCTCCCTGGCCAGCTGCTGCCCATTCATCGGTAGTTGCAACTCCCACCTAATGAATGGAGGAGATGGATGCGCCCCAGCTGCGGTCCCCACTGGTGTCATCCTGGGTTGTACGACGGGTGAAAGTGTAACCGTTAATTTTCTGGAAAGCCCCATCCCCGTGTGGCCCTGGGCCGTTGGGGCAAGCAGGGAGCCAGGGAGTGGAGCAGCAGGAGAGGGACATCCTCCGTGAGGCTACGAAAGCCGTTTGCTGAGGTCCCAGCAGGAAGGAAGATGCAAAGCCATGGCAAAGCATCTGCCAGCCCTCTTCCCCAGGGCCAGCGGAGACTTTCATGTGTACACCCCCAAACCCAGGCTCTTGGCTTGCTTTTAGGCTGCAGATCCAGGCCAAGCTCTAACTCCATGCACATACCCCCTGCTTCGCCAAAGCCCACGCAAAGCCGGTCTGCAACAGCCAAACGTCTCTCTCATCTAATCCTGGCACACAAGATTATCTCGGAATAAAGGGTGATAATGAAAGAGGAGAAAACCTGAGTTTGCTCCTGGAGATTTTGATTGTGCCTGGCTGAAAGGCTGTTGGCTGGGCGACACTCCTGTTTTATTGCCCCGTCAGCACAAGGAGGTTGATTTATCCCGGCTTCCCTCGGCGGCAAGGCGGGAGGGATGCTTCTGTGGGCTGCACGGCCTTAGTGCTGTGCTGTGCAGGAGCAGGCAGGGAAGAGCATCCTCCAGCATCTCTAATGAAGGAGTTACAAGTAAATTAAGAAGCCGAAAGCCGTGGCTTTTCTTCTTGCTACATCATCTACTCGCATCTCTGAAGCTTTGGGAATGACCACAGGAGGCTGGGGGAAGGAGAGAGCCAGCTGCTCAGCTGATTTGTAACAAGATTGTGGCTGACAAAGAAATGTTTAAAGAAATGCATTTATATGTAGGCTCTGGTTTTCCTAAACGCATGCGTTCACTGCTGTGGGGGTACGGCCGCACACAGCGAACCCGGGGGCTGGGGATGGCAGAGGCAACTAGGCTCCTCCAGAAATGTTGGGTTTTATGAACTGTGCGTAAACATGGAGATAAATATGATCTACCCTTCTTTTAGGACTCTGCTGAGACCCACATACATCCCTGTGAAATACAACCCACCACCAAACAGAGCCCGGCGTGGTGCTCTACAGAGAGCCCTGCTCGCAGCGGCTCTTTCCTACCCCATCTCGGGAAGATAAGCAGAAAAATCGGCTGCAGACCTCGTGCAAAGGAACATCACGCACTGCCAAATGGAGCGGCATAAATCAGGTTTTAATTTCAGCTGTATTATTTCGTCATTAGTTCATTTATTAGTTCATTGATTGAACCCCATGGTACGTCACTCCTCATCCTCCTGTACGTATAAATAGATATCTCACTGTCAAGAAAAACCGCACTCCCCAGCTTAACAAAGCTTGCTCTGCACTAATGTGGGCATCACCTTTTGCAGCAGTGAGGAAAATGGCTTCTCCCTGCTATGGTGCTAAGGTAAATAAGGTTTCATTCATTCTGCAGCTTCCAGATGCGTCACGGCCACGTACCAGTCCTTCCCACGCCTGACATCTGCCCATTAGAATTACTGCGGAGATTCAGATCTGTAAATGTAATTATGTATCTCGTTCCTAATTTAAAACTCTTGTCTAACAACTGACTTAGCAGCATCCAAACAGTTTAAGTCACACGGTTCGTGTCACACAACTCAAAAATAATCTCCAAACCCTTGCAGGCTGCCCTGTGACTTCATAGGGGTGAATCAGAAAAGCCCCCCAAGCAAGTACGGGGGGGGTGGGGGGGTGGGGGGGTTGGTGCAGGGCAGCCCAGAGGCTAAGACTGCCTTACAGCTGCTTTTCCCGGAAAAGTCACCGGCCGCTGGAGAACCTGGGGGCTGCGGTGTTTTGACCACCACACGCCTGCCTTAGAACATCTTGGCAGTGAACGCCTGGAGATCCATTTATCTGAAGATGTTAGGACATGGGGGATTAGAAAATCACAAGATGTGTTTCTACCATCAAACAGAAATCCCGGCGGAGCTTGGGTTTATTCCAAGTCGTATGAGGCAATGACCTAATCCTGTTTGATGGTAAATGCTGGCCTTTGATCTGCACGATCAAGCTCAGGTTGGGAGTAGCCGGCTGCGCTGTTGGCTCTGAAAGGGAATGTAATATTGCACACCTCTGAAGTTGGAGACACCTTTATACATCCTCCTTATCTTCTCTATTCCAGGAAAAAAAACCCCTGAATTCCTCAGTGTTATTTCCTGAGGCTCACTGAGGCAGCATCCACAAGCAGCTCTCCGTAAGAGTGAGTCGGTGCTGGGCTCACGGGTTGAGGTACCGGGGGTCCTGCAGGTGATGGAGGGGGCACGATGTGGCTGGCGCCTTGGATGCTCGACGGGTACTTGTGGGTGTTTGCGTGACTTCTCCTTAGTCTGTAGGGCGCACGCAAACGCCGTTCGCCTTGCTCTGTAACACAGCCTGTACCTGACCTGATGGGGAGGGCTTGCGTGAGCAAAGGCTGTGGGACCAAAGCCTACAGCACAGAAAACACCCCAGCCCCAGTGCTGCTGCTCTGAAACCAGACAGCAATGCAGCCGGACCCAGACCACCTTGCATGCAGTGCAAAATGCGTTTATTTCCCATTCAGTACGTCTGCCTATTTCAATGCATTTTCCTGTTTCAATGCATTGTCCTATTTTAACCGTTTTCCTGTTTCAATGTGTTTTCCTATTTCAGTATGTTCTCATATTTTAATGCATTTGCCTATTTCAAGGCATGTCCCTATTTCAAGGCATTTCTTTTCCTCCATCTCAGTACCGGTGCTTTTCTCCACCCCCAGGTATTCAGAGAGGCTTCCCGCCAAGACCTGGCTGTCCTGTGCATCCAGGAGAAGCAGCAGCAGCCAGCACCATCCTGCCTTCGCCTATACTGGTCCCTGCACGGGGACCACCCGCCCGCAGCCTCTCCCCGCATCTGCTCTCGTTGGAGCCGCCCGTCCCGGCGGCTGGTGTTTAATCTTGCGGAGGATGACTCATGGGGAAATGCCAGCCTCATCTGCTGAGAATTTTAAACAGAGGCTTTTTTAAAAAGGAATTGAAGAAAGCAACCATCTGTCTACGGAGAAACGTGCTGGTTTCTTCTTTCTGCTGGAGAAGGGACGGAGGGAGGGAGGCAAAGCTGTGACAGGCGCGGGGTCTTACCCATCAAACGCGCTTCACCAAGTTTTGCCACCGAAGCCACTCCAGCTCCAGCTCGCTGCCTGCTGATGGCACAGGTTGTCATGACAATATCCCCTTAATCAAAAACTCCCAGGGAATTTAAGGGGGATTAAACCGCTTTGAGTCCACAGAAGCGAGCCAAAATGTGCCATGGGACCCGCCGGCACCTGCGGGCAGGTTTCTCTTGCTGTGGAAGGTGGTTGCTGTCGGCTGGGATGGGGTTGGGTCTCTCCCCCCAGCCCAGCCACAGCCATGCCAGCAGAGTTCTGCTTGTCACGGCATTAGGGTGAGGATTTGCAGGAGGAGGGGTGAAGCCGCTCACCCCCAGCGCTCAGCTTTTAGGGCTAAATCCAGGCATAGCTTTTCCTTTTTGCTCCTACAGCAGAAATGTAAAACTGAAAGAGTTGCTGGAAAATTGCAATTGATTAATTGGGGAATTGCCACTGCACAGAATCAGCTTTTATCTTAATACTTGAAATTAGGGACTGAGGAAAAGGGCCATCTCAGCAGCTCCTGAAAACAGATCACAGAGAGCAGGGGAAGGGGCTCGGATTTAGCTCAGTGCTCACTCAAACCATCCCACATCCCAAAACATCTCACAGCTCCAGCTCTGCTCCCACCTCTGCTAGAAGGGATCTGCCCGACCCGCCCTGCGTTTATTTGCCTCGCAGGCATGGCTGACTTTAATCCGATGCTGCAAAGCCACAAGGAAAATACCCCGGGTAAATAAGTAATAAACAGAAAAAAAGAAATCATAAGGACCTCTGCAAAATGCTTGGAAAAAAATATCTCCCCCTTTCTCCCAGTGCTGCTGGGGTGCTGGTGGCATGGATCCTGCCCTGGGGTACAACAAGGAGCCTGAGAAAGGCGCATGCCCCTTCTAGGAGAGATGATGAGAGGGAAGGAGCTCCTTTTGCAAGGGCTGTTTAAATTCCCAGCACACGTGCTGGATGGACTGAAGGGCTGAAATAATTCCAAGGGCTCCCTCATACCTTGTATACATACGGTGCTGGCACTGGCGATGCTTTCACGTTAACACACAGCCAGAGAGTTCTCGGTAACGGCAAACGTTATTGTCTGCTTTTCGTCAGGGTGGCTGTTTCAGAAAGCCATGCTCTTTTCTTGCCCTGAGCCCCCAGCACCCTGAGCACACCGTGGCACAGGACCCCACATTGCTCAGCTGGACGGATTGCACCCGCTCCGGTCAAAAATGCAACTGAAAATGCTGCTTTCCAACAAATGGCATCAAAATCTTTTCAGAATGTGTTCAAGTGTCTAATTTTAGGGTACGTCCATTCCTTTCTGCTACTTTGGCTGGTGAAAAATAGCTCTCAGAGCACTTTCTGCAAGCTTTTAACAAAAGCCCTTTGGCCAGGAGCAGCTCCCATGGGCGTGCTGTTATCAACGATAGTTGGTTTTTTCCATCTGCAAAGTTAAAATTAAAAACAATCATAATTTAAAAAAAAAAAAGAGAAGCCATGCTGGTGACCTGCTAGACACCTTCTGGGATGAGGGAGCTTTTGGGGGCATCTCAGCAAAGCTCAGGAGGGTTGATCCTGATGATGCCCAACTCAGGTAGCATCGCTGGGACGGCCGTGCTCGCTGTGGCCGTTGCATCCACAGTGCAAAGCTGGTGCAGGAGGCACGGCCGATGCAGCAAGCACTCCTGCTTTCTGTGCACAAGGGAGTGATTTTGGGGATGCATCGCTTGCTGCTGGATGCACACATATGGATCCGGCCCCGCTCCCTGCACCCTTCATCCATGAACCCGCTGTAGGAGGGCTGCGCTCAGCGTCACGCTGACGGCTTCCAGCCCATCCACCACGGCTACATGCAAACCAGGAGTTATTTATAACGTTACTTTAATCTTTCAAATACCAAATTTGAAAAAGCAGCAATCTGTTTTCAGATGCTTCACAGAGAGGAAGACGAGGCTGCATGTAGTGAAGCGATGCAGTACCCGAGCCCAGCTTTGGGGGCTGGCTCCCAAAATTTGGAAGAGACTGTTAAGGAGGTGCTTCTGGGCAGGTGGGAGAAAGCTGTTTTCCTGGGCAGGGGCAAAATCTGGGGGGAAAAAATACCCTCTGCAAGCAGAAAAACCAGAAGTGGTGGAGGTGTAGGAAGGGCTGTGTCCCCTGCTTGGCTGTCCCCTTCTGTCCCCGTACAAGAGGTGCCAGCTTGGCAGCAGAAGAGCTGTCCCTGGGGCAGCCGACCCCGCGGTGGGTGCAACTGCCCCTCAACAGCATTTCTCTGATTTGAGCTGCTGATGTGAATTGAGTGTGTCTGCTCATAGGAAAAAGGACTAGAAAAAAATCCTGAGTTCAGTTTCTAAGACTGATCTTTTGGAGGGCTTAGCTTCTTTTTTCCTCCTTTTTTTTTTTTTGTTTTTTGTTTTTTTTGGGTGGGGGGGGGGGGGGGGGGGGGGGGGGGGGGGGGGGGGGGGGGGG
>JAVJGJ010000061.1:41223075-41245123 GCA_035590215.1 Microhierax caerulescens
CCCCCCCCCCCCCCCCCCCCCCCCCCCCCCCCCCCCCCCCCCCCCCCCCCCCCCCCCCGCCCCCCCACCGAACAAAAAGATGGGAAAAGGGGATTAAGGGCAGCCTCGGCGGGAATAGTGGGAGGCCGCTATGGAAATCTAGCCGTGGCACAGCAGTGGGGACATGTCGTCGGCACAGAGGAGGAGCGAAATACCACACGTGAGTGACCTGAGTAACAGAAATAGGATGAAGTTAACAGTGTAGGAATGTCTGATGTGTGGGGATGCGTACGAGAGCTCTGTGATGACACACAGCACAGCCCTGGGAAGCAGCGGGGCACGCGGCGGAGTGGGCAGCTGCGGGGCGCAGTGGGCACGCTGCCCAAAATAAGCCAGATATTTCCCTAGTAAGGTGGGCCAGACTCGGTCAAAAGGAAGAAAACTACTCAGTTTGCCACTGGTTGGAAACTGTGAACTGGGAGCTGGGGGCATTTTGAAGGTGGAACAGGAAAAGGCATCCTGAGGGTGCTGGCTGAGCATCGTCCCCAGGCTGGCATGGAGAAGATGCTGCCGGCTCCTGGAGGTGCCCGCTGCCAACAGCCACCCCCTGCCTGACAGGGGAAGGGTTGGCACCACGGGGAGTCGCTGGTATTTTCCCGAATGTGCCATATGCAGAGAAATCGAAAAGGGGAGGGATAATGACCTTTAACACGAAGATTAAAAAAAAAAAAAAAAAAAAGAAACCAACCCAAACCATTACCATGATCATTGTAGCATGAAACACAAAACCTTCCTCTCGGAGCCACACAAAGCCGTGTGGAGCACACCAGAGTAATTAATAAAATGAAAGCCCCGTTTCTTGCAGATGGAGATGTGGGGAATAAAGGAGCTACACTGCGCTGAGCTGTCATGCATCGCATGCTACATCTGTTATGGAAATCAGTGGTAGTGGGGCCTTTTGTTCGGGCTAAAGCCCTCCCAACAGGGACTTGGCTGAAGTAGATTTTCTTGTTATTAAACATGATTTCTAGCTAGTTGAGAGCAGATGCTCCTGCAGCATTTGGAACTAATAACCAACCTTCAAGTGTGCAGCATCCCTGAAAAGTCTGGGATCGCCTGCAAGAGTGATTCCAGCTCGGAGCTAATGCGCTGCCCTGGGTCCCTGCTTTGCACATGAATGCTGCTGACACCAGATGAGCCTTCTGGCCTTCCCGCTGCCAGCACCCCCACCACCCCCTCCCAGTCTTTACCCCCTCCCAGCCTTTTCATTGCTGGGCTGCCAGGGAGCAGAGCGAGATACACACACACACACACACACACACACGCACACATCTCAGTGCCCTCCCAGCTGCACAAAGCCCTCATCGCTTTGGAAAGGCACCAAACCCCATGTGCTCACCCCTGCAGCATCCCTGAATCTTAATGAAATCCCTCTGGTGTCCCCATCCAATGCATGTTTGCTCAAGCCTCCCTGGCCATGCCCTGTGTGGAGCAGGAAAGGAGCAGAGCAGCAAGGCATGGGGCCACCTGCACTGGCCGGAGCCACTACAATTACCGGTGGCAGCGCAGAGGGAAGGGACAAAGGGAGGAAGGCAACAAACGGCACTGGTGCATCCCTCGAGCAGCACGCCATCAGTGTAACACTTGGGCAGCAAGGGTGGTGTGTGTCAGGATGGTATTGCCTTTGTCAGCGCTGGAGAAAAGGCCCCTGGGGGGGGATGTGCACCAGTTGGGCAGTTTGAGGTGTGCACGCGCAGAGAGAAGGCTGCAGCTCGGCCGCGTCGCCCCACATTCAGTTGTAGAAGCACGTCGCTGTGTGTTTGCACAAGGTGATGCTCCCAAGCTCATTGGCGGTGGTTAAAGCTACAGAAGTGGTAGCAGAGAATGAGCAGTTCAGGAGAAGAGTTTCTCATAGCTGAGAGACCCCGTGCAGCTCTGCCCATCCACCTTGTCAGCTGCCCCCGCTCAGGAGTACCCCGCAGCTCCCCACTGTGCACCACGGCAAAACGGCAGGATGAAGAGCAGCAAAATGCCTCCAAAGCAGACAAACCCCAATAAACCCAGGATGCTGTGCTGGCAAGGAGAGGGCGAGATGGCAGTGCTGCCATGCAAAGGTCAGTGCGGCGCATCCGCAGCTCACGGATGCTCTGCTTCCCTCCAGCATTAGTCACGGGAGCTGGCAGCGTCGAAGGCAAGGTATTTCCCTAAACGCTAGACATGCTATAGAATAAATGACTCACTGTCTGCTTTAAGGAAAGTCTTGAATGTAATTTGTGGTTATTACAGTCAGGACAAGGTTAATGGTTCTGCTCCGAGTAACTTGAAACTAGCAGAGCAACCTACAACTGAAAGGCCTTCCCTGACTTTGGGGGGTCCGGTTTTGGGGGTGGGAAACACCCTGCAGCCCCACTTTTGTTCTCCTGTGCCCGTGTTGGGAAGGTTGCGCAGCTCAGTGCGACCAGCACGCTCCCAAGGAGGGGAAGGCATTCCCATCACTCCAGATCAGGCTGCAGAGGTGCAGGGCGATGCCTTGGTCACGGCGTTGGTCACAGGAAAAAGGCCGGGGTTCGGCGTGCAGCTCCTTTGCTGTTCCATCCCCAGGTGCATTTATCCAAGCGACCTGCTTTTCCCTTGCCCACTCCCTCCGTGACCACCGCTAGCTCACCCTCAGCACTGAGGTAACACAAGGACCCACCGTAATCCTCCAGTCAAAGCCGAAGGTGCTCCAGGGCATTACAGCTGACGTTCATCGCCCGTTTTACATGGCGACAACAACGACGTAGAGCACTCGGTGCTGGCGGGCGATTCAGCATCCTCTGCCCTGTTACATCCCAGGGCACCACAGGACCACTGATGCCATTTGCTGGCCTGGCTGAGCTGGACCCCAGCCATGGGTTGACACCTTAGAGCCACCCACAGTGTCTGTTTATTCTTTTCCTCCGTCAAACTGCGTGTTTGCTTAATCAAAGCTCTTTGTGCTGGGGATGAAGCCTTGCTTTGGGCTTTCCCCCAAAAAAACAGGTGACTCTGGCAGGGGCCAGGGCCCTTCCCCCTCCTCTGCTGCTCATGGGTTACCAGGGACTATAACTTGACTTACCACATGTATATATTTAATAATATTAAATAATATGAGCATTATTTCATTGCATTGCATATACACTGAAAAAACAGTTTATTTCACAAGTGCACAACATGGGTTGTAGTGGGTTATTGATACCTCCCCACTGTAATATGTTACATTTTCCTGATAAAGTGAGTAAAACAGCAACTTCCACCCCAAAGCAGCACCTGGGGTGGGCTGGAGGCCCAGCACCGGTCCCCTGGGGGGGCCATTCCCACCTGCTGGGGGGCGCTTCGGGAAGTGGGACCTCAGGAATGCAGTTTAACCAGGCGATGCTCCCACTCGCTGGGTGAGGACACTCAGGATTCCCATGGTGGCTTTACCATCGGCTGGGGGAGGCCTTGCTCAGCCCCCCCTCACCCCCGTGGGACCCTCGTGCTGTTGCTGCTTCCCTGCCCAGCACAGCAGGGCAGAGCAGGGACATCCTGGTGCTGTGCAAGGGGGATCCATCCCCTCTCGCAGCCTTTCTGCAGCTTAGATATAAGCAATCTCTTACCGACTTCAACAGCATATCGCACGAGAAAAAGATTTATCAGCTTTAGGAGGACTTTGCCGAATTTGTGCCATGGTGTATATATAACAGCAGAGAGCTGGAGCTGCCAGGATTAGTGCTTCTGCGAAATGTGTGAATCGGTGGGCTAAAAAATCATTTCCCCATTTGACAGCTGTAGGAAAGCTTCCTTTTTCACAGATCCTTTTTAAAATTGGGTGAGATCTTTTTTATTTTCATCAGATTGCTTCTCAACCCTAATCCTCCAAACTAATTTAGGGAGGATAAAAAAGAGACACTTGGCAGAACATCCTTCCTTGATGGCAAAAAACTTCTACCATCGCAGGGTTCTTGTGCTGGGAGCCTGGTCCCCAGCATCCCCTCAGCGGGGCTCAGCAGAGTTCAAAGTCATTTTTGACACTTAAGGGCTTCCTGGGAAGCCGAAGGAGCAGAAAGGGCTGCAGGAAAATATAAAAGTTGCTTTTGTTTGACCATACAAATTGGCAACGGCCGTGCTTGCAGCCCTGGGGACTGCTTTGCTGCAGCTCCAGCATCTCCGTGGCTTTTGCAGAAAGGCTGGCAGTTAGAACGAGATCTGAATGAGATGTAAAGTCCCTGGGAAAAAAGGTTAATAAATCTTCTAAGAAAGGAGTTGGGTAGGAAGAAGCCCAATGATCTGAGAATTACTAATTACTTGCTTTTCAACAAATAATCCCTCCCTTAGGAGAGCCAGTGCTGCTACGTGAGGATTAGGGAACGAAATACCGTATTGACAACATCAAACTATTCATTAGCCAAGCTCTCCCCGTCTCGCTCCGCAGATCGGCAGTGAGAAGCCGTCCAAGAGAGGAGACACGAGCTCAGTCTCTCCCTCGGGCTCCCCTCCCCACCGGACTGACCCGTCCACCAAAGCCCCAGCACCCCCAAGCCCCGCGCCTGCAAACCGAGATACCTGTTCCAGCTTTAAAGAGCTACAAAAATAGGTGGAAATACCCATAAATGTCCGCCAAACAGCCTAACTCGGGCGTTTTAAAAGTTTTAGTGAGGAACTTGGCGTGGGTTTGCTTTTGTCACCCACCTTCTCCCCGCTGGGCTGGCATCCTGCTGGCCCCTGTCCTCTCAGCGCTGAGGATGCTCGTTACAAACGGTCTGCCTAACGAGGAGGTGCTGAATCGCACGTCCTCAGCGTGGTGAGGCTTTGCCATCCCACCGAGGTGCGGTGCCAGCTCTATTTCTGCACCACAAAGCAGCCCGCTGTGTTTAGAAACAGCTCTCCTGGGGATCCCCCGGGATTTTCGGCAAGGGATGAGTTTTAGTAACCCGCCTCAACTACTGCAAGCGATTGCACAACCCAGTTGTGCAATAAAAGAACAACAAGATTAAAAAAATAAAATTGCAACAGTTTAGTGCTTTTTGGAAGTGGACCGAGTCACGGCAATCTGCCAAACTTGTTTTCCAGGGATCAAATGGTGCTGAAGAGAAACATCTGACCAAGCCACAGCCCACAAGTGAAAATACTCGTGATTCACCCCTTGCTCACTTCAGCAACTGGAGCGCTGACGCGGCTGATCATCTCACCAACACCAGAATCAAACCGTGCGGATGTCACCTCAGCCCAGGCTCCAGTTTTAGAAGAGTAACCTCTGGTCCTTCCACTTGCTCGGAGGTTTCAACCACCACTGGCCAAAACTAGCAAGAAACGTTTCATGTGAACACTGAAGTTGGCAATTCTGGTGTAAAGGAAATGGTAAAACTCGCAGTAGTGAGAGAAAAAGAAACACCGGCCAGGTTAGTGGCTTTAGACAGACCTACCAAAGTTCCTGGTTTAAGGTTAAGAGAAAAAATCAAGACATCTTCATCTTCCATCCACTTAGAGCAAAATAAAGGAGGGCTGAGGTGGTGGCATTAAAGAGGGTAGTGATCAACTAGGGATCAACATTCTTTAATTGAAAATGGATCTTTTATCTCCTTTCTGTAAGAGTCTAAGGTTGGTTTAAGAGTACCTTTAATAGTACCTTCCTAATCCACACCATTTGACTTGTGACCACATCCCATGTTGATGTAAACACAGGAGCGACATGAAACCACGCCTGCGCATATCAAATGGGTCAAAAATTCGTCATAAACTTTGATGGATCTCAAAAGTAAACATGTAGCCAGCCACCAGGGAGGCACGTTGCCACAGTGAGGCTTCAAAAAGGTAATTCCTTTCTCCTAACCTACTCCACAACCTTACCAAGACCCAGAAAACAGCAGATCAGAGGTTTGAAAAGAAACAGCAGGATCTACAAAACCCGGGAGAAGGTTTGTAGATCACACAGAATGCGCACGGCCATATCGCTCTACCGAGTGTCAGCAAAACCCAGCTGTGCCCCAGCCAGATGCCAGCAAGACCACTGAGCACCAGGTGGAGGGAAATGGTGGTGAGGGGCCAGGAGGGTTACAACGAAGCGTAGGATGAACATGAAAGCACTACTAGCGGAAAGGCTGTGTGACCCAACTGCTCTTCCAGTATTTGCAGTTCCCTCAAAGATGCCATAAACCCAAGAGAGTGCTTGAGAGGAACCACATGGTTAAATAAGAACTGGGAAACTCTTACAAGAAAAAGATTCAAAGTGATTGAAGAAGTTGGTCTGTTTCGGCTTTGCTGGCTGAATTCTAGACTAGTGATGTGCAAGATGTACTGACATGCAGTAATCACGAGCACGTCAATCTGACACACAGATTAACTAGATGGAAAGACCAAAGGCTGAAACAAGACAAGTTCAGACGACAATGACAAGGCAGCTTTTTAGGCATAAAGAGAATCAACCCTGGCCAAATGCATCCCGCCGCAGCAGCCTCACCAGGGGCGTTTCTGAACCCCAGCTGCATGCTGCCAGAGGCCACCTCCAGCTCCAGGAGGAGCCGCCGCAGGGCTGGTGTTGCAAGGATGTGGAGGACAGGGGTCCCCAGGAACTCACCAAGCTGCTGGCAGTGACACCACAGACCCACCCCAGCACCCTCCCACCAGCACAGGCTGCCTTCTTTCTTGCACAGCGACACATTCACTCACCTACTACAGCATCTACAAAACCAGGGAAGAAACCTGGTTTGTCACCAGAAGTAGGAAAGGATGATCAGGTCAGTACAGGGTAAGCAACTGCTGGGACTTCTGCCCAACTTGAGAGACAGAGAAAACACGCATGCTTCAGTAGACCTGAAAGCAAGATGCTCGGAAGCTCTCTTGCGTTGACTTTACAAGGGGAGAGGAACCTTGTAAGGGTGGTGAGGACAACCACTCTGGCTGCTCTCAGCATCATGTCCTCTGTATCCAAATGGGAGCCCAACACCCAGCAGAACTGGTGTGTCGGGACAGTTCTTCCAAGAGGAGCCACAGCAACCGAAGTGCCGACATCCCTTAAGGAAGGTCTGTCTGTGCTGGACTCACAGCACCCAGCGAAGAACAGTTCCTAGGAACAACCTGAATGCATGAAACCTTTTTAAACGAGTCATTCAGTGCTTTAGAGGTAAAGCAAAGCAAACTGCACTTTGCCTGCTCTGGTCTCCTCTGCCTCTGTCATTTTTGGGAAATGCGACTCAGGTTACTCGCACTACAAAAATGCAATGCCCAAGAACCCAAAAGGCTCTTGGCAAGGTAAAATTGATTGCTATTCAAATCACACCCCGATGCTCAGCTACGCCTGGCCTGGAGCTCACTGCAATGATGTCCAAAACACACAAGTATAAATGAACTAACACACATAAAGGCCATTTCCACTACAAGTTAATTACTTTTTTTTTTTTAATTCAAAGAAAAAAATGGTATTTTAATAAATACTGCAGAAACATTAACCAAACATACAAAGTGACTTCAACAATTAAAAAAAAAGTAATGAATGTCCTGCTTTATAACAGTTATAACTTATTTTTTCCACAATATTTAAATACAGAAAGCACTTACCAGCTATTTTGTAATACTGCCCTAAGCGCACTGTTGCATCAGTCAAAAGCTTATTACGGTAGTAAAAATGTCTTTTTGTGGGGAAATAATCGGAATGGGTGTTTTTGTTCTTATCAGATGAAACAAAGTGCAGGGAACACACAGAACGGAGTTTTAATTATGGTAACCCTTTACCCTTTGCGCAAGTTGTCACAAACACAGCTTTAACACTTCAAAAATGAAGCATTACCATTGGGAACAAAACGCTTGTCCTCAACAAGCGATAGCCACGCTGGTTAGAGCCTACAGTATCCTTCTTTTGAGAGAAGCTATGAAGTTAAATCAGTCAGTAAGCAGTTGCAAACCATTTTAAAGGCCGATTTATTTCACATAACAATAGTATTCAGTAAGCGAAAAGGAGTTTGACTTAACTGGTTCACTGATGTTTCATAATTGTTGTCTGGATACACATATATTAATCTTAAAGACTAAAGGCAGTATCCAGTTTCCACTGGGGACCCCTTAAGGCGTCACAGTTCTTCAGACCCCATTTCCTCACCATGAGCAAATGCAGTCTGCAGTGAGAGACGGCTGCCCCACAAGTAAGAGCATCACAAAAGATAACCTGACTCTGCTGGCTCATTTGCAGATTCTTGGGTTTTTTTGCAAAGGTAATTGCAGTGAACCACATCACAGAATAGCACCTCTCTGTAGCATTTACAGAGAGCTAGATCCTGGGATCTACCCTGCTCTCCCGCTCCTAGCAGAAGCGGGAGTCTCAGGGCTTCCCCAGATGGGCAGTAAGGCTTAACAAATTATCATGGTCATAAAAATTAAGGATCATTTGTCATCATAGCTCTGAGCACCTTTCACTTGAACCTACAGCGACATACCCACACAGTACACCAGAACTGGAGATCATTTCCCCTCTAAATTACAATCACAAAGAGGAATGGAAAGTCACAGGTCCTGCAGCAGGCAGGTAGTTTGCCCCCACACCTCAATTTGATCCATTTCAATTCCACAGTGCAAGGGCACCTGTAATACTGGAAACTCTCAAACTGTTGTCTTCATTACCAGCGTGCTCAAACATAGGTTGTGCTGCCATCTCAGGAAGGCAAAACTCCAGACTTCTCACATACAGTGTTTTCCTCTAAGTGACACACAGGCCTCAGTATACTCTCCACTTTAATGATGAGCTACTAAAAAAAATTAGATCATATCCTTTGGAAAACCAACTATAAGGTCACAGGGATAGTTCCTTAATAAGGAGGGCATATTAAGAGTGCCGTCTTTAAAAAAAACATTAAAGTATTATTTTAATGAAATCGAAGTGGTAGCATCCAGGAGTAGAGCATTAATGAAAGAAACAAGCACTGTCAATGACATCTCTCTCCTTCGCAGTGTTATCTTCCCATTCACTCTCTTTTCTCAGCACATTCAAACATTTTCCCTTTTTTCTTTTTTTTTTTTTTTTTGGCATTTTCTTCAACATATTTCCTGATGCCACCTCATTTAGAGCCATTTCTTCTCGCTGCTCAGTCCCTAAGTACAGTCTCACACAACAGGTGAAGTCTCCATTAAAGCACTGGGATAAGCCCTCGTTAAATACCATGTGGCTGTGTACTTCATTGAGCCTCCACCCCTCCCAGACGCTCTCTTCCTCCTTCTCCAGGAAATCAAGGTCCTTCACATCACCGTGCAACTCTTTGCTTTGTCCTTTCGCAAGTCCGTCGCCACTGTGGAAAGTTCTGGCCTGCCAGGCATGTGTGAAATTCGCTTTGTTGCCCTCTGCGATTTGTTTCGTTTAACATTTTTATTTGTTTTATTCACACACGCCAAGGTGGCAACATGAAAAATGTCTCTGACACTGTTTTCTGACTGTAAGGCTGAGCATTCAATATACGTAGCCGCTCCAATCTGTTTGGCCATATTTGCACCCTAAGGGAAAAAAAAAAAGCACATGCGATCAATACCAAGTTCTGCAGAGAGCCAAAGCAAACAATACAATTACTTTTCAGCACTGTTTTCCATATACAATGTTTTGTGAAAACCAAAGCTAACGCTCCAGCACTACAGCCAGCAGCTAATTTTGCAAAATAAACAGAGCTTTGGTTCCAAGATGCAGTGAACAAGTATCCAAGCATTATCTCCTATGACAATAAATACAAATTCAAAAAGAGAAGATAAGCTCAGAGATCTGCAAACAGCTGCAGAAAGCCAGAAGAGTATTAGTAGGACCTATTTAGCAATTCCACCCTTACACCTTAACTTGCATCTGTGAACCACGTGCTCGCTGGGAAAGGCCCAAACCTGGCAGCTTCCAGATTTAAGCCTGCTATCTCCCAAAATGTATTCTGACTGCCTTAAGGGCTATCCAGCGTGCCCCTGACCTGGAGCTGAGCTGTGCTGCGTCTCCACAAAGGGGGCAAAGTTTGTAGGGAAATGTGCTGTGGGTTTCTGGGTCAGGGATAGTTATATCAACTTGTAGCTAAGGAAACGTGGGAAAAAAAAAAAAAAAAAAATGACATTAACAGTTACATAAGTGCTTCCTTTATGATTTTAAGTACATTAGAAGTCAAAGCAGGGGTGTTTGTTCCAGCAGCACAAGGAAAACACTACACGATTCCAGCAGATGAAACACCCTGGTATCCTGTTGTGCATTTTGCTACTGGAAGACAATACAGCATTGTACGGGAAAAAAAAAATGAAGTTGTTTGAATGGAATTTTACTTCTGAGGGATGACTTTTTTGTAAGTTACGAAATCCAACCACATCCTTGATGTGCCACTCCTCACATATTCAGGGGCCTGGGATACAGGCACAAGTCAGCCCAACCCCTCCTCTCTGCTCTAGTGCCAAGCTGAGGGCACTCACCTATGAGGACCCATCTATTTAGCCTGCAGCGTGCCCTGTTTACACTGCAGCGATGCAGCTGCCACTTTATCAATTCTCGGTGGGAGTGGCTGATAAAGGAGTGTTAGTCCATAGGCCCAGCCCTCCCCACAGTCAAACACCCTAAGAACCAAGCCTAGCCTATACCTCAGAGTCACAAAAATGTTTGCTCAGGTGCAGCTGACTGGAAACTGGCTAGCATACTGGAGGCAGGGCATCACCATCAACTCGCCTTACCCTCCCAAACACTTACGAAGTTAAGAGCAATGTGGAAAACACCAGTAAGTTCTTTGATCCCATGTTGACTTAAGGCAAGGGAATTTAAAAATAAGCTGCGTATCTCGAACCCAGAGGGTCCTTCCCTACAACTACGGGAGGAGGGCTGCTTCGTGCCACCAGGGATTGGGCAACCAGAAGATACAACCATTGCTCCATCCAAGCTTTTGCTTACATTCAGATGGAATTACGGGAGTCTGCTAAGTATAAGCTTCCCTGTAACACATACAAGTTTCCCTTTGGCCACCAAGTAACAGCTTCTGGCTTAGCCCTTCGTCTTCAGCAGACTCCTGTTCCTAAAGACTGCAGGCTCAGCTGTGACACCAGAGGAGATGTGAATCTTCAACTCCAGGGGACAAATCCACCTGTCACTAGATTTTTTGATCGTTATCCATCACGAGACTTGGTGATTTTACTGAAGTACTGTAAAAAAAGTAATACCTGAACTTGTGTATGCAGTAAGTGGCAGACTATTACCTTTTAAGTTTAATATTAAAAAAACAGCATGGAAAATCACAGCTCTGAAGCTGAACAACATTACTGCATACACATGCAACAGTGGTGGTCTGTAACTAGATGACATCTTCTGCAACAAGCAGGACTGAAGGACACTTCTGAATCGTTTTACGCTAAGGTAAAAACCTGGCATTTAGTTTCATATAAAATTGTTTGAGATGGAGGGATATTTACTGTGTCAAAGGTAGAAAAATGCCATAAGCAGCATAAGCCATCACAGTACAACACCCCATGCTTTATTTTAATCAAGGTAATCACTTTATGGTATCTTTGCATTTTCCAATTTAAACGTGCTGTAGGAGGCTGCATTATTAGCAATTGCTAATTGCTAGGAGCTGCTGGTTTGGAAAACCTGAGGGTGTGGATAAAGCATCAAAAACCGTTTGATAGCATAGGATATACAGACTAGATAAAGTCACATCTGGAGACACCATTCTCGCTCTTACACCCTGCAGGGTGTATCTGAAACCATCACTGATTCAACTGCAATGTATGATAAGACACACAAGAGTAATAACACACTTTATATATAGAACGCACAAAATAAGGGCAAGTTTACCTTCAAGACCAGTTTTCCCTTGTTCTCTACCTCCTGCTCTCCCATGGCCTCATTCTTTTCCCTTTCACCTTGGTTTCTCTATTCCCTGATGGCTGGCTCCAAGCTTCTCACTTCCCCAGCAGCAGAAAACTGCTGCCAAGAATATAAGATGCTTTCTGGATTCGCTGCCATCTTCTGAGGGAGCTAGAGTGTCCTTACAGGTGTTTCAAGGCAATAGGATTTTAAAGGGGACATTATGTGCAATACTTATCAAGATGCTTAACATCAAATGAATGACACTCAAATCTAATGTCTGAAGACAACAATTTTACCAATTTGTCAGTAAATAAATGGGACATGTCACCTATGTTACTGTTTTGGCCTCTGCACGCCCAGAAAAGCAGTACATTTATTTCCAACTCACTTAAAAGGCTCTTTGCAACTAATAAGGCTCCAATTTTATGACACTTAAAGCATACGTTGTAGGGCTGCATCATTTTTTGCTGCATCCAGTCTACAGGTAGGCTTTGCCTTTACTCATAAGACCTTTCAAATTCAGCTTGGTCCACTACTAGATTATGCCCATCTGCCTTCTAGGAAGCACTCATGTCAACGTGGGGAGAAGCTGTTCCTAAGGATGGCTGCAGTGATAAAAAAGTCTGATCTTTCACCCCTAAGTACAAAGAAGGATGTGGCACATACCTGATCATAGGACACTGGTGTCTGCCTGTGATTGGAAAGCTCCACTAGCGTGCTTACATCTGTGCGCAGATCTGACTTGCAACCAACCAGAAGCATTTTGGTGTTTGGACAAAACTCCTGGATTTCACCTTTCCACTGTAAAATGTTAGGTGGTTGTTATACTCGAGTAGTTGAATGTTTAAATCCAAAGCAGCAATGGATACAAGATGAAGTTTATTCATGACATTTTACATGGAAATACTCTTATGTAATAGTTTTATCTACCCTTGAGCTAATTTCTAAAGGCATGAGTTACAGCAGAATCCGGTTGCAGATGAAATCTTACAGTCTCACACACTCACTAATTCCACTGACTTACTAATCAAGAGGGAATGACTTGAGAATGTTTACCTACATGAGTAAAGGTTTGCAGACCTGTCGCACCTCAAGTGGTAAACACCCAGCCACTGCCATTTGCAGACAGGAACCAACGAAACCCAGTGTCACCAAATTCAATGGTTCCTCAAGACAGAGCTACAGAGGTAGGTCTTATATGACCACAAAATTAGCACTGCTATATACTGGCTCATGGCTACACCCTCACACCTAAAACTACACACATTTGTCAAGAGTTCAGCTATTCTGAGCCAGTAATTAACCCCTCAAACAGAACTTGTATATATTTCTGGGGTTTCTTCCTCCTCTACATGGTTATTTTGAGAACACAAGAAAGCAAAAAAAATTCCCAGCATAATTTGAACAGATCATACAATCCCTAAAAACTTAAGGATATCATCCGAGTTTAAAAGCATATTAAGAAAAACTCTTGCAGAATTAAGCAACAGTATAATAACCAACATTATCAGGGACAGAAAAGAGAAAGGCAGATCTAGATGCTTGTTGGTACAGTTAGTAGCTGAGAGAACAGTCTTAACTATTTTCTGTAGACTATTCAGAGCACTGTATGCCACTTTATTCCCAGTGACACAAAAATCACCAGCCCCAGCTACAGAAAAAAGGAACTTCAGGTCATTAAGCCTTAAAGACAACACTGCAAAGTTGAGTCATGCTCAGTGACCAAGAAGAGGACCAGGACCACCTCTGCAAACACAGAGCTTGATTACAAAAATTCAGTGTTTTAAGTCAGGGGGAGTCTGGCACTGAATCTCTGATCACTGAGCCTGTGAAAAATTCTGAAGGTTGGTCAGGATTGCATTTCCAGGCCACTGCTAGGTCTTTCAGTGGCTTCCAGAGGCATTTGTCACTGGCTCCTTCTAACTTCAGGCTGAGAAATTATGTAAAGCCATGGCAAAACCCCAAACACTTGGCAGGCATGTATTAACTGTCTTTGCAACATGGCAAAGTTTCTCAATCTTGTCTGTTATATTAATATAATGCAAGAGACAAATTCTTGCTGCACCCAGCCCGGCACCTCACACCACCCTAAACAATTCACTGCTGGTTAAGGGCTGAGGAATGAGAATTTACTTCACCCCTAAGTATCCATTAAGGACTTCTTTCTTGTTTTCAATTAACATTCATCCCTTTCAAACAAATTCTAGCACTGCAAAGCACGGTCCAGTCATCTCTCCATTAAAAGAAAAAAAACCCAAAGTTTCTAATATAAGAAACAGCTCCGCCCTTCAGAGATTTAACGACAAGCTACTCAAACAGCTCTGTACTCCAATGTTTCTCAAACACTTGCCTTTTTTAGCACACTGTCAAGAGTTTCTGGCCGACTGATGTCAAAGCAAATCAGGACAGCATCGGAATCTGGATAGGAGAGCGGGCGAACATTGTCATAATAAGGAGACCCTGCAGGGAAACAAACAACATGTTTATTAGTTTGTATTTTTCACTTTCTGCAGTCATTCAAGCTTATTCAGAACGATTAGAGGTTTTCAGTGAAGCTCTTCAGTAGCACCCAGCTACCATCATTTCTTCAACAGCACTGCATTCCCAAAACGCTCATTGCAGTTGCTCATTCCCCTACTTTCCTTTTGTTTCTCACCTACACAGGCAACAGCTTTCCCAAGTAATTAAGACTGATGGCACCCCAGTGACCCATGTCCCACCAAAAGCTTGTGATGCCCCCAGTAACAAGGAAAGGGAAATCGGGTCAGCCCAAGTTTAAGTCCCAGCATTAACGTGCAGGGATCTGACTTTTGAGAACAAACCCCCGACATCCAAAAGGCTTCTGCAAAGCAGATTTGTCACAGTTGTGCTTTCATGGGAAAAATTCAGAAAGTTTTGAAGTAAATCCATTTTGATTCTTCTATCATTTAATTTAAAACAAAGAGTTCCAAGTGCAAAAAGCATCTTTAGTTGTCACGGATATCAGCAATTTTTAGAAGAAACTCTTGCTTCAAATCAAAGCATTTGTTGCAGTATTCCAGCAGGGAAGAATCCCAGCCCTAAAGGCAGGCACACAAGTTATCTGTCACAAAAAAGCCTCAGTCTGTAAACCGATACATGCTTGCACTAAATGTTTATGTTTAGCCCATACAAGTTTTTATCAACAAGATCAAAGCAAATCTAGTAATCTGATGGAACAGAAATAGGTCCAATTTTGCACTTTGGGCATGTTTTACTTCTAGATCTGTTGAGGGATACACTTTTATTAAGAATTGTCATGATGTGCAAAGTTAAGAAATATCTCCAGAGTCAGAAATCTCATTTTGGTCATCTGGTGAATCTGTAACAGGTTGGGAATGAGGGGTGGGGGGGGTGGAAAGCTTCCTTTTTTTCTAGGAAGTACCATTTGGTTTGGCCTTAACGCTGCTGAAGTTTTCACTTACTGAGGAGAACACACTTCTAATTTGGAAGGCTACTTAAAACAGTTTAGTAGTCCAACAGGATAAGGATTTGGGCTTTAAACTGCACGCCTGCAACTTAAAATTCATTTTCTTAGTTACGCATTCTTATTTCTGTATTTTCCTCATGAACCTAAAATATAGCACAGAACATATGCAACAATACAGCTTTCAAGAGTGTCGGGGTTATAAGCTAGTTATACCACCAATTTTTGCAACTATCTAGAACTAATCGGCTGTAAAGGCCTCAGAGGCTGAGCAGACTATTAACTGGATTAGAGAAATTCCTCAAGTTTTTAACTGACAGACAGCTCATGCTGTTGCACAAAGCAGAGCGGGGAACGGTGTGAACATATCACAGATGACTTCAGTTGGACAGCTTATACTGGAAGGAAGGAGTCAAGAATCCCAAGAATGTTGTTTTTGAAATGAAGAGTAACACACGGGGAATGAAGCATTACCAAACTAGGTAGCAGAAGGTAATTTGTTCAACAAGACTATTTTATTCAAATGCTTATCTTCATAAATGATGTCAATCTAACAAAGAGGCAGCTGTCAAGAACTGCTCTTCAAAAAAAAAAAAAAAAAAACACAGGTGTCTTCAGTGGTAAATGACATGTTAGAAAGACATTTAAGTGAGCTGAGCTGACCAGTAGTTAACTATTCATTTCAGCTCTGCTCGCAGTGATTATCAATAAGCGTTTTCAACTACTTAATTATTCCCCAGCTATCTCCAGCACTGCTATTACAGTGCCTCCATCCAGGAGCCTCAGGGCCAAGCTATTTACCCTGGAGCCCCAGGGCCAAGTTACTTGCCCTGGACAGACAAATTGCAGAGCAGCGATGCGCCGTTACCTAGCCACCTGCGCTGCTCTGTGGCATTAAACTGGCAAAAGCACAGACTGGTGCCCAGCCACCAGCCCACATGCTGGTGAGAGCCGTGGCCTAGCTAGCTCACCTCCCCACCGAGCTCCTGCAAGTAAGGGCAGGATTGAAGATCATTAATGCTTGGCCAAGTGGTTGCTGGCTAGAAAGGAGTCTCAGAAAAGCCTCACCCAGAAACTCATTCCTTAGACACATACCTATCTTCTCACTCACCAGTCTTTCAGGGATACAACACACCATGTATGTCCATCAGCGTGTATTTCTGTACACGTACAGTCACCACCTCCAGCCCAGAGACTCCCTTCTACTGTGGCATCTGTAGCTGTGTGTGTTTTGAGGGTTTTTCTTTTTAGGTTTTCCTTCTGAGCGTCTCATATTGAAGATGCTGAGCTAGAGTAAGTGCCTTTTCCAGGCAGTCCTGCTCAGATGCAAGCTAGGAGAAATATTTGACACATCCTTTTCTTCAGGGTAGTGTGTGGCAGAACAAACGAGAACCATTTAAACTACTTGGGCTGCAGTATCAACAAAGGAAATTTCCTGATCTCATTCAACAGCAATAACTGAACCTTTATTACTGCGCAAATAAAGAGGGGCTGCGGCCCTCACTGTGCGGGCCTATTCAAACTGGCATTTCATCGTTTCGCCCAGAGAAACCCTCAGAAGCCAGGAATCTCAGGAATGAGGCTCAAGTCTGAACAGACAACTTGAGCACAGCCCAGTAAGGCTGCTCACTCTTTTTCTTTTTTAGTCTGCAGATCTGAAGCCATGCCAACCCTAGAAAACAGAAGGAGAATGTAGAGCTACAGCTATGGTATTTGTGGGGAGAAAATAAAAAAAAAAAAGCTTATTTGTATTTGCGACTCTGTCCCTACAAAATAAAACTTTTTTTATCAAGGGCAACACAGATGAATTTTCAATTTTACCAAAGAATTGCTGATAATGCTGTAGCTTGTCTTACTTTTCAGTGGAAGTATATTCCAGATGTAATCCCCTTTTTTAATCTGTTTGGCAGCGCAAATAATTTAAGCAAAAAAAAATTAAGTATTAAAAATTATCCACTTCTAAAACTTGATGTTTTGTGCAAAGTAAAACAACTTCAGCTTTTAAACTGAAATAAAACCCTCCCCAGCAACATGGTTGGCTTTGGTCTAGAGAAGATACCAAGCTTACGCTTCAGTATTGCTATCTCAGTAACATGGATACATGGTTAAAAAGTTAAAGCATACTTAATTTTTTTCATGGCTTAGTACTGCTGTAAGATGCTAGATCACAGAGCTGAAGCCCTAACGTGTCTGCAAGATCCAGAGCCACCACCAGTCCCAACCAGGAGGGGTTCAGCCCCACATCCCACCTACAGAGCTGAACCTGGGCAGCTCCAGCTCACCGCGCTGTTCAGCCTCTGCTTGCCTGCAGGCTCTCAGGGAAGCGGTGCTCAGTAACAGGCAAGACTTTACTATTTACACACCACCAAGCAGCCATCAGGCATTAGTCTTTGTAGCCTTTTGGACTCCAGTCAACTGAAAGAACAACAGATGAACAGCAGCATTCTCACTCTCAAACCCTTGGGCTCACTAATTATCAGCTACATAGAAAACACATCAAATACTGCAGTGGCCGCTCTAAGTAGCCGATTCACTACTGATGGCTTTCCTCCTTCCAAATCCACCTTGGCTGTTTGAAGAAAATGCAGGTGATTTATAGAGTGAATATCGTAGAACACGTCATCTCTAAGCACATGATTATTACAATAATCATAGCATTTTGTTTACATTTCCACAGCTCAAACAGAAATAGGACTTTGGCAGGTGACTTGGCATTCCCAGTTATCAATTTAATTATTTCCCCTCTAAAGGGGGGGAAAAAAACCCTATAAAGACTAGTTACTGCTACTCTGCTATGAAAGTGAAAAAAAAACCTCACACAGCTCAACACAGCCAACTTTAAGTGAACTGGAAGGCAAACACAGAAATTTGAAATCTCCCTTATGATGCTTATTGCCAGAGAACCTGGGGAAACAGTAACTTTAATTCCTCTATGTTTCAGTTGTTTTCAGGAAGATTTCAGCACAAAACTTTATAATTAATATGAAGTTTCTATATTGACACTGAATACACTGTACACATTCAAACCACAGTAAAGCTAACTTGATTAAGCTCTAAGACCCTTCTGGATTTAATTATATGCTGATCCCCTGCAGTGTATATATATTTCTGGCTCTGTTGAGAAATATTTTATTAGAGTATCCAGTACAGTTTTCACAGTTCAACCAATAAAAAAAATCCTAAAATATGTTTTAAAGAGACACAGGTATGTATACCTAATTAATGGTACATGATTCCTACTCCAGTGTACTAGCAAGAAACAGAAATATCATAGTAGTCACTTTTAAGGGAAGAAGCCAAAAATTCAATAAATATACATTAGACTATACTGAAGGTAGACAAAGGTGTCTAACAGAAGCAATCTTCACATTGTCCATGAGAGTACAAGATGAAGCTTTAACCTAAAACTTCAAATACTCTACCTAGCAAAATAAGCACGCAGCTCCCAAACAGCTTAAGACTGCCATACTATGTTACCACACAGTGGAATGATTTATCATGTAGTTAGATTGCAACCAGACATTCCTGCTTTGAAAGAAGGGCTGGCAGTCCAAAAGCCAATTGATATTCAAGTTGGCAAGTGCTTTCCTTAACGCTGTGGCTAATTTAAATCCTTATAATGACTTGCAGAACTAGACAGTACCAGAAAATATTTGAATAATGAATCTTCCCATTCCATTCTTACTTGTAAGAGTGTTTTGCCCCATATTTCTACAGGCATATCCAAGATACAACAAAACCTTCCCAATAAATTTACAGCTAGCTTTAAAACGCTCTATCAATTGCATGACTCTCTGCATTTCAGACTTAAGCATCCTCTAGGTAAAAACTGTGTTATTATATAAAAGATTGTAACCCAAATCCACGACAGCATGGCCTGTTCTCACCCTAACTCAAGACTACTTTAATCAATGCCTACAGCTTCTCTCATTTTCTCAAGGAGCAAAAAAATGCTCTAAATGGCAGTACCTTCTCTCCAAAGGATTCAATGCAAAAAAACCTACATTTACTTTGGCTCAAGTTAGGGACCAATTTGCAAGGCAGCCTGTTGCATGCTCCCAGTTCCAAAAGAGTAAAGAGGGTTAAAGATAGATACTAAATACTTTCAAGATGACTTGATAAATATCAGTAGTATACTGCAATGAAAAACAGCTAAATAGCATCCTTTCATCCCTCCCCCAAGAGGCACTGGTATCTCAAATGACTCCAGCCATTACCTCCCCCGTGCCGCAACTGACATCATCTTCCATGATTATTTGGCTTTTAATCAGTCATATTTTTATGTTAACTAAATCTAGTCCTGCTTTAAAAGTGTCATTAAGACATTTATTTTAATTTAGCAGAGGACTAGGACAATGACTTGTAAAAAATTATCAAGGATTTATGACAATGCTAAAACACTATCTTATCTTCTGAAGTCTCTTATCTGGTGATGTGATTTTGCATGGGGTTAATAGGTTTGGGTGTTTCTTCTTCAGTCAGTGAGAAGGGCGGTTTATGGAGACAAGTCTTCATCCACAGAATCCCACAACCAGAGGATCCAGCGTTCAGTAATACCTTTAGAAACAAGGCACTGGATCTTTCAAACATTTCCTCTTCAGTTTCAGACTGCAAACTAGCCACTTGATCCTAAGCTTCTGACTCAAATTTTCTGCTAGTCCCAGGACAGGCATGTGCACACAAAGGCTGGCAGGTGTTCCTTGCACTGCTTTTGCCTTTTGAAGTGCTACAGAATAATTTCATTACAGAGGCGTCTCCAGCTTTGACATACAGATTCCAAACCTTCCCATGTCAAACAACCTGTGTGCCGTATTTCAATAGCTAAAGATAAAATTTTCCAAAATAACTAACTTAATTTTTAATCAGCCCTTACTCAATGGGAGTTTGTTACAGCCAGTTTAGTAATCGGGATGAAAGCTCAAACCAGAGACACTCTAGAAGTCTGCAAGTCTTACTTGGCATAAGACGAAGAAAAAAAAAAAATCAGTTCAGAGCTAAGCTGATACTGGTTGTGGGCAGAAGAACTGCTGTTTCCCAGTAATTGTGTTGCAAGAATTTGGAATCATTTCCTTAACAGCAAGGGAAAAGCCAACTCACTGCCTAAACTTTTTTTTTTTAAAAAAAAAGATTAACATCTTAGTTACTGGTGAAAGGACTGCTGTCATATTTAGAAGGAACTGCTGGTGTAAATTCAACACACACAAGCTATCTACACAACACGCCTAAAGAAGAAAGGGCTTGCATGTTCTGTCAAGTTCCTCCAGCTTTTTCCCTTTCCTATCTGCAGAGTAACGTTGTTAGTGGGGTCATTCACCCCGAGCACCTCTCCCAGCACCCTCAGTCGCTGAGCGGCAGGGACCCGCACCCCCCTTCAGCACCCAGGTGGCAAGTTCAGAGGTGCACCCTCACCCTGGCACCAAGCTCAGCCCAACTACCAACGCCAGCAGGGCCTAGAGGGGAGCAAGACAGCCAAGCACCCCAAGGCACACGAGACACCGTTTGCCACAGCCTCTGAAGGTACAACGGGAAGAACGACGAGGACCTTAAGCACCGATCTTAGTATGTAGGAAAGGATGGGTGCCCCCTGCACCCTCAGAGGGCCAGAGAGGCGAGGTCCCCATCCCTTTTGCCTTTAGGCTCTAAAACACTGGGGGAAAGTCCTGTATGTTGCAAAAAAAGCCAAACAGGCACGAAGGAGGAGGCTACAAGGAACTCAAAGGTGAGCTGATGTAATTTACCCTTAACATACTTAAAACACCTCGTCACTCTTCAGGGGGCAAAGCGGGGTTCGCAGCAGAGGTACCCCCAGCCGCTGCCCTGCCCGCCTTCCCCTGCAATGCCGGCAAATCGCTCACGGGGCCTCGTCCCTCCCCAACTCAGTGTATCGCTAACGTGTACCTCAGAGGTAAAAAATAAATAATGAGAAAAATACGCGGCCGCCGGTCTCTTACGTGGAAGCAGGCAGCCCCGCCACAACGCGGCGGTGAGGGGCTGTGGAGGCTACAGCTCCCCCTCCTCACCGGCGGGGGCTACAGCGTCGTGTCGTCCCCGTCCCCCCCCCGGTGGAGGCTACAAGCCCCCCCTCACCGATGAGCGCCATAACACCCCTCCTCACCCCCGGTGGCTGCCCCTTCTCACCGGCGAGCGATATACCCGCCCCCCTCGCCCCCCAGCCCCGGGGGAGCGCTCACCCGACGTGTCCCACAGGCTGAGCTCGATGCGCTGCGTGTCGATCTCGAAGCTGGCCGTGTAGTTCTCGAAGACGGTGGGGACGTAGCTCTGCCGGGAGAGAGCGCACGGTCAGCCCGCGCCCACCGCCGCCCGGCCCCGGCCCCGGCCCCAGCCCCGGCCCCGGCCCCCCCCACCTCGGGAAAGCAGTCCTTAGCGAAGACGTGGAGCAACGCGGTCTTCCCGCACTGGCTGTCCCCCACCACCACGATCTTGCACTTCACGTTCTGGTTGGGATCCATCACCGCTTTGCTCGATAACTTCTGGCTCGCTCTTCTTTCCTTCATTGATCTCAGCTTAGTCCCTCGGCCGACCACAACAAAAGGAAAAAAAAAAAAAAAAAAAAAACACACCACCACCAACACACAATCGGCTTCCCCCCAAAAAAAGATAAAAATAATTTTAAGAAAATTAGAAAAGAAAAAAAAAATGGAAGTGGCAGAGCCGCGGGACGCACTGCCGCTCGAACTCTGCCCGCCCGCTGGTCCCGCGCAGACTGCTTTGTCCCCCACCGCCCGCCCCTATTTATAGCTTCTCATCCGCCAATCACCGCCCGCCGCCGGTGCGCGGCCCGCCCCCTCGCCTCGCGCTGCCGGCGGCCC
>JAVJGJ010000061.1:41251668-41262125 GCA_035590215.1 Microhierax caerulescens
GGTCAGGAATTTCAGGGTGGAAAGCAGTAGGGTTCAGCAGAATGGCCACGGGCACCCATGTGGGTAAACCACCCGCCGGCTTGCCCCGAGCAGCGATGACCAGCAAGTGGTGGGGTTTGCATGTGTGGAGCCCAGAGCTTCTGTAAATCAAATAGCAGAGAGGAGAAATGTCTGCAAGAAGCGGTGGTGAGCAGCGTGTTTTGCAGTGCCATGCGGGGATTTGGGAGCTGCATGGGCATCCATGGGAACTGGGCATCTAAATCTCTGGACCAAAATAAGAATAACAGATGCTCAACCTTTCTAAACTCCCTCCTAGACAATCACTGGAAAAGCAAAAGCTTCTAGCACAAGTCCTTGCCCCCAAATTTCTAATTAACTAGAATTTTTGAGGCAGCTTCTGCATGGCTGCGAGTGTCAGCACCGAGGGATTACTCCTTCAGGAGGAGCCAGTCCGCAGGGCTATCTGAGTGAGGCTGCAGACCAGAGCTGCAATGCAAAAATGAGATTTAAACCAAGCCCTTAGGTGAGACAGGACATTTCTGGGTCATGGTGACCCTGGCCTCGATTTTCACCCACGCTGCCTGCAGCCGGGAAGATGAAATGCAGAAGTTTGCTCCATTTCTTTACTTGCTTCAATATGCTGTAGAGGTGCATAGAGGGATGTGACATGGCCAGCTCCGACACCTGGGCTCGCTCTGCAGCGTGGCCAGGACCTGGAGCTCAGAAAACGCCAGCATAGATGGAGAGATGGTGGTGGGCAGTGGGCTGGGGGTCCTACAGCTGCCACTGCCATCCCACCCCACGATGAGAGCCTTAGCAACTCCTAAACCAGATTAGGCTGAAAAAAGTGTGAATGTCTGTGAGTCGTACACACACGTTGACTGCCTTCAGAGAGAGGCAAATGTGAGGCTCATTAAGCAAGTGTTGGTAGCAGCAGGTTTCACACACTTTCCACGCTGAGATTTCCATAGAGAGGGAAAGTTAGTCCCTCTAATTAAGTGACTCAGAAAAGACTAACTGGTCTTCTAATGCATTTTGTATTTGGTTTTGTAGTTAGGTGTTTTCAAATGAGTGACTCAAAGTTTTAAATCTCTTCTTCCTACACTGCTGTTTACTAAATAAAACGAGCTTTATAGGAAGGTTACAGAAAGCAAGGGCCTCTGGAGCAGCTTCACTTTATTTGCAGCGTGATGTGATGCTGTGTATCATAAAAGAAGCGTTGGAGGGAACCTGCAGGACACCGCTGCTCTGTCCCTTTACCTCCCAACACCGCAAAGCAGCATGTGGGCTCCCATGCCAGCAAGACAAGGGCTCTGGGGCTTTCTGAGCCCCCGGCAAGTGTGGCTGGGTTTGTCTGCCTTGCTCTGGGCTCCACACAGCGGAGCAGAGGCAGTGGCAGGGATGCCCTGGGAGAGGGGGCTCAGCGTGGGGTTCAGGCATTGCTTGGCCTCTCCAGACCCAGGAACGGACTGGCAGTGGCAGCAGGACTAAGTGTACCTGACTCCAAAATTCTCACTGCCTCTATTGGATGCCTTAAAAATTAATTACTCAGCTTAGTTCTTTCTTCTTCTTTTAGGAAGGCAAGACTGAGCAATAAGAACCAAATCCTGTCCTCAGATAAAACCATTACATCAGCCTGCCTTTCGGAGCCTAGAGCTGTGCTTTCCCTTTTGCATAAACCCGTGCTCAGCACAATCCAGGTGAGGGGCTGCACACGCTCGGCTGGGTATTAACACACAGGTTGGATTTCAGCTGGAACATGTATTTGCAAAGTCAAAGGAAAGCCTCATTTTTTCACCATAAAAGGTAAGGAGCAAAATTCCAGAGCTGAATTTACATGTCCTTCTGCTCCTCAACGTGGGAAAAGAATGCTGCGTCCTCCCACGTATCTGCTTCCCATCCCAGGTCTTCCTCCCTCCGACTTGCCCATGCAAGTCAAACCTTTTCTGCCATGAGCCAACAATTAATTATAAGTATATAATAACTTCTCATAAAGAAAGATACATCAGAACCCAGGTCTGGCTCCCTCAGTGCTTACATAGTTTTTCTCCTACTGTATTTTCCGAAGTAATTGGAGTGGCCCATAGTTTTCACAGGTCTGGGGGGACATCTGGCACAGAAATCTCTTCTGACCTCCCACCTAATAAATAATGATGGGGAGAGAGGATTATCCAGCAGCTGAGCTTGTTTGTGCCATGGTGTGGGGGTTTGAGAGGATATTCCTGGTGGGAATGGGATGCCTGTGTGGGGTCAGCATCCCTGCTCAGGTGCTTGGGGTCAGAGTCACAGCACTGCTCCACAATTTCATCCCTGTGAAAATCAGCAGGGCATGGACAGTAAATCTTCTTCGGAACAAAGGGATTTTGGAATCGAGCTTTGGAAGTATGTTATATGGGGAACGAGAAGGATGGATTTGCAACAGTTTTCTCCTGCCAAAATGAGCATGATGGAGAGGCTGATGTGCTGACAATGATGAAAAGCTAATTTTAGGCTCTAAAATGGGGTAAATGCTAAGTTTTCTCGAATCTTCTGGTCCAAGTACAAAAGAGACTAACTGTGTTCCTGGTTCTCCTGCCAGTTTTCCAGTGGGACCTGGGGCAAGCCAGTACATGTCCCTGTGCCTCTTTCCTTATCTGAGGCTCATAGTAACTCCCAGGCTCACAAGGGCACCGGGAGGGTGAACCCATTGCCACCACCTCCAGCAACTCCACTGGTGCCTCCTGGGAGCCTGGGGTTTGGCTGGCAAACGTGGTGGGTGGCTCTGCATCCTCCCTGCCAGGTCCTTGTGTGCTGCTGGCAGGAGCTGCTTCCCCCAGCCCCGCTGCCCTCCCTCTGCCTGGCAGGTTTAACCCAACCGTGTCGGTTGGAAATGTCAGGAGCACCTCAAGGACCCATGCTTCAAGCCCAAAAAAGCTTGAAGGCAATGACCAAATGGTCTTCAGCCCAACGGGCCTCCTGATGAGGAGCTGGAGGCAGACGAACAAAAGCAGGCGGCTTTTTGTGCTCATGTGGAGGCTGCAGGGAGGCAGGTTGTGTTGGTGGAGGGAAGACGGGGCTTTGTCAAGTGGCGTTGGGTTTAGTCAGTCAATAACAAGAGGAAAATATTTACAAGCTTTTTCAGCTGGACGGTGCTTTTGAGCCTGCAAAACCACGCCAAGCCCAGCAGGAGTGATGGCCACCCTGGGGATCCTGATGAACCAAGGAGCCCGTCCAGGTGGTGCTTTGCTCTTTGTCCCCAAGACAAGGAGACGCTAAACCCAAGCGAGCTGACCCCTGGCACTGGGGAGCAGATCTTTGTAGGGAGCACCCAGGGAGCAGAGCCTGGGCCAGAGGGTCGTAGTGCAAACCTGTGGTGCTCCAGGAGAAAGAGGTGTGCACTCAGCTGATTTTACAGAAAGGATGGCAGCTGGGAAAAGGTGAGATTCACAGTCACTGGAGGGTAAGCTGATGTACCAGCAGGCAGAGCCGGTCCCCTGGGCTTGGGCAAGGAGCGAAATGGCATTTGCTGCACTGGCATCTTTTCTCCAGTGCCAGCTTAACCACACCTGGAGCTTGTGGGTGCACCAGACCAGCCAGTTCATGTCCTGGCGGTTTGAAAGCCGCAGTGAATCAACCCCAGAGAATTCCCAGTTTCCTCGATGGAAGATTTATTGCTTGTGTTAATCTGGAGAACATCAATGCCTGGCTGCCGTGGAGATCAAGGAACTGCATCTTACAGGGGTGGTGGCTCCCTGACTGACCCCAGGGAAGTCCCCCACAGGGTGGTAGTGCCACCAGCACAGCTGGGTCAGGAGCACAGTCCGTGAAAGGGCAACAGCAGGTTACTCCCCCCTGTGCCAGAGCTTTTGAGTAACACAGCACCAGCTCCTGATGTAGAAACCTCCTGGCATCAAATAACACTGTAATTACGGGAAAGCCAAGGGGAATTTTCTCATGTTAAACCCTACCTGTGCCTAGGTCCGAGCAGATGTGAGGGGATCCATGAGGAAGGAACAGCTGTCAGGAGACAGTGGGGCTGCCCCTGAGCTCTAGTTGAGTGCATTCGTGCTCGACAGGGACGTAGGTAGGGAAATCGGCTTTGCCTGTTGTGAAACCCCATTCAAAGTGTTTGCGAAGGCACAGGGTTGCTTCTGCACTGGGGTTAAGGCCAAGAGCCCTCTCTTTCCCGGCAGCATGGGGCTGGCTGGGCTGATGGGAACTCTCCTGTACGGCCCATCCCTTCCTGGGGCAAGGCGAGCGTCTCCTGTACCGTCTCCAGGAGCTGCTGATGGAGCCAGCTTAATTTGTCTGCTCCTCTGGATCCCTTCATAGGGGATGCTTGGTCACTGGTTTTAGTGATCCCCCTGCAATGTCAGAAAATGGAGGAGTATCTCCTGGGTACCGCTGTGCTCTGGAGACCATTCGACCTCAGGGACTCACACTCCCTGATTCCTTCATCTTACTCAGACTTGCAAAATGATCTTGAATTTTCAAGAGGGGATGAGAGGGATGATTAATAGCGATGTGGAAACAAAGTCGAACAACTCCCAGTGTCTCAAACTCTGGTGGGTATAAGACATCCCAGGCATTTCATGGGGAAGACAGAAATCCCTGGGATCTCAGCGAGGAGCACCAAGAGCCTGGGGTACACCACATCCCCCGATGCTGCTTGTGGGGCGTATAAGCCCAAGGGCTTGGGGATGAGCCACAGACAAGAGGGGGTTGATTTAGTGATGCCACTTAAGACCAAGATGCCACGATGAGTGCCGGGGAGGGGGACGTTCCCCTTGTGGCAGCGGGACGCCAGCCCTTGCGTATGACGCAGTCCTGCTATTTATTTAAGAGACTCTCCCCCAAGTGCAACATAAGCAAGGAAAGTGGCCTGGGCTAAGAGCCAGGGTGCTAACGGAGGGATCCCTATCGCTCCTCTTCCTTCCTCTCCCTGCGGGTGGGAATCCCCCTCCCAGCCCTCAAGCCCCCCGGCTGCCATGCAGTCAGTGACATCAGCACATTCCCAGCAGCGTTCCCGTGGGCACTTTGTTAGCTTTGCACTGAGTCACCCTTTAGCAAACAAGAAAGATAAGAAAATAAATGGCAGCATTCCAACCAGCACAGATGCTGGTTTATTTTGAACTACAGAAATGATTTATGCACTAGAGGAGGGATCTCCTCCTCCCAAAAGTCCTTTTTTAAGAAGTCCCCTATTTCTCCCTCTTTGTCACCGTTTTCCTGCGGCAATCCCCTATCATGTCAAGTACCTTCACTATAGGTACCTTAAAAACAAGGAAGGGCCAGAACAAATATTTTGTTGAGAACTGAACAGAGCCAAAGCTCCAGAGGGATAAGAAGAGGTTTTGTTTTATCGGAAAAGCAAACATTGTCTTTGTGAGCAAAATGCTGCTTTCTCTCTTGAAACTGCCTTATGAAAATGAGGCCAATGCAGTTTTCATTTGCAACACTAATTTGATGAACTCCAGCAGGTTAATGATATTGCTGTATTTAATTAAAGCAGCCATTAGCCCAGCTGAGCCCCTCCTCCCTAGCAAGGACCTGGTGCTTTGGAAGCGCTGCCAACCCGTGGCACTGGAGCCCAGCCTCTGGCCAGAAGTGCGGGACAGGACGGTTTTATGGGCTTCACCACCCTGTCCCCTTCTTTTGGTATCCATGACTGATCTTTGAGTGTCACCAAGCCCTGAGGTGCACTGGGGCTGTTGAATTTGATGTTACTTATCCCCTGAGAACTCAGACAGCTAATGGCCATGGCCAAGGTGTAGGGGCACAGCCCCAAATCCCTATTTCAGCCCCATCATTTGCTAGGTCAGTGTCTGTACCAGCCAAAATCCAAAGCAGGGATCTGATTACCCACGATGTTTTCTCAGACGCATGTGCCTTCGAGCTCAGGTTGGGAAACCAGAGGCAAAGGGTTTGCATTCGGTGCTCACAGTGTGTGGGGGGCACGACCACTCTGCTCAGCTCTTCCCAGATCTTACTGACACCAAAGAGGAGCCTGAGAGCTTTGGAAATCAGATCAAGTGATAAAAGCCCTGGCAAGCCCTGAGCAGCCATTCCAGCTGTAGTCCTGATTTCTCTCCAGACTTAAAATGAGCCAAATACAGTGGCTGCCTTTGCTTTTCCCGGTAAGTGTTTGCTGCAGAAAGATCCCAAACGTGACATAGCTGCGAAGTGTGACTCACTGCTTGGGTTACCTGGCATGACGTGTGCGTTCTCCGTCTCTGTTTACACTGCAAACCTCATTTCTGACCTGGTTGTCATCTAAGTGCCTTGTTGATAACTTTGTGCTAAATTACACCTTCCAGCCCATGGGCGCGTGCGTGGTGCCGTCTCAGCCATGCTTCTGCGCTGGGCAGGGAAGCAGCGGTGGGAATGCTGACTGATGGAAACTTGGAAAAGACCAGCAAGTGTCCCTCTGTCAGACCTGGGAATGTTGGCTCTGGCTTTCTTCTCTTTCCCAAAAAGCTTAGGCTTGCTGCTCAGGCTCACCCTGGCCTCTCCATGGGTTTATGGGCAGGAATATTGCACCATCTCCAGCTCTTACAGAGAGGATGCTCTAGCTCATGGTATTAGTTTTCCAGTCCCATCCTGCATCCCTGTTTGCGGATCAAAGTTTTTACCAAACAGTCGTTTCTTTGCTTGGAAAATACACATGCTTTCTTTTCTCATTTGAGTTCTCTATGTTAATCCAAGTGGATCAATAATAATAATAATAATAATAATAATCTACTACAAATCAGTGTGATATCCATTCAGGTTCCTGATCTCCTGTCATGTTAGCTGCTGCAGTGCTAATCTGCCAGTGGGATGCCTGCCAGGAAAACTTGGGGGGTGAGTAGCCTTCTCGAGTATCCCAGGGATCCTTCCTCAGGGCCATTCTGCGAGAGCAGTGCTTTAATTCTCATCCTTAAGTTTTCTGGCCATTAAGCTAATAACCACATTGTTACGTTAAGTGCATCTTCATTTTTGTAGGCACAATACATGAGGCATTTAACTTGGTGGAAGATAATAACAATCTATTTTAGTGAGGGATGAACCCTGGTCTGTCTGATGAACACCACATGAGATCAGGACAGTTGACATAGAAAAGTGGTGAGTTGTTCCAGTACATGCAAGCTTTTTTAAGAACAAAAGCATTTTTGGAAGCATTCAACTCAAACAACTTCATAGCTGTTAATATGTCTTTGATAATTTAGATTTGCGCGCACATCCTCAGCATGAACATGCTTTCATTTTGCTCAGCAGTCCCAGGCACAGAGCACTGGAGGATGTCACCCATCTGTGGTGGCACCCCAGATGCTAGCAACACGGCAGCACGGCTCTGTGGATCCTATACTGGCCCCCCACACCCTCCAAGGATTTTCCCTTCCAACCCCTTCAAGTACATGCAGAAGAAGAGTTTCCCTTGTCACAGCCCAAGTCTGCATTATACATTCATGCATTTAAAGCACATACAGTCTTGTAATTAAATTCTGGAATATTTTAAGCGCTTCTTGTAGTGATTTGAAGGTCTCGTAATTCGGTGCAGCATATGTTGCTTTCATAGTAAGCTCGTTTTCTGACAGCTGCCTGCGTGGGTTTCCCGTACTATCTCCATCCTCCCATCAATGAGCCGCACACCAGGCACCCAGGATGGGGGGAGCGGCAGGGCAGGTAGTGTTCCCAGGTCGGAGCAAAGCGTGTTCCCTTCTCTGCCCAGGCACAAAATCTTGATGTTTTAGCAGCAGCAACGCTAAGGTGAGACTCAGAAAGATGTGAAGACGGCATAGCTCAGCACGGAGCAGCTTAATCAGAAAAGGGATGGGGGCTGGCATGAATTATGCCATCACACAGGCTAGCGTAGGCTCCTTTGCCATGGTTACATGAGCCAGGAAGGGAAAATGAAAGGTGGTGGATACTCAAGTGCTATTCCTTCTCTTTTAAGCCCAGATGGTTAACAAACCTGGTTTCCAAAGCTGCGACAGGAACACTAATGGGCAGGAAATGCTCGTGACTCTGTGGGTACCTGACTGGAGCTGGTACATGTCTCAGCTTCTTCCTTTTTTTCTTTTTTTCCTGGGAAGAATCTCATCCTCGCCTACCAACTGGTAAACATTGCTATTTCTTCCTGTTTGTTAGTGAGTCTACAAAGCTCACAGCTTCATCTTGGCTCCTCCTCAGGGTTTTTGCATGGAAAAGAGCTCTTCTGGGAGTACCTGCGAGAGCAGGGATGCTCCTACAGGACAGGGGACTGTGCCCTTGGAGCGCATCACTCAAGCCTGTCATTGCTGGTGGTGATTGCGAGAGCTCAGCAGCAAGGGGCAGAGATGTGATTCCTTTACCGCCATCCCCAACCCATCTGTCATCGAGAGATGATAGTGTGTGAGGTTACAATTGGCAGGGCTACAATCTGGAAGAAACCTACTGAATAATAAAATTAGTAATAAATAATAAAAATAAATGACCTAGCTAGGAACATGGCTGATTGTGTGGCTCTTTGGGTACCGTAGGGAGATGCCCCCCTGCATCCGACAGTCCTCCCACAGTCCAGGGAGCAGCCTTCTCCACACAGACACAGAGAAACTCCTTGATGTTAATGAATGATGAAAGTGTTAATGCACACTTTCAATTATTGTGAAAGTGCCCAACGCCACAGGTGAGTGCTTTAAATATAACTCAAAATAGCACAAAAAAGCAAGTGGCACTCCCCAATGTCATCCCAAAGACCTACACCATCACATGAGACCTGGAAACCAGCCTGGAGTCAGCCAGAACATCCATCACGCTCCCAGTTAAGCATCTTCCAGATTTCAGGGGTTTAGCTAGCACGGGGAAAACCCTGAAACTTTTGCGAGGGCCACGCTGCTCTCACCCTTCATAGTTGGGAAAAAATCCTGTTGTTCTGTTTCTCCTCAGCGGCAGCTGGCTCAGCCCTGTGGTATTTGGGGCTGTCAGTCACAGTGTCTCATTTCAAGCGATGCAATGTGTGATGGGCAGCGCAGCCCCGAGCTGCAGCCAACTGTTTCCCAATGCGCTTGGTGTGAAATTTTCCCATAGTTCGGTCAGGAAACTCTTCCTGGCCACTTTTACTTGGAGTGGACCATTAACACCGGATGGAAATCTGCAGGCTCTGGGCCAGGTTTCATAATGCCTCCAGAAGCAACTTGGGGACAGTAGGATTGCATTTAAAAACCAAAAGTCAAACAAAACGACAACCTTTGTGCTTCCCGGTTGTATAAACATCACCTTTCTTTTGCTCTGCACGCAACAAAGCTGATATGAAGAAACCGTGTGGGCACAGTTAGCCCCATATAATGGAAATAATTTCTTTAACTAAGTACCTACCACATGGGAATGCTGGCGGCGTGAAGATTGCTTCTCTGGAGGGTTGGGGGAGTCTCAAAACACAAGCTGCTAGACATGGTTTAGCCCTCCCTGTGCCAGCCCTACGTACCCCTCTGGCTCCGGGCTCCCCCACACCTCAGCCTTCCCCCGGAGCACATCCGTCTGCTAAGAAGAGGGAAGGAGGGGAAAACGGGCAAGAATTTTAGCACATTTGGGGAAATAATGTGTACAAAACCCTTTTGGCTGCCAGAATTGGATCCCATTCGTGCTCTGGTGTAGATCCACAGGGGAGAGTGTGGGAGGAGGAAGACCTGGGGTGCTGAGGAGCAGCAGGACTTGCCACCCATGCCCAAGGCATGAAGGTCTGCGAGGAAGAACTGCCAACATGATGCTATGAAAATAACACGGCATGTCGGTAACTCACCCATGGCTTCCAGAAGCTGCTTTGTGTTGTTTGCCTCTGCAGCCCTCACCTTTATATTCAAATTCAGCAGTGGCTAAAACAATAGTTGGTTTGGTTTGTTTTTTTTCCCTGGTTGGAACCACTCCTGCAAGCTGATATTTAAAAATACGTGTCTTGTTACCCTGAGGAGTTCTTGGTGTGTGTGTGTGTGCGTCTGAGGAAGAGAAAAGCTGCGGGGAGTGGGGAGCGCTGTGGATATATTTAGACATGTGTGTGTTTGTCTGCAGATACGTGTCCCAGAAGAATTTTCAACTTGTACCCGCCTCGGCACATCGCCTAGGGACTGAATTAGCCCTCCTTCGGGTGTGATGCACAGGAAGAAGATATGAATGTTACCAGCCCAAGTTATGCATTTATAAGCAGAATAAGCCAAGCAAAAAAAAATTCCAGTCTGGTGTGAAAATCCTTGAAACCAGAGCTCAGGCTGGGCAGGGGAAGCAGAGTAGGTGGGTCAGCATCAGCTGGGGCCAGGCTGTGGGAGAGCAAAGGTCTCTCCTGGCACCCACGGGCTGGTCCTGCCACCACGCTGTGCCTGCATGGAGCAGGGACTGAGCTGGCTTCCAGGACAAGCCTTTGCAAGAGCAGAACAGCTGTAATGCATGCTATATATATATATATATATATATATATGTATATGCATACACCTTTACCAACACAAGCATTCTCTTCACCCACTTAA
>JAVJGJ010000061.1:41262346-41283440 GCA_035590215.1 Microhierax caerulescens
CAGCCTGGGCTGCTGGGGGGGGGTCCCTGCCCGGGGCCGGGGGGGGAACTGGGTGGGCTTTAAGGTCCCTTCCAGCCCAAACTGTTCTCTGATTCTCTGATTCTTTTTCTGTCCTGTCATTTAGCAGTATAATATCAGAAGATCCTGTGCTTAGTGCTGGCTGGCGTTCAGGTATGTCTGTGCCTGCCCTCCTGCCTGCTGCGGGGCCAGCACTGTGGTGACCTGTCTCCTGCATCCCCAAAGCCACCACAGCTCCTTGGTACCCTGCAATCCTCAGTACCCAGCCCTCATTGCCATCACTGCCCTGGGCAGTAAAGGTGTGCTGCTTCCCGACTAAGACATTTTGTGTAGAAAATGGGGTAGAAGATGTTTTGGGTGTTTTATTTCCTACCGGTATGGAAGTACCTTGCAGAACCATGTGAGTTTGACCTGTACTGCTTCATGGATCATCAGTGGATTTTTGTCAGTCTTTGAGCTGAGGCTCGTTTTAAACTGCATCTATTGTGCATGAAATGTGTGTTTGAGTGCTCTGCCCTGGGTCCCTTCTTTAAATAACAAGCTGCTGAAACAAGAGCTGTAGGAGGAAAATGGGTTTCCAATCCTGTGCTGTTCCCTTTCACTGCAGCCCTCTGTGTATTTTGTATCCACCGCCAAACTATTAATGCGTTAGGTGTCTTCACCACACCAGCTTTATGATGAACTCATAAAACATAAATATTCTGCGCTCCAGAGGGACTTTTATTGTGTGGTTTCAGGGTACTTAGCAAGCACTTAATCTGGCCCAGGCTGTGGCTTTCTCAGCAGGGTGGAGCTCCCCAGTAAAGGATGTGCAGGGGACGGGGACCAGCAGAGCTTGTGCAAGGGGTGGCACTGCCCGTTGTCGGGTCCCCATCCCGCAGCACTGCCATCAAAGCAGCCCCTGCCCTGAGGCAGCTGGGTCAATAAACCAATAGGTTTCCCTTTTTATTAATGTACTTAATGCCTCTTTTATTTTATTTTTTTTTTTGTAGGTAGGTTTAATAGCCACAAAGTTTAACGAGGAGCCATAAAAGCGTAATTGTGGGACATTCAGAGGGCAGCTCTGGCATGGGCTGGGCAGTGAAGGAGCCATGAGATGCCCCTGGCCAGGGCAGCAGCACATGGGGCGAGGGAAAACGTGTGGGAAGAAAATATGGGCAGAAAATGGGAAGTGGTGACTTAAGTCAGGGCGTATTCAATAAATGTAATGGAGGAAATGCTGACAAAGCTTTCTTTGCATTGGAAACTAAGCTAAATGAGATCTAAGGTGTTTGGATGAAAAATACTCCAAGGGTTGCCAGGGTGAGCAGGGTGGGATGGAGCGGGTTTGGCACTCCTGGGGGGCTCAAGCTCCCATGGGATGGGGAGGAAAGGTCGGTGGGGATAAAGGAGGCAGGGACCACGCTTCAGGCTCATTTAGGCTGCGGCCAGATGGAGCTGCAGGGTTTGCAAATGCTCCATGCAGGCAGGGCTACGGGATGGTGGTTTTACTCCAGCACTAGGGAGTAGAGCCAGCCTCCTGCCGAGGCAGCGGAAAGCCTGCGCTTGAAGCCTCCTATCGCCAGTAAAGGTTTCTGTCAATGACAAATGTGCAAAAGCATTTCAACAATGTTCTTCAAACCACCTCAGACTGTTTTCCCGAGTCTTGTTGGGCTGGAACAAAGCTGGCCAGGCTGCCACAAATGCCTCTAAGATGGGAAGCTGCCCTTGCGCTGGGCACACTGCTGAGCAAGGGCAGCTGCCTTTGCTGTCCCAGCAAATTCCTACTCCGAAACATAAAGCTGATGGTCCTAAATTAAATTGAGAGGCATCCTCCTGCTCCTCTGATACTAAGTGAAATGGAGCATTTTATTATAATTTTATTTTAGCCTTACTAATTTCCGTGGCTGCTTAGCCTCCCTGCAGCAGGCCACCCACTGGGTTGCAGTCAAACACACCTTTTGTCATTTATCATGTGTGTCTTCAGAAACCCAGGGCATGGGACACAGTCTGCTGCTTGTGGGCAGAGTCTGCTGAAGCCTTCGGCATGTTGCTTGTGCTGGGTGCCTGTGCCTGGTACACCTGGATACATAGTCTGGAGCTATGGAAACCCATTTCTCCTCCTGCCTCCACAGCATCATCCTCCCAGAGCAGCCACTGGACTGGTCGCAGAGAGGAAGGACTAAGGGTGCTTTCAGGGCTTGCTCCAAAACCTGGCTGGCTCCATCCTGAGTCTCCCTCCCTCCACCGCAGCAGCAGCAAACCCCCTGGGTTTGCAGCCCCGCGAGCCCCCGATCACTTGGGGTGCAGATGTCCCCAGCACAGGTTGGATGCCTGGAGCCATTCACGTTCCTGCCCAGCTCCCTGTGCCATCCAGTTCAGCGTGCCTGAAATTGGCCAAATTCGCAGTGACACGAACACCACCAAGTTCAGGAGGGGAGACCGCGGTAGGGTGGCACTGATGAAGGTAAGTGCCAGCATTGTTCACTGCGCTGGGAGTTTTTTTGGCTATGGATGAAAAATCCAGCTTCCTTCTGACTTTTGTACATCTCCACTTCTGTGAACCTAAATTCTGCTTTTTAAAATAACTGTTGCACATGTACGGTGTCCTAAAATACACACCTAACCTACTTTCATCAAGTTCTTTACCAAAGACGTCAATGTGCAGCTGAAGGAGCAGGGTCCCTGTAGCAGGACATCGCTGGGGGTTGATCTGCTCCTCGAACAACCTGCTGAGAAGCAGCAGGGCTGCAGAAGGTGAAGAAATTATCTTCTTTTCCCCCTAAGGATCAAAAGAGCTTGTCTTGAAATTCAGCATTTGGTTTTGGGACACACACGCAGGCATTCAGGGACTTGTCCAAACCACAGAAGTATGTAAACTCTGCTTGTTAATCCCCCGGGAATGGCCAGCCGTGACATTTCTGGGCTTTCTGCCTCCTATGCGGCAGCGATCACCCGACGGTAGCCCGACGCTGGGACTGCCGCCTCTCCAGGCTCTGGAGAGGGTAACAACAAAAAACAAATTTAAGAGAAAAAAAAAAAACCCTCGTCTTTCATAACCTTCAAAGCAAGGCACTAAACGTTGGAGAATGTGTTGAACATCTCTAGAAATACAGGGGGGCTCTTGCAGGTGGTTGTTTTTTTTTTTCTTCCAGCAGCTCTAATGCTGGAAGACTCCTCCAAATGCGAGCTGAAGCAGTCACCCCAGGACGTGGCTTTTAGAGCCCCTCTGTGTTGTGGAGCTGGTGGGAGGGGAATGTCCTCCTAAAAGCTCTGTGGCTCCCCAAAATGGGGGTGTGATGCACCCCAAGCCCAGCTGCAGGGGATGTGGCATGGGGCGGCGAGTGCAGCGCAGATTAGTGGGTCCTGCACAATGTTTCAGTGCCAGGTATGTGGCCTGGGATGTCTGGTGTCACCTCCCTGGCCATCTCTCAAGGCCACATGATGCTGGTGCTGCTCATGGTCAATGTGATGTGTCCTGGGCAGATCCTCGGTGCTCCTTCCCCATGCCCCAGCCAGCAGCACCACCCTGGGATGGTGGAGGGGAGCCATGGGCTTCAGGTTGCAAAGACTATGTCTCATTTTTACTTCCCACATTAGAACTCACATTTCCAGAGGTGAAAACACTCATTTCTGAATATTTTAAGGTCCTCTCGAAGAGGTTTATGAAGCATTTTCACCCAAGCTGCAGGGAAGAAATGCAGCATCGTGGAGAGGAACAAAGAAGTTCAATCTCCAAGGATTGATGAGCGTATCCAGAGCATGATGGGTTTATCCAGGTCACCTTTTTTCATTCGCACCCTGTAACGGAAATTAATGAAGCTCCCAGAGTTATTACCTCTAATTCATGACCTATTAATGGCAATAAAGCTTTAAGAAAGCATAAGACATATTAAGCTGAAGGGCAAAGGTACGTGTTTCTTAGTGGTTTATCTTAGTGATTTGGACTCCCGTTTGGGAGAGAAGAATTAGAGGGTTTGATCCCTGCCCCAAGGACTGCTCTGCATTTTAGTGGGGAATACTGTATGTGATACCGACACTTAAGAAAAATGGTGATTGAGTAATTAAAGGCCGATTAATCTAACTTTATGTAAAAAAATGGATGAAGGGAGGAACCGTTACTGTTACAGAGGTAAATGGAAAGTGATATAAAAGTGGAGCAAAGGTGAAACAAAGGTTAATTGAGCCTGACTTTGCTAAGATAATGGATTTCTTAGACAAAGGAAATGTAGAAGGTTGCATCTATCTGGAGCTCAGTAAAAGCAGGTTGCAGTGGTGCAGGGAGGATGTGGGACAAGGGGAGGACTTCAGGTGGAGGTAAGAAACCGAGCAAGGGCCAGTGACAGCCAGAGAGGTGGAGCCTTTTCCTTCAAGGTTCACATGGAAAGCTACATTGTTTAATATTGTCATTAATGACCATAACAAGAAAAAAAAAAAAAAAAAAACCAGGGAGAAGGGCTGCCGATGAAATCTGCTGATGGCACAGATTTAAGGGGAAACATCAATAACTAGGAGGCCTTGAGATTGAAATGATGGAGAGGAGAGGAAATTCAGTAGTGTAAAATGCACTGAGGATCCCCCAAGGAAGACTTGAGCCATATGGTAAGAGTGCGTCGGGTCAAAAGGATTAAGGAGAAGAGTTCTGCATGGCCACGGGGGATGAAGGCCTCCTGGGGGATGCACAAGGACTTCACTAGCCCTCACCTGCTGTGTTGCACACAAGTCTGATCAGGTGTGTTCAAGAAAAAAAAGGAGCTCTCCCGGTGCAGGACAGACTAGCGGAACCTGGTGCTACCAAAATCTCAGCAAAGTAAAGCGTGAGAAAATCTGACCGCTGTTTATGAGGATGTTTAAAGGCCAGATCTTGGGAAGAGGCAAGACATTTTTCAAGTCATGGACAAGTGGAAACGCACAATGGGAACTGGGGGAAACCTGCAAGATCTGAAATAAACCCATTACAGCAGTGAGGTTTCAAAGACCAAGACACTGTTTTGGTGGCCAGTTGTGAAAGCTAAGAAGCCGGCTCTGCTCAAGACATTGGATGACTATGTTCTTCGGTGGAGAAGGAGACTATTTGATGTGGTGCCTGCAGTAGAAGAGGACTCCATGATAAGTCTGAGGATCCTTCAAGTCAGACCAGAAAAACCTGAGATCCTGCCACCCACCCTTGTAGTTGATCTGATCACCGCCTGTGATAACTAACAGGCAGAAGGAGGAGGAGTGCACAGAAGGGCTTGATGTTGTTGAGGATTTCTTTGTTCCCACAGTCAGCTGGGTGCAGATGAGATTACCACTAAGAAATTTGAATAATTGTCTTTCTAAGCCTCCTGTACCACGGCACAGTCTTCCTCTTCCTCCTGTAGCAGCATCCTAAGAGTTGATTTTTATGTTCCATGGGTCTCAAGAACTGTATGATTTTTGAGATTGGGGGAAAAATGAGGAATTTATTGGTGATAAAACTGCTAGTGTTCACTTGATTTGTCACATTTTTTTCTATAGAAGCACATCAGATCAGAGGAACAAGATTTGGAAGCATTTATTACTTTGGGCAATCAAAGATCACATTGCAGCTTGAGGCTGTTCTTTAGTGCAGGTGAAATGCCAAGAGCCCAGTCCCGCGAGTGGGGAGAGGGTACCAAGGAGGTGTTAGGCTCAGCACCAGCGGCTTGGGAGATGCTTAAATTATATATTAATATATATCGTATTAAAAAACTATAAACCAAACCTGTCTCCTTCCTCCACCCACTGGTATTTGAAATCGGCTTAAATGCTGTGATTTAATAAGGCTGAATCCTGCTGCTTTGGTCTGTTCAATGTTTGTCTTTTCCCCTTCAATGTGAAAACAGACCCTATCGATTTGCTAATACAGAAGCCGGTGAGCAGCTGATGACAGTGCTTGAGGATGCATACAGCTACCCCAGGATGGCAAGGGAAGGAAGGGCAGAAAGGTGTCCGGTTTAATTGCACGGCTCCTTCCCCCATGAAAAGCAGCATGGTGTGCATCACCGAGCCAAGGGGCATCCCCCAGTCCAGCACTTCATTTTCCCTTTTCAGGGAGGAACAGAAACTCCTTATCTCTGCAAAAATAAAATTGCACACTTAACAGCGGCCAGTACTTGGATTTTGGTAGAAGTTTAAAATCAATAGAAGCATTTTTAAAACTCCAGAGGGATGAGTGGGTTTCAATATATAAGTATTCAGTTAATTGAATTTAAATGTCTAATACAATGTCACTCAAACCTGGGCTCCCAGGCTGGCTATGCACAGGGGCACATCTCCTCCCGTATCTCCCCTGAGGGACCATGAAGATGAGCGTGCACAAATAGTGATGTATTTCTTTGATCTTTAGGTTTTCTTTGTTTTCCCGGGAGTAGAAGCAACATGGATGTCTGTGGTCTCCCGTAGCCTCTAGCAACATTTGCTGGGTATGTCCAGTGCCTGCGGTGCGATGGGAATGCTCGGATGCTGCTTTGCTTCTCTTCAGCAGCTGCTGCTGAGCTTTCCAGGTACCCACAGCCTCTTCCCTTTGCAAAATGCGCTGTTGCTCAGTACCTTGGCACTCACTCCCCCCAACAGCACTGCTGGGGTGACAGGCAGCCGCACCAACAAAGCGGTGTTTTCCCTCAGAGACACCGTGCATCAAAGTGCTCGATGGTGGGGGGGGTGTTTCACCACAACCCCCTTTCTTTCCCAGTGTGGGCTGGAGTGGAAAAATAAACACCAGTCGCTGTATTGTAATGCAAAGTCAAATGAAATCCTCCGCTCCTTTTAGCTTCATTAGGAGGGCCTCCCATTTGGCAAATTAAGATGAGCCAATCAAAATGGCATTTGCAAAACACACATTAACAAATCAGTAACTGTAAAAACAGCCATCAAAATAGCTTTTAATGTTTCCAAATTAACTGCAGTGAATGAAGATCATATGGTGCTCAATTGAGTTTAGGAATGAGCTATAATTTCTGCATATTTATATACCAACAGCTGAATTGCATCTTTCAGTTTTTAAGCCTGTGGCTTTCAAGCCACAATAATCCCAGCTCTGAAAACCCTTTGATTCAGCCCAAGACAACGGTAGGCAAAGCATCGGGAGAGGAGGAATCTTAGCCCTAACTTTTTTCCCGAGAAACTGAAATCGCTGTGGCGATGGCAGAGCCGGCAGCTGGCCCAGAGGAGGTTCGTCAGCAGGTACAGGGATGCTGGTTGCGGGGTCTCCTGGCTCGGGGCTCACCCTCTGGAGACGGGCAAGCCGAGCGGTTTGGTTACGGTTAGCGCTTTGACGGGACGGTATGGCGAGACAGTGCTGCTTGCTGGCAGCCAGGGATCTGTCTTGGCTTGGGGACAAGAGACTCCCAGGCCAAACCCTCAAATCTAAACACCCCAGCAGGCTCGGGAGGCGCAGCAGCAAGTCCAAGGGCTGCGATCTGCACCCACCTCAGCTCCAGAGGATGCTCCTGCACCAGCCTGTGCCCCTAAATCCTCCCGAAGGCTGTAGGAAAGCCAAGGGGGATGGGGTGTGTGTCAGTTGGGATTTGGCGATGCATTTGCTAAGTGAGCGAAAACAAATCTTTGCAAACACATTGATCCTTGCACCCTGGAGCCAGAGTGAGAGGAGGGGGATGGAGAGAAGGGAAGCAAGAAGGAGAAGGAGAGAAGCCTGCAAAGGAAGGAGACTTAATTTGAGCAGTGGGGATGTACCAGGGCTCTGTACAAGCCCGTGCTTAGATCAAACATCATCTGAGCCCAGACACATGCATACATAAGGAGTGGGTTCCTGCATATATTTTAAGACTAAAATAAATGCCTTTAAATAAAAAACACCTGGATGTACTGCTTCTCCACAGCAGAAACGTACTGACTATTCTCCAAAGTGTTACTCTGCTTCCTTGTACAGTCTGACCTAGAATAATCACTGTATCGATGCTTTTAAATTAAGATACATAGGCTGTCACGCTCGATTAGCAGAGTGCACAGAGTATCCTTTAATTTGGAGTAAGAAGATAATCCACACACATGGATGCTAACAGATCTCCACAAGGAAAGGACTACCACAAAAGCAAAGAAATGGCCAAATCAGTGCGGCGAGGCACGATCTGGCAGAAACCCGGGCTAAAATTCTTTGGGGTGGCTGGAGGTGGACCGTGAGGCTGCAGTCTTGACCAGCACCTTGCCCACAATGGGAAGAACACGTCTGCACAGTTGCACTACTCTTGGTGACCTCCTTTATTATAAACTCTTCTGGGGTTTATTATAAATAATACATATTTAATAACGCTATGACATTCTTAGCCGTAACTCTTTGTCAATATTCTGCATCTGTAGGTATCTGCACCAAGTGCAGCCTGATGTAACTGTAAAATCCTGCATTCCCCTGTGCTACAGAAGCCCTTTCTGCAAGGGAAACACCTTGATATTTAAAATACAGACCACTGCAGCCATGCCCAGCCGAGGTGCCGTACTCGACTGCCCTGCTTGATACCACTGTCCTCGGCGAGGGAGAAGAAGTCGCAGGCTGGAGGAGGTTCAGCCTTTGGTGGGACGTACTGGCAGGATCTGTTATTTCTACTGATTTATTTCCAATCAGCTCTGCACAAGATGGATTTCTGCCCGTAGAAGGGCTGGGAACGCAACCCAAAGCTTCTATCTGGCCACGGGATATCAGATTGCAACAGATTTTTCTAGTTAGGGGGGAAAAAGCCGACTCAGTAGCTCTGTGCTGGATGGCTGGGAAAGGGGAATTCCACCTCCAAAGGCTTCCTATCAAAATTTGGGAGTTTTAAACTCTCCGAGCCCCAAAAGGAAATACAATATTGTGTCATCCAAATGAAAAACTTTTCTTTATATCTTGTTCCCTAACTGCTTATTTTCCTTAGTGAAAAAGACCCCAAATATCATCAGATTGCATTAAAAACCTAGGAAATGTTACCAGTATTAATTTGGTGAGAAACCATGATAAAAAAGATATTATAAATGCGATTATGTGCCTTTTCCTCTCTTCTGTTTGCTGGATCAAGCCTCCAAGCAGAAGTCCCATTACTGAAGGATCTTCCTCCAAGACGAGCAACACTTTTTGCTCGTGCACTGAGAAACATGCTATTTTGGAAGTGTGTCTGTCTTCCCATATGTTAGTTAACACCCCTCCGTAGTTACCATAAGTTATCCCAGATGGAGGGTAAACTGGAATTCCCCAGGAGCAGCTCGGCAGCGTTTGGGCACTGCAGATGCCTGCACCAGTGCAGCGGTGCCGTTTTGCAACAGCTCAGGTCCTGCCTTCTGCACTCAAAATGCAATTATTTTTTTTTTTTTTTAAAAAAGTAAGGCAGCAGAAAATGTTTCCATAAAGAGGAATTTCATGTGATGGTTCCACGCTCCGTGGCAAAGCTGGGGGTAGCTAAATGGGGAAGGCTCCTGGGAGCTGGGGAGAAGCAACAGAGAGCAAAGCTGGTTTGGTTTGCCTGAAAGGTAACAGGCAGCACGTTTCTTTATATTATTTATGAGTTGCAAGGTTGAACTGTGGAACAGTATGTGGTGTCAGACACTAAAGCAAAACCCTAGGGAACAAGCCATTTTGAAGATACGACCTACAGGGTGTGAAAGGGACATTAATCTATTTCCTTAGTGTAGGCAGTAGAGCTTTCTTAAAAACTGCTTTGAACATTTTCTAGAAGTCGTATTTGAAAATGGCATCTTGAATTCAGCTGGGGTTTGACATTTTTGCTTTCACTGCTGAGAAAAAAAAAAAAAAAAAAAAAAAGGAAATCTGGGATTTGTGGGGTCAGACAGCAGCAGCGTGGGGTTTGTACCGGGGGATGAGGAGTAGAGGTGGCAGGTCACTGTCTGCAGGCTGGGGATGTTGCAGGACTGCCTGGCACCTCCGGCTATCCCCTGAAACTGAGACTAACCCTGCTCTCGGCAGCATTTCTAGGAATGTGAGTGAAGTCCAGGCTTGCAAGGGAAGCTTTTCATTCAGGTCAGCAGATCTGCCCCAGCCACCACAGACCAGATCTCAACAGACTCTCTTCTTTTCCCACCAGCTCACCATCAAGTCATCAAGGGTTTGTATTTCTGTCCTGGGCTTTGGCAGCAGCACGTGCTGCACTTGGAGCAGTGCTAATTGACCCAGGGATCCTTTTATCTCCAGTAAGATCATTTTTTTACGGCAGGCCTATTTCAGGAGTGATGAAAAGGTGTCCTCACTTCCCTAACTGGCAAGGAAAGGATGTTTCAGGGAGGGGATGAGGGCTGAGACTGGAGCATATGGCTAAATTCAGGACAAATTTTACGAGTGGCCCCCCAACACCTCCTGTTTTGCAAAAGTATCTGAATCTTTGCTGCAAAAATCCTATTTACCTACCACCACAGCGGAGCTACCCCACAGCTGAATCCCATCCTCTGAGAAAATACATAAAGGATATTAATATTAATGTCCACATCCGCCTGTGCCATTGGATGCAATCAACAGTCCTGACTGTCCTATGTATTATCACCTGAGAGATCGTTTGCAATTAGGAGGAAAATGGCCAGGACAGCGTATTTGTGCCCCTGGGCATACATTCCCCGTTAGAGGGGCTCAGGTACTGCACTTCACATTCTTGCAGAGCATCTCCCAGCTGACTGAGGAGTTCTCGAGATTATTTTTTTGCCCTTCTGATTGATGAATAATGTAGCGACGGGCAGAGCGTCTGACGGGAGGTGACAAACAAGCGTCCTGAAATACAGCCGAGCAGACAGGATCCCGTCAGCGTTCCACCCGCGTGCTCTGCACTGGATCACCCCTTCAACAGCTCTGGGCTTGGCTGTCCGTCTGCAAAGGACAGGAAAGTGTAAACTCGTAGAAGCATCCTTGAATGTAAAAAAATCAGCATTTTGTCCCTTTCAGGAGATATTGCCAAGAAGCAATTGCATTGAAATGATTTTTCATTTCCCATTTCCCCCAGCCCACGGCTCAAATTTCTCTCTATAAAACCAGCAATGCATTTACTGAGGTTTGGGGCATTTCTCCCTGTTTTACAGTGTCATAAAATAAAATGGGCCTGGTCTTCAGCTGGTATTAATCAACACGGCACTGCTCAGTGACCCGCTGCTGACTGACACTTGGGTAGAACCTGGCCCAACGCTGTCCCCCATTGCGTGGCCCTTCCCAGCCCTGACTGTGTGACATCGACCAGGGAGACCGTAACAAGTGTGACCTGTTGGTGCCAGGACACCTGGTCCCTTTGCACCTCATACTCCTTTTCCTAAGCTTGGCACTTCTACTCGCCATCCCACTCGTCAGGTTAGAGAGAGGACTTTGGGGCTGTCTGTGCTGTCTTGTTTGCTTTCCTTATTTTGAAGCTGCTCCTCCAGCTTACGATCTCCCCATTGCTCATCGACACCAGGGAGGGTCTGGAGCATCACAGCAGCAGCACACAGCACTGCTGCAAAGGGGGGTGCTGGCATGAAAACCTCTCCCAAGAGCAACGTAACACATCAAAGAAATCCTCTGGAGAGGCTGTTTTCCCAGAAGGACTATCCCATGCACATTCACGGCTGTATGGAGGTGATGCAGCTGTTGGCACAAAACGGCACCTCATCTCAGATGCATTTTTCCTGTCTGTTCGTTGCCACGTAAATATTGACACATACCAGGAACCTGGCAGCAGATATGACCTAGAAATACACTTTTTAAAATTTTCCAAGCTCTAAGGACAGGAAAATACATTTGCATTTTCCAAAGGGGAACTAAGTGGGTGGGTTTTTTAAATGCATCTGATCACGTCGTTGTATCTGTTCTCCTAAAACAATCAAAACTCAGCAGGTTTATATATGAGTGAATACAGTGTTCAGTTAATGCATGAAGAACGTACCTTTTCCGTTCATTCAGCATGTTGCTGAAGTGCATAAGGATGGTGTGTGTGGTGCCTTGCAATAAACTCCCTTGTTCCCCTGCTCTAAAATGGTGTGGCCTGCCTGCAAGGGTCACAGGTACAACGTGGAGCCGTAGCTCCTGGCTGGGTGATGTGCTAGAGGGATCCGTGTCCAAGCAGAAGGAATCTCCTGAAGCCTTCCTGCCTCACAAAAGCTGGTGTCCATTCTATTGCCCAGCTCTACATGTCATGGGCAAAAGCAGAATTCACACCAGCGTTGTAAGCAGGGGGAAAAATCCCCAGCAAGTTAGCTGGCTCCGAAGAGGAGTTGCTGCAGTGAGTGATGAGCAGCAGATCTGAGGGTCCCCTCTAGCAGGGGCAATGTGGCAGGCAGCTGTGTGCTCCTGACACTCTTGTAAGGTTTTATTGCTCCAGATTACAACCATTACTTATCTGCATTTGGAAATGCCTGCAGTTGCTCTGGCGAGGCCTCTGCCAGGTTTCATTTATGGTTTTGGGGAGGGGAAGAGCATCTGATGGGATTTGCTGTCTGACATCGCTTGGTGCCGTGGTTGTGGTTCACACCATCTGCATCCACTAATGCAGTAACGAGATGACTTAATTTGCCCCACGACATTTCAGATGAGATTAGCTTTGCACTGTGTAACTCTAAGCCAGAGCTATTTTTCCTCTATCCTAGGATGGCCTTACTTCTGCAAGCCAGTGACAAATCAGCCAGCCCACGCAGATTTTCTTTTATTTTAACCCAACCAAACCCACTGCAGTTGCTGACTGCTCCCTGCAGTTTGGTGACCAGCACAGTTCCTCCCTGACCTGAGTGACAGGATCTCAGATCCCAGCTAAGGGACAAAAGGCCTTGATGTCACACTTGCTTCCAGGGACAGCTGGTTTTCCACTTTTCCCACCAGTAGCTACCCAAGAGGCAAAGCAAGGTGGGGTCCCCCAGTGGTGTCCCCATGTGTGGCTGCTCTCGCCTGGACCCCGATGGCAGCAGCAGGGCTGGCAGCCGTAAGGAGAAAGGAGTTGCTCAAGATCTTGTAATCTTCAACTCTTTTTTAGCAGGAAAAGTTTCCCACCACATTTGCGGGCAGATGCCCAAGCACCAGGACACTGATGCGACTGGGATGGAGGTCTGACGTGGTTTGTGCACCGGTGTCACCCCCAGCATCGCTTGCAAGCAGAGGAGATGCACGGCTGAAGCTTAGCTGAGGATGGCTGAAATGTTTTTCCAGAGCTGAAGGGTCTTGACCCCTTTTTCCAAGTAAAGGGCACTGCAGCATGCAGCTGCTTTATTTAATTTCTCAGGTGAGTGCGTTGATGTGGTGAGTTAAGAGGAAGATTCTCAGTCTGCTTTTAGGTGCTTGATGATGTGAGAAACCAAGCTCTGAAGGGAAAGCCAGAGCAGCCCAGCAAACAGCAGAGGATGAGCCTGTTGCACATCTCGAGGGGAAAAGGGGAACAGTGGCCAGCTCCAAACCCTGTTGCCCAGTTCCCAGTGAGTAAATCCCATTGACCAGTGAGCACCAGCTCCCCCGCCAGTGACATGCCCCAGGACCAGAGCTGCGGAGGGATCCAGGAATGGCTTTGGGGAGCTGTGCTACAGCCAGTCCACACAACTGCCACCGCTCTTTAGTCCAAGGAGGTGGAGTAGCTGACAGTATCGAAGATACCTTAGCGCTGGACCAAGGGCATGTTAAGCACAGGGGGGGGGTTAAATAGAAAGCACAACTTAAAAATCCTTAGAGCCATCACTAGTCATGGTGAAATAAATGTTCTTATTGCCTTTCCTTCGCTGTTACGTGTGTGACTGATCTAGCATTATGTTAGGAGATGTGCCTTTCAGGTGTGTTAGGCCAAAATGTCCGATTTTCACATGCGCCAAGACCCCTTCTTGCCACGGGGCTCAGAGTAGCCCGTTTAACTGCTCTGGAAGGGTATTGTGCACTCCTAGAGATTTGCAAAATGGCCTTTTTAGAAATGAGAACCAAACCAGCAGCTCAGAGAATTTCCAGACCTGACTGTGCATCATTAGAACAGTTGGCTGTAGACTTCAGCAGGTGAAAACCGGGCTTTCCTTACTAAGAAAGATAATCCCAAATAGCACTCGAGACAGACGGCTGCAGGCAGGCAGTGCGGGTACCAGCAGGGCCAGCATGGGTGAATTCCCAACGGAACCAGCCACCTGGCTGAATGTGTCCTTCTTGCCTTTGCCAAAGCCACCGTATTCAGATGGGAGGGGATTTGCCACAGTCCCAGCGCAGCGGTGGCCATGGCCTCAGCGTGTAACTCCTGCCTTGAGCCCCATCCATTGTGGTAGATATCACAGATATATTTGGGGAAATTATGCAGTCTTTGATTAGATGTTTTCTTTCCTGCTCTCTGGCTGATGTAATCCTGGGCAAACAGCACTAAATGAGATTTTGAGATGCAGGCTATTAGATTATAGGATATTATATTAAATTATTATTGAAATATTATTGCATTATTCACATAGGAGCTGAAAGGTGTAATGAAGGCATCAAACAAACATAAGCTGGCCAGACAGGGACCTGACTGTATCCGAAGCTAGATAACCTCACTAATTAAGCCCGTTACAACACAGAGCAGTCAGCGTTGGGTACGGAATGATTTTGTTCACTGTGCATCAGTTGTAAGATCCGGTGGGAACAGCCCCCGGTACTTCAGCCCAGGCACGGGTCTCATCATCCAACCTGGCAAGCTACCTGGGAAGCAGATGGATTCACGTAACTGTGTGCTGTAACTGCATTTCCATTAGAAAACTAGTTTATGATCAGCAAATCGCTAGGATAATTGCTGTAGTCAACAACAGAGGTAAATGTTTCGCAGGAGCAGGGATGCCTTCCGAGGCATTCCAGCTGCCCACCACCCGTTGTCCCACTGTGTCAGTGTGTATATACGTCAAACACCATGGAAATCAATAGCAATAATCTGGTTTAATGATGCAGGATCTGTTCTTTTGAATTGCAGATCCTTTATATTGTACCTGTGCTGCTGGTTTGTTCGTTTGGTTTTTTTCCCTTGAGAGAACTGCTTCCATCGGCCCTTTTGACTGCACTTGTGGTCCCTGGGATGCAGCCCCCACTGGTCCCTGCTGAAGTCATGCTGGGAAGAGCAGCCTTGATAAATTCATTGCTCCCACACCCGCACTGGCAGTCAGCTCCTTAAACTGATGTATTGAAGCTCTAAAATGAGCCATAAAATCCTGAGCATCCCCAGTGATGGCCTCAGCGGGGACGCTGCTGACTGCACTGCGGGCAGGCATGGGTGGAGAAGCGGCCCCACTTCAGCCATGGATGCTGTCCACCCAGGGAGAATATTTTGGCAAAACCAAAGCAGCCCATGCAGGCGTTTCAGAGCAGATTTAAGCAGGTCAAAAGCCTGTATCTCCTGCCAGCTCTTCGTAAGATTGGAGCAAGGCAGTGCTGGGCAGTCTCTGGCTGGCCTTTCCCAGCTTTTCCCCATGTTGGTGGAGATTGTGGGGGAAAATCCTTCTCCCAGGATCTTGTCAGAAGCCCAAGACGAAATATCCTTGGCATGCCATTGCAATCACAGCCCATTACTCCAGCTCTTGATGAGAAACAGGTTTTACAGCATTAGACTTCAAGCTTCACAAGCGAGAAAAAAAAATCCTCCCATCCGTGCTGTCGCACAGATTTTGGAGAGCGCAATGAGGAGCCAACTCAAAATATTGGGAGTTTTGCACTATGTGACCTAGTCACGCTGCAGACTAATGAGATGGATGCGATAAGCAATGCGTCTGCCGTGCAGAATAACGAGGCTAATGGCAACGCATCCCCAAGGAACTGAGGCATAGGCATCAGGGGCAGAGGTGTTCATCTCCGCAGGTCTCCCATAACCCTGTGGAGATGGTGGTGTCCCTGTGGTGGGACAGGGAGCAAGCCTTAGACTTTATGACTTCTCAGATTACAGTGGCCTGAGCTGCTTGGCAGTTTGGGGGACAGCTGGTGGCACACGGCTGGTGATGCTGCAGTGATGGGTGGAAAGATCCTGTGTGTCAAACTGGCAGGTTGAGCACCAAGCGAGCTGGGAGTGGTGGGACTGTGATGACCACCAGTAGCTCTGGGACCACACACACATCCAGCATGGGTGAATGAGTGGAGCAGGGGGGATGCACTGTCTCCAGCCTTGGAGGAAGTCAAGACCCAACCGGATAAAACAACGTGCTCCAGCCCCGTAGCTGACCCTGCCTGGGGCAGGAGGTCCCCTGCAACCTGAATTACCCTATCATCCCACCAAAGAGCTGGGGACTCCTGAGTCCTGCCAGTTTCCTTGTGCACCTCCTCCCATCAGGTTGCCCATAACCTCTACACCACACTTTGGAAACAGCTGACATCAGTAGTTCTCCTCCTCCAGAAGACATCAAAATGCCCTTGGAGGTCTCCTCCTCCTCCCTCCACTAGCCCCCTTGAAGTGGGATGGCTTTTGTGCAGCTGGACAGGCTGAGGGCAGCCACGGAGCTGCCTGCCTTTCCCTCACCCCCTTGCTCTCAAGGTCCTCGCCCACCTTGGGTCACCCCTGGTTGAGACCCTTCAGACAAGGAAAACCCGTTCTGGGAAAGGAGGAGCGAAGCACAGCACTGGTTTTTTGCAGGTTTAAATCACGGAGGCTCTTTGTGTTACAGGGATTATTAATGTTTTTATTAATACCTCAAATACTTCGCTGGCCAGAGCCCACAGAGCATTTCTAGCTGTTTCCTCTAAAACCTCCCACTTTAGGTAACTAAATATTCTTTCCTCTGCACTTGCTTGGACAGCAAAATACATACTAAGAACCACTATGTTGCAAAGTAATAGGAAAGAAGAAAGAGTCAAAACCCTCTCTGGAGATCCTTCCTGCAGATAACGCTGTGTAAGAAACCACGTATGGAGCTGGGTAGATATTTAAGGAGACAGAACGTCTTGCTCTTTAGCAGGGGAAAGCCTTTCCCTCTCTCTCCCATTGATGGCCAAGCCACCAGCAGCCACCCAGGCACTCCAAGGGCGCACACCCGTGCTGCTGCCCCATTAAAACGTGTCTCCTGAGGCTCCAGGTTGGTTGTCGCAGCAGGCTGATCATGAAGCTAATGATGCTCAAAACTTCTCCACGCAGCAAGGACAGACACTCTGGAGCACAGGCAGGTACGCCCGGCAGCGCCTGTGCTTTGGAAATATGTTTCTTAAATAGCTCGTTGCATCAATCATCTCTTTGTCGCACAGTGTTGACATCTTTCCTTCCCCAAATCCCTCCCAGTGGGTAAAACATATACTGGGTTACAGACTAATGGCAATTAAAACGTCTCTCTCGTAATTTATAAAGCTCCCATAATGGAAACAGCAGAAGTCGCTGGGGCACTGGAACTCTCCTGGTACCCAGACCTGAGCTCTGCTAGCAACATCAGGAGAAACGGGCAAAACAGACGAAGCAGTCCTGTGCTTGGCTGACTGAAGAAAAAGGAAAGTGGAATAAAGTTCAAGGCTAACCCAGAAAAACACATCTGGGAAAGAAAAGGAGGAAAACTTTTGCCTTTTCCCTTTTCTCCTCAAAATGGACAGGCTGTTCATCTGGACTTAGAGGGGATCTGCTCAGAGACAAATGAAGGATGGTGCCAGGAGGAGGAAATAATCACCTGCTAATTGCTAATCAGGGAGACCTGGGCTGAGACTGACTCTCCCTGTTACAGAGACAAAAGCAGAGGATTATGAAAGCATCAGTTTACCGTCAGAAATCCTCTTTACCCAAATAATAACTGAAGGGCAAGAAGAGTCACAAATGCAGCTGGGAATGCAGCAGTTACAGCAGAGACTCTGATTTCAGGAGGGAAAATTTCCATGCTCTGATGGAGTTACAGCTCACCCTTTTATTTTTTATTCAGTCTCTTGTGCTAAAACCACCTCCTGGGCTGCTGAGAGCTGCAAAGCTTGTAGCAATGGGCTGTGGACAAGGGGCCCTTCCCTGATGCCCTTTGAGACACCCGTGATTGCTGCTTTCTCTTATTGTTCAGCTTCAAGGCTTCGCTAATTTTGCGTGTTTTAATGGAGATATCACCAGCATGATGCCTGCAGACTGGCCCACGTGCTCACAGCTCTCCAAGCACTCATAGATGGGCTCTGGTTTAATCTCAGGCAGAAACAGTGGCACGGGGAAACTGTCCCTCAGCAGAGGGTATTTGGTCAAATGTGGGGCTTGGTGTGCTCTGGTATCATAAAAATCAAAGGCAAATTCGAGTTGTGGCTTGCTCCTGCTGTCTGACCTGCAGCTGCTCTTTGCTCACTCAAGTGAAAAGCAAACATTTCAAAACTCAGTCTATTCTCCTGTTAATACCAAAAAAAAAAATTGGACCCAATCAAATTTGTATCCATTTCACTGGGACAAAGTTTGAAAGGTGCCTACAGTTAGACCAGAGCGAGCAATTACCCCATTACCAATTAGCCACAGTCCCGAGGGGGGCTCTGGTTTCCCTACATTTTTGGTTGGGATGGGAGCACAGCCTCTGCATCCCTGGGCCAGCTGGCATCCCTGAGCCTTGTCTCCAAAACTTGGGGAAAGGAGTTTTCTGAGCTGCCACTATTCATCACCTCACTGGGATAGATCACTTGAAGTTGATTATTTTAACAAGTTCATGGAAAAGAAGAAACAGCGGAGGAAAAAAAAGAAAAAACTGAGGGTAATGTAATCAGGTCCTATGTCTGATTATGTTATCTCTAAGCATCAGCACAGCAGCTTGTTCAGCTGTGACATTTTTCTGCATAAATACAGAGGTGGAGGCAACGCTGCCTTTGGCTGCAGTGTTTAATATTTGCCTTTTAGACATAGGAACAAGAATGGTGTAAAAGCCAGCTTTTCATGGCAAAACAATCCCCGGCCAGAGAGTTGATTTTTTTGTTTTGTTTTAATTTTTTTTTGTTGTTTTTTTTTATTATTAATTTGTTGCCAATTAATATCAGCTTCTCAGCATGGCTTCAGGTATTGGGGAAAAGAAGGATACGGGCAGTTAAAGGTTTTGCTGTAGGACACGCTGCTCAGGTCCCAAGGGCTGCTGTGGTGTTCCTCGTGAGCATCCCTGCCCTGCTCATGGGCTTTGGGTCAGAAGGAGGGGAAAAAAACAGCATAAATGTGTATATTGCTGGAGATGGAGCCAAGCCATATTCGGGGAGGTGCTGGGTGACAGCCACAGTGATGTGAGGGGGTGATCTTAGGTTTGTGCCCCCCAACACTTCAGGCATTTTTGACAGCAGAAGGGAAAGACGGATTTGAGGATCCCAGTTCAGTGATCTGTACCTGGTAGCAAGCCAGACAACCTGGCATGCTAACGTTTGTGTTTGCGTGTCCTAAATCCGTACTTAATTACCAACTCAAGTGCCAGAAGCATCTGTCAATATGTCTTTCTAACATCTTTCCTTTTTTTTTTTTTTTCTTTTTTTTTTTTTTTTCATGGGCACTTTGAAAAGCAGATCCCAGCTGCCAGCATCCCTGAAAGGGAAGATGAAGGTCTGAGAGCAGTGCCCACTGGAAAGCGTGAGTCAGTGCAGAAGCATCTTCTCTGCTGACATCGATAGATTGGTAGGTATCAGGCTGGGAGGGAGAAGTTTTGCCTCCACCTGACCTCTCCTCCAACATCAGCTTCTATAAGCATGATTGTATCAATCAGAGATGGGTGATTTACTCCTTTCTCCTATATCTGTGATAATAAAGCCAAATTAATATGCCCCCCTATTCATTTCCCTTTATTATCACAGAGCTGGTGGGCTTGTGCAGCAGGTAGATGAACCCCGAGGCAGATCCATAAGGGTCTGTATGATGTACATTATCTCCTGGCATGGATCAGAACCAGCCTGCTAAGGACACCAGCCTCTTAAAGCAGAGCATTTTGCCTTATTTCCCAGGTGGCTGGCTGGCTGAAGTCAATAGGAAAGCTTTCATTGATTTAAATGGGATTTTGATCAAGCCCTAAAGCGCTTCCTGGGTTTGCAGCCCTTCCTTGGAGCAGCACGTGAAAAAAACCCTGACATCTCTGACCAAAAGGAAACACCAAGAAGAGCTTTCCAACAGTACCCATGCTTGCTCCCAGCAGCACACGAGATGTCCCTGCCACCGGTGCTTGTAGGAAAGCCACAGGTGACTTTAGCCCTCTCCTGTGCCCTGTCAGACATGGCCTTGGGAAGCACTGGAAGTAGTTGGATTTAGGTTAATCAGAAAGCTTACACTGCAACTCTTTAATTGAAAAATGCCCTATTTTTTTCAAGCTTAAAAGGCAAAAAAATTCCACGTGCGTTCTCTGAGAAAATGTTTCTATGATGATTGGCTTCTAATGTTATATGAGAATAAAAATAATATACTAAGTATCAAATCCCAGTCTTCAAATTATGTATTATTTTTCCCCAAATCAGTATTTTCTAAGAATTTCAGCTAGGAGAATTGCTCCTGAAGGGGGGGGAAACCTTCAGGCTTTTCCTGTTTCCCTGGTGCAACTGAGAAGGTGTTTAGATCACCACTGTGGTTTACAACTTTAACTACAAGTCTTCCAGGTTTAGCAATGCAGGAGGCAGGGCTCTGGACACTGCCCACCCCCCCAGTAATACACAGAAATACAGTTTTGCATCCATATTGCTCTTCGCCTCGGCTGCGTGTTTATATTTCAGTGCTTAAAGCCCTGTAAAATGCAGAGTCGTGTCCAGAGATGTAAGAACACAGATGAGGATGAGGAGTGTGCCGCGGGGTGGAGGGGCAGGCTGTCCTGCATGCGGGTCTCCTGGGCTGAAGGGAACAAGGAGTGGGGAAGCAGAGGAAGAGGGAAGGAAGAAACAAATAAAATGAAGGAGAGGGGGCAGGAAATAAAATACAGTATGCCCATGGATTGATAAAAGAGAATCTCAAGGAAAGGACAGATAAGGGCTTCTGCCTATTTAAAGATATTCCATTGTATGACTTTATAGCACCTTAACCCAAGAGCAATGCTTCATCAGTGTCTCTCCTGCCCCAGTCAGCATAGCTAATGGACATCAGGTCTTTCTGATGGAGCTTTCAGTGATAGCAAGTCCCAGCTGAGCTCCCTCCCCACCTGACAACTTTAAGAGGCTGCTGCTCCCTCGTGCTTAACTCCTGCTCACGCTCAATCTGCTGCCTGGCTGCACCTACCCTACACGGCGACCTCGGTCTCAAAATGGACATATCTGCATCAAAAGAGATACGTCGGCCTCAAAATAGAGAAATCT
>JAVJGJ010000061.1:41283514-41293733 GCA_035590215.1 Microhierax caerulescens
GTCCTTTGTGCTGGGGTGCGGGAGCTCCTGAGCCCTCGGGTTACAAACAGCCTGGCTGCTTCTAGGGGCTCCTCATGCTGCAGGGGAAGGTTTGCACTAAGTCTTGTCTAACATCCAAAGCTGAATTTTCAATGCATTTGTACTGGATCTGTCCCCTAGGCAGATCTGAGGGAAGAGATGTCCCTTTGCCGGGGTGGTTTGGAGCCCAGGCACATCCTTGGTGAGCCAGTGTGGGGAGGTGAGGTGAACCAGGGCAGTCAGGACAGCACCGCGCTGCAAGAGGTGCTGACAAACACTTGCAGCTCTTTCTTTTGAAGAAAGAAGGAAATTGGTGTTTAAAATCAGCTCCTTGCCATGGCCAGGCTGTATGTGCCCATGCACTTCTCTGCTAAAATCTGCTTGGGCCCCATCCAGATGCAGGGGGAAGGGCAGGCAAGTTCTGCATTTGCACCCCAAAGTTTGACCTCTCGTACAGTGCACTCTCAAATCTTGATTGTGTAATAAATATTATGGAAAAAAAAACCTATTTAAACTGGCCGATTCCAATATGGAGAGAAGTCAAGCCGAGGGAATTAGCATTAGCTGTGGGATAAAACTTTAAAAGTGGTCGTGCACTGATAAAACTTAAATTTCCTATAGTAATAAAAACCAAATTGCTTTCTCGGTGGCGATGGATGTGATGCTGCAGCCTTGTTCTCTTGCAGCATGGAAATGCCCAGGCTGCAGGAGCTGCTCCATTGCCATCTTCCAGTGCCTGCATGCAAGGCAGTCATGAGCAGTGTTTTCCCTGTGTGACACATGCTGCCTTCCCTTGACATAGGACATTTTATTGCTCTCTTGGACCCGGGATGCTGCAGGAGGTACCCGGGTTCATCACAAACTGTAGGTAGTGGTAAATAAACCCCTAAATCACTCTGACCTGGCTATAGGACTTCAGCTTCTGAGTCACTTAAGCACACTTGAAAATTTGATCACTGAGACTATTTCACAGAATTCACCTTGTAAAAACCCAGAGGACATGGGTAGCATCAAGTCCTGTGGATGGCTGCAGAGAGCTGGCGAGGGTTTAGGTAAAAAGTGGAGTTGCTTTTTTTCCCAAAGGTAGCCTAATGTGTTTGATAATATACAGCTCAGTGGTACTGAGGAAAGGCAAGGGAAATGGATAGAGCCTGCATGAATTTCAGTTGCTCTTTAATAATTACCCACCACACAACCTGAATTTGTTGTGTGTCTGTATCTATCTTCCTTTCTCTTCTCAGCTTCTGTTGCCTCTTAGATTGGGCGCTGAACATGACAGACTATTTAATTAATTTTGTTCATAGTATTATTACAAGGGCGTTTCTGTATATTTTTTTTTTATCTTCTTGTGATGAAGACTCTTGCATGATGTGAGGAGTGTGGAGGTTTTCCTGTTGGCGTGGATGCCGGCCCCAGCACACTGAGCAACTTGAGGGCTCATGTCCCATTCCTGACATGTTGTATGACGTTAAACAACAGGTTTCTGGCAGATCCTGAATTATTTATGCTTTCTCTTACATGGAAAATAACAAACATCAAACAGGTATGGAAACACTCTTGAGTCACCAAGGCCTGTGTGGTCTGTGCTTGGCTCCAGCTGAAGCTGGTGAGATGCCAACCTTGGGCCACCCTTGGCAGACGTTGTGTTCATGCCAGTGCATGAAACCCCTAAAAACTCAAAGGAGTGAACTCTTGGGAAATGGTAGGTGCAAGTTCAGCATCCCTACGGCATTTGGCAGCGGTGGAGGGCAGCGGGAGGCTGGTGGGGTGCCCCTTTTCTGGGGAGAGACGTGACCGTGTGCTGGCTGTGGGTTTGGGCAGCCCCAGTAATGGATTACGTACCGCTCACCAGCGTGGTCCAAAAGTAGACGGTTTCCCTACTTCAGGAGCATCCCATGAAGGAGGTGAAGCAGTAAGAGCCACACCACCGCTATCTGCTCGAGCATATGGTCCTGTCAATAAATAAACACATACATAAAGGCAGTGGAGATGGCAAAGCAGGGAAATGTGTGAAATGTGCTCTCGGCAGGTCTGGGCTGTACTGGTATGGGAACCTGCCATCGCCCCGCAGTCCTGTCTCCTCAGGAAAGCCTACAGCCAGCCGGGGCCAGTGAAACCAGTCACAGTCATCAGCCAGGAGCACTTTGCAGGCAGCGGTCACAGACGGGAACCCCACTTACAACTTCATGCTGGCCACAAACAAACCCCAGTAAGGCCACTCCAGGTTCTGCCAGCAGCATCTCTCTCCACAGCGAGGCAGAGCCCAGCTTTCCCATCCATTTGATTCCGCCCCCAGCCAGGTCTTCCAGCTGCGTGTTTTGAGCAGCTCCTTGCAGGCTGTTATTTGCAGAAAATAACAAAATGAGATGCCCCACACAGCAAGCAAAGAGAGATTGGACTTTTGCGTGCCGGTACTGGCTGGGGCTCAGCATCGCGCTGCGTCCAAGATCATCGGTGTGAAGCTGGATGCTCCCGGGAGAGCAAAGCTTCAAGCAGCCTCTCCTTCTGGGGGGTTAAAGCCGGGTGATGCAAAGCCCTTGGAAAGATGTGGCATCAGATTCCCAAAACTCAGACAAATGGGTTTTGAATCCAAGCCCTTCCCAGGACCGAGCCGCTTCCTCCATTTCCCAGGGAAATTGCAAAGATCTGTTTGGCTTTTTTGTTGTTTTTCGAACAAATTTCACAAGCCAAAGCCGGCAGAGTTCACACAGCTTCAGGTGGGTGAATTCTGAGCCTTGTGCTTATCAATTTGCACTACACTTCTCATACGAGCCCAGCCCAAAAGCTGTTCCCATGGTCCCCAGAGGCCGACGGAGCGTTCTCCAGTCAGGAGCTGGGCTGTTCTATTTTTTTTGCACCGTATTTCATCTCGCCTCTGCTCTGCATACCGCGTATGTCCCTAATTTTCCCCGTTTCTTCTTGAGCTGTTGCTGGGTGCACTTGCTTTTAGCTCTGCCTCTTATCATTCGTATTGCTAATGACTGACTTGCCTATGCTAATTAACATCCTGCAACACCGATGTCTGTTTTTACACGCAGCCATCCATGTTATAGATGCCGTTCAACTTGTTTTGTGCCAGGATATCCCCAGAAAGTAGGTGCAGGGTGTAGGCAAATGTGAGATGCCAGCCTGAACTGTGTGTGGGAATGGGATGGAGATGATTTATATCTCCCTCAATTGCTAAATGACCTTGCTGATAGCAACCATTAGTTTTACAGCGTTAAATTGCAGGAGACAATACATTCAAAGCCCATACGATGGGACATACGTCATGTGCTGCGCTAAACACATATTAAAAAACGACTACAAGAAACCGAGACAATTTTTCAATTAATAAATATAGCAGATGCCTGGTGACTGAGAGTGCAGCGTGGAAAAGGCTGCTGTGGCAGAAAGCAGATGTTGGATACTCAGGAAAAATCTTTGCAATTTCTAATCCACTGTGGTATTAATTTCCATAAGCATTTTGTGGATCCGAGTTTGCACGCCCTCGGGGATGAATCAAAGCCACTCTTCCCCGAGTTTATCTTGGCAGCACAAATGTTTCTGAGCAAGTTGGGGTTTGAATTTCTAATGGGGAAGCTGTGGCGATGGTACCGAGGTATTTACGGGGTGAGGTGACACCGCTTAGCACGCTGCCCCTGTCCCGCCGGCAGGACCCCTGCGAGTCTCCCACTGTCAGATTTGGAAAGCCAGTTCAGAAGCAAAAGCCAGGAGAGGAGGCAGACAAGGTTTTGAGGATGCTTCGGACTGTGAAAACACGTAAGATTTGGCATTTTGTTTCTGTATGACTCACCCCCTTGGGGTTCGATCTGGCTGATAATATTCCTGGACCTTCTGAAGGTAGGTGGGAGATCCCGAGCTGCCCGGGTGCTGCGGTCATGGTGCAGCAGGCACTGACCTGGCCTCTCAACCTGCTCCCCAACTCCCTCCGCTTGTCACTCGCCGTATCCAGGTTTCTCCCTGTGATCTGGTATCCAAAGCTCTTCCTGACCCCCCTGATATTTAAAGTAACTTTTCCTATACCTTCACCTTGCTAGCTCTCCCATCTAATTTTAAATTTAATCCATAATAATATATTTCCTCTGCTTCCTCCATGTGTTACCACATGCCCTTTTTTTCAGTATTTTTTTTAATTTAACACTGACTCTTATTTACATATGTGTTTTGAATAGACGTGAAACTTATGTCCAAAACAAAAATGTTCTATAGGATGCAATACATAGATGTTTTGCAGTGTACATCCCAGTGTGGAAAGCTGCCCAGGAACAAGCTTTAGGAAAAAAAAAAAAAAAAAAAAGGCAGAATAAGCATCCTCAAAGAGCTGGCAGCTATCGTATCCATGAGCACGCTGGTTATTTTGGCAGGGCTGGCTAAATTAGCTGACAGTCAGCAACTGAGAAAATAAATGACTCCTGTCTATTTTATTTTAAAATAAATAAAATATTTAAAACAAAACAACAACAACAACAAAAAAAAAAAAAGAAGATGAAAACCACCAGACCCTGAACCCTGTGATAAAATAACATTTCCAAAGTTTGAAAAGTGGCACGTAAGGAAAGCGTTGCACAATGTGCATCTTCCTCTGGGTGTTGCAATCCGTCCCCACCCAGGGCTGGGGGGAAGCAGGCGCCCAGCCAGCCCCGTGGGCTGTGCTCCCTGCCCGGCCCCGGCTGGTCCCGCTTCTTTTTCAGCAAATAAAAGGAGTTAGTTTGGTTTTGACCTTAACTCACTTTTTTTTTTTTTTTTTTTTTTTAAATAGGAAGTCATTATAATCGTACAACTGGCAGGTCGGAGAAACATCTCCCAGCTGGAGGCTGGCTTGACAGAATTATGAATTACAGATGTTGCTTGTGCGAGCAGTTGTGTTTCTGAGTGGGGCGAGGAGTCCCTGGGGTGGGCTCCGGAGCAGTGCCTGCTCCTTCAGTGAGCCTGCGGGGAGAGCTTTGTTTATTTTCCACTCTAAATGAACTTTTAACCATTTGGGTTTTACCCCGTGTATTACAGACGAGTAACATAAGACAAGCAAGGATGGAACAGAAGAGCCAGATCCTCGAGTAGGGCAACTGCTTTGCCTCTCTCTCCTTGATGCACACGTGGGAAGTCCTACAGGAACGTGGCTTCGGGGCTTGGACATCTCCTCAGCAGTGGTGGCACCTCAGATCTGATTGTCAACAGAAGCTGTTAGCCAGCGAGGACTGGAGGAAGCAGCAGGCTGAAAATGATGTCAATTGTGATTATTATAGTTAAAAGCATTGCAGCTATAAGGGTAAAAAGGGCAGTGTAAAACCACTGATTTTTGGTCGAATTTTACTGAAGCCAAGTTGCAAGCACAGTGATAATAACTCCTTAAACCAGCTCCACCAGTCCTTCAAGCTGCTGGAGGTCCAGCCTTTGAGCCAAGCTTAGCTAAGCTGAGTTCCATGGCTTTTTTCCCTCCAGGTGCGTAGTTTCTGCTCTGGAGGGCAGAGGTGCCGTTATCTCTGTGTCCTTGCCCAAAATACCGCACGGGTGACGAGAACTTGTTGCCACCCACATGCCGCTCAGGCTTTAGAAGGAAATGCCCTATTTGGGGTTGGCATTTGGGTTTTTTCCCAATTTTCATGCACAAATGCTACTTACTATCCTGTCCTTTTTCTCCCCAGAAGCCAGCTTTGACGTCTGGAGATGAGTTTGTTGCTGAGGAAGGATCCGAGTACCTCCATGGATGTACTCTGCTGGATGTATTCTCTTCTCTTATGCCTTTCAGTGACTCCCCTTAAGTCTTATTATTAAGTGTTATTAATAAGTCCACTTATTAAGTGGCTCCCGATCCCTACTTTTACCTGATGTCGTTTGTAAAACATAAAAATTCATTAAGAAGTTTTGGCAGATCACTAATACTCATTAGGGTACACAACATACACGGGGGCCTGGGATTGCTCAGCATGAAGAAGAGAAGGTCAAGAGGGGATGAAGAGCCTCCCACTGTAGCTGCTGACGGGACGTGGCGGAGGTGGGTTAGCTGGACCTGTTCGCCTGGCAGGAGCGTGGGGATGACTCTGGATGTTGCTTTCAGCTGTCCTTGGGGGCTTCCACGCATGGTCATCGGTGGGGCGGGTGGGTCAGCCCCACTTCTCCCAGTGGCCGCAGGGTCTGCAAGGACACTGGAACCACCCTGTGTGCCTCTTGGTGGTCTGATCGGGACACAGGACACTTCTTGCCTTGCAGCCTCAGCTTTGGCAGAGCCAGGGACGGGTACACAGCGTGGGGATGACAAGTGGGCAGTGAGCATCCCAGGCACGTTTCTTTTGCAGGGCTGGATGGGAGAGCCGCTGGACGTGCCTTTGATTTCTCTCTAACTTCCTTCCCAAGAACTCAGATCCACTCCCCCTCCTGCCAAACAGCCAACAGAGGACCCACAGTTTACATTTTTCGAGAGAACACTAAAAGCAACAATTTCCTGTGCTCTTATTACCCAGAGACCCTGGCCGGTGAACCAGGCAGATTTACAGGTCGGAGCAGGCTGCCCATTCCTGCCTGCGCTGTGGGGAGCCCCAGCCTGCGTGGGCTGGGGACCAGGGATAATGAGGTCTTCACACTTTAACGAAGCTGGGGGGAAGGTGTTAGATCCCTCTTACGCAGCTGGGATGAAACGCGGGTGTGAGGGAACATTAAAGGTGCTGAATGGAAAACAATAACAAACAGAAAAGGTGGAAAAAACCCACCTCGGTTCAAATTAGGGAAAAAAAAAAAAAAAGAAAAAGAAAAAGAAAAAGGGGAAGAAAAAAGAAAAAGGGGTGGGTGTGCAGGCAGTGTCTGATGCTGAACTCAAAGGCACTCGCTGCCTCCTGCATCCTCCAGATGCATCAGAGGCTGCTGTGCTTCTTGGGTGCGTAAGGGGAGGGGGAGCAGAGGCCATGGCAGGAGCTGTTTTCGGGAGATGATGCCGATAACCGCTCCCCAGCAAGCCCTCGTTCATGGGGGTTGTTATAAGCTGCACACCTCGAGGGAGGTGTTTCCCTCCGCTTTGTTTTGCGAGCTGGTTTGCAAAGGAAGGCTCCTGCAGCCAGACAGCTCAAAGGCATGTAAATGAATAACACAGAAAACCTGCCAGGGCCCTGCAAAGGCCCTTCAGTGTTTTTTTTTTTTAAGGGATGCGATTGAAAGCCGATTGAAAGCCGCTCTGGAAAAGGCAGGTGAGAACAGCTGCTGCCAAAGGGTGATGCTGAGGGCATCAACCATGATGAGACCCAACAGTCTAAGTGATGCCCTACCAGATGAGGTGGGACCAGTGACCGCTGCCTGCCCTGCCTGCACCTTCCCCAAAGGGCACGAGACAGCGTGGGGTGGTTTGTGACCCCTAGGATGTGCCAGCCAGGGGCTGCAGGAGCTGCTGCAGGGGTAACTGCTCATCCCCAAACTGAAGAGCAGGGGAATGAGATGCCACGTGCCCCTGGTGGATTCAAAATGCCCCAGGATCATAGAATCATAAAATTATTTAGGTTGGAAAAGACCTTTGAGATGATCAAGCCCAACCGCTAACCCGGCACCGCCAAGCCCACCACTGAACCATGTCCCTGAGAACCTCACCTACATGTTTTTTTTAAACACTTCCAGGGATGGCGATTCCACCACCTCCCTGGGCAGCCTCTTCCGATGCTCGACCAAAATAACCGATCTCTGCTGGCAAAGTGGCAATTGCTTTCCACTTTTCGCTTACAGAGAAGAAAAGCCACCCTGGTGAAAACACCTACTGCACGTCTCTCTGGACATTGGTTCTGTTTTCTAACAAAACTCCCGAAGGACTGAAAATGAGCAAAAACTCACGGCAAGGTTCGAGGCGCCTTCGGAGCGGGCGAACACGGTGCCTCCTGCAGAATTCAGCCTTTGCATTTTGCTTTGTCCAAATTGCTGGTTTCCCAGAATTTTGCTGGTTTTCAGAGCAAGGAAAGCAAGCCATCGATTATAAATCTGAGTGTCCCTGCAAGCTACCTGGGGTCTTCATACAGCACTGGATAAGCCAAAATGAGAGCAGAGGGATAGGTGCAATATGCCCAGCAGCCGCTTTCCTCCATAGCTGATCTCCCTCTTCTTCCTTCCTCTGGTCTGTCGCCTTTGTCCATTTTTCTGTACTGTTTTCTCCTACTAGCCACCTCCACAGTCTCTCCTAACCAGAATGCAATGCCACAGACATTAGGCATTGCCTAGACGTAGACATGGGACACAACCCTTGGCTTAATGGAGAGGCAAGGGTAGGAAGTCCCCCCTGTCTGGTCCCAAGCTCCTGATGCTGGGCTGAGCTGGCTGTGGCTGGGAAATGGGGAAGGAAAGGTGCAGCAGCACTGTGGAGCGCAGCTTAGAGAAAAGAAAAACATTTATTAAGAAATACTATATCAGTAAATGACCTAGACACACATAAGGGATTTTTTAAAAAAAAATTTTTTTGTTTGTTTCCCTTTAACTTCCCTCCATTTGGCCCAGAGACCCCTGGCAGCAGCTGGAAATGAAAAAGGTTTTGAGTCTGAGAGGCACATAAGCCCCAGACAGTTTGATTGCTCAAACATTTCTCAAAGATTAGCTTTGTCAAAGCAAGCACCAGGGAGGATAAATCACGTGGATTGAGCTTAGCTTCATCCAGACTGTTCCAGAAAACAACTGACTCAAAAGGAGTACGGAGATGGCAATTAGCTGAAGCTGCAATATCACACACAAGAACGTCCCACATAGATGAGGAACGTTTCTTGTGTGTGGTTAAAGTACAGGCGTGCACTTGCCCCATCCAAAAAATCACTGGCTGCAAGGCGTTGTAGAGATGATCCAGATGTTCCTCTGGTTTCAAAAGGTCATTAAACAACTATTTTTACCCCCAAAAAAAAGATCAGCTTAGAGACGCCATCCATTTTGTCAGGGCTGTTTGCAGAACCCAGGGCTTAAACTTTAAAAAAAAAAAAAAAAGTATGACGGTGATCTTGAATATATCTGATGGTGCATGTTCTCTCATCTCATTTTTTTTTCAAATCCTGTAGCTCTGAGCAGGAGGAAGGGTTGCTTTAGGAGAGCTGCTGTTTGTGCCCAGAGCCTGCTGAGGGGCTCGGGTCCCCGTGTGCTCCTGCAGACTGTGCTCCAGAGGGCCAGCACCGGGCTGGCCGCATCCTGGCCGAGGGATTCCCTGCTGCGGCCCGTGCGGGATGAGCCGCGGGATGAGCCACGGGATGAACATTACACGCTCCTTGCAAACCGTTCCTTACCAGAAGAGCTGTCACAAACTGTTCTGGACTGGCATTAGTAAGGAGCCATGCCTTGGCTGGGGAGGACGGCCAGGGGTTAAGCTCCCCTCACCTAGGGTTCACCTTTATTTTATCATATTTTCCCCCTGCTCTGTTGTCGTCGGGTTTTATGCATTTCGTGTTGATGAAACACAGCACAAGTACAGCACAGCTCTTCCTTTGCTCCTTCAGGCCCAGCCTCTGAGAGATCTTTTGCACGGCCACATGTAACAAAGATCTTTATTTATATTATATATATTTATATATAATCAAAGAGCTTTATTTACAGCTGCTGGTTGCAACTGCCCGTCTCCAAGCCCCACAAAAGGCACGTTGGCTGCAAGCAGCCCTCATACTTGCAAGGTTGGTTTGCCGCCCACAGCTTCACCAGAGGTGAAGATTTTCCTAATTTTTCCAACTTTCCCAGATGGGGAGCGCTGATACAGCTAAGTGGGCCTGGAAGGGTTGGTCAGGGGTAGGGCAGCCTGGAGTTTGGTACACATGACTTCTTTTTAAAGTTCTTCACATATCTCCCACACATGTGTTTATTTAAAACCAGTTTCAATGCAGACTTTTGTTGGTATCTTTGAAGGAAAGATTGGTGATCCAGGTGCGCAGGTGAGATAAAAAGTCTGGAGACAGATGCAAAGTTTTATCACGCAGAAATTATAATTATTTTGGGTTTGACATGAAAGAAGATACTTCATTTGCCCAAAATTTGGGCCTTTGAGAATCTTGTGGTGAATGTATTTACAGTGGAGTTCAAGATGACCTATACAAGGATTTATTGCTGTTTCATTGATCTGATCAGTTAAACAACCACCAGTGGCTCCTTTCATCCTACAGCAATGCCAGCTGCAGACAGACATGCTGCAGAGAGGAAGAGGAAGAGGAAGAGGAAGGGGAAGGGGAAGGGGAAGGGGAAGGGGAAGGGGAAGGGGAAGGGGAGGAGA
>JAVJGJ010000061.1:41309497-41326258 GCA_035590215.1 Microhierax caerulescens
TGTTATTGTTGTTGTTATTATTATTATTATTATTATTATTATTATTATTATTATTATTATTATTATTATTATTATTAGTGGTGGTGGTGTTATTATTATTGATAGAAAAAATATCTATTGTGACACCTGGAGGTTGGGAGTCGGTACCCAGCACCCCTGCAACCCTTCAGGATGGCTCTGGATGCCCCACAGTGCTTCAGGGAGGCTTTCTCCCAGATCCCAGCTCCTCCCCTCTGAAACCCACTGCCACTGCCATCATCACCTTCCCCACAACCAGGACCCCGATGCCATTGCCACTGAGGGGTGGACTTGTATCATAAGCATCCGCAGATGGCCTCAGGGTTGCACCCCATCTCAAGGCATAGGCATGCAGCACCGAGCAAACCCCTGGGTACCTGGTGCTTGCACAGGGTGGGGGGTTATCGCCGCTGAATCACAATGTTTCACTTTGCATCACAGGGTGCTTGAATCCTTAATTGGCACCAAGCGCATTTGCTTTCTGTCTACCTGCTACAGGAACCCTGGAGATTTTTCTAACGAGCAAAGCAAGCTACCGCTGGTGGATTTTTCAAGTCCTCATAGCTTTACAAATTACATTTGCTCTAGGCAGCCATTCATAATAATCAACTTGAAACCACTGCTAGCACAAAAAATCTTTGCGTCGTCAGCAATACACCTCTTAAATACCGTACTGCCATCCATCACAGCTCACTGTAACTTGTAATTTGATTAAATCCACTCCAAAACACGGGCTTGGAAGTGCGCTTGTCTGCAGTTAGTGGATTTGTGTTCCCCTCTATTAGGAGGCTGCGCATTGCAACTTAACGATGGAAAACACTCATTACAGCACTCACTTGTCAAATACGCCGGGTCGGGGGAGTCTATTTTTGCCCAGCACCCATGTGAAAACACAGTTTCTCTCCACTTGGCTCAGACGGACAGACCCCACCAGCCAAGCTGCTTCACGCCTTCCCTCCCCAAAGCGGCACGAGCCCCTCTCGCAGCAGAGCACCGCTGTTTTGACAGCCTTAGTACCACAGAGGTTTGGGGGGTAGGTTTTCAGAGATGAGCAGTGCAAGGCAGATCAGCCTCTCTCCAGGACAGGGCTGGAAGGAAGATGCTCACAGCAGCTGGCGAAAAAGTAAAACCAGTTTGTCAGCATCACCAGCTGGGTGGTGTTGAATACAGGGAATTCAGGAAAGAAATACAGGGGCTAGCTATTTTGTTCCCAAATATATTGAGCGAGAAGATGCCGGGTTTGTAGTCAAAATATTTGAACGTGTTCTCCACAGTTCTCCTGACCTGGGCTGAGCATGTCGGCCCGAGAACCCGTTTTGTCCTCCAGCAGTTCTGCTCCCAGGGGCTGCAGAGAACCTGGGACCACCTCACATGGACAGTCCCCATCCCCAAAACCCAGCAGATCTGGTCACATCCCAGTTTGACCAGGCTCTCCGAGCAGAGTGGACAATCTTTCCCCGGGTCTAGAATAAAGTGCCTCTAGTAGCAGCCAAAACATCAGTGTTAAGGCACTTATTCATTCCCTACTATGTATTTACAGTTTTACTCCTGCCATAGGAGCTGGGCAGCTTTGCTGATGGAGACAAGCAATGGGCTCACCTTCGCTGTCCCATTGCCAGCAGCTGGTTTTGAAAAAAACAAAATTCCCCCATGCACTGAAGTCCCCAAGGCCCCATGGCTTTCCCCGGCGCAGTCCTATGGGGTGCTTCAAAAACCCTTTTTTCCTCAAAATTTCTCAAGAGGGAGAGAGACATGTTAAGTAAACTGAATATAAGATTATGGGAGGGATTATTTTACAGACCATAAAAGACTTTAATGAGGTCTGAGCTATATAAAAAGCCTCATGTAATGAGAGAGCCCTGTCTGGAAGGCTGACAGGAGCCCGCTGCTAACAAAATGCAAAGGTATCTTAAACTCTGCACTTTCACATGGTTATTATGGCTGGAGCGTGTGAAACGCTGCACTGAAATGTAAATAAAATATTTAAGGGACCCTAAAAGCAGGTTGATGCTCACAAGGTTCGTGCTTCGGAGCGGGGATGTCCTCAGCAGGGCTGGGTGGGTGGTGGGTCCCATTTTGTAGGCCTTTTCCTCAGCCCTTTCGGCAACTCCCATGATATTTTGCAGTAATGTTGAGCCTCACAGCAGAAAACTGGGCTGTATTTGTGCACAGGGCGTACAGAGCACGGCATGTGGTGTCTGACAGATTTCCTTCGCCTTGAGAAATGGGATTGTTTGATCCAGAGGGGAAGAAACATGTGAGACAACATCTTGTGTAGGCAAAGGGAAATCCCACCCTCCAGCCGGCATGGTGGCGGATTTTGGCTTTTCTTAGGTAGGGTCAACCATGTGTACCATGGGGTGCTGTCCCCTCTGTCACCATCACCCAGAGCCACAAGTTGCTGGGTGGAAGCCCCAGGTACCGGGAGCATCTCTGACCACAGGAAACAGTAACTTTTTTCTCCAACACAGAATTTCCTGCAAATCCAAGTGTCATGAGGGCTGAAAAAATAAGATTAGAAATTAACAGGATTGCCAACAACTTCCAGGACATCCCAGGCTGCCCCAGCTTCACCGAGGTGGCAGCTCTGGCGGAGGGGCTGAGGCTCAGCATGGCCCCCTGTGGTGAGGAAAATGTTTTTGCATTTTAAGATGCCACCAGAGAAGTCATGACCGAAACAAAGTGGGACTTTTTCCACAGGATGATTTTGAACATAAAATTTCACCCATGACACAGAGAAGAGGACATAGGTTTTCTGTTATCTTTAGCATGATCAGCTATTGAGAGTAGCTAATTAAATATGCCACCCAAGGGCTATTACTAAGGGTGCTGAGCCCTGGGCTCAGCAAGGGGCTCTAGACACTTGATTTGATCCCAAGTTTGCAGGAAACTGGGTGAGTAAGTGTGAATGTTGGTGCAAATTCAAGCTGCCAGCACGGCTCGGGGCACAGCCAGCTGCGGGAGGCACGCTGAGCTGGCTTAAAGTGTCATCGCCGGCAGAAGACTGTTGAGGCTGTAAGAGCAGTCCCATAAATGACAGATATGAAGCACTGCAAGAAGTGCTCCCATCTCCCCAGCAGAGCTTCCTAGCTGAGCCCTGCAGCTGCAGAGGCAGCAAGGATGATGCACACCCTTCCTCAGCATCCCTGCACCACCACAGAGGGCTTTTACAAGCATTAGGCTCATGAATGTGAAATAAAACACTAATAAAAGCAAGAAAATAACACACAGAGGACAGGCAGCACTTTTTTTCTTCAGCAGAAGAACAGAGCAATGACAGCATCGGAAGAGGCTCGTTTATCCCTTCTGGGTTCTGCACATGTCTTAACAGGAGCTCATAGACCCTCGCCCGCATCCAGCCCACCCAGCCTTCCCACCACCAACACACATGGCTTTGGGTTTGGCAGGGGAAAAAAAAACCAAAACAGAAAAAAATACAATTACTTGGAAAAGGCTGTGGCAAAAGCAAGCCAGAAAGTTAAATGGTTTGGGTTTCCTCTTCAGACAGACTAGGAGGAATGTCTGACCACGCATGTCCTGGCAGAGCCACGTCAGCTCCTAAATAGCCAGAGTTTGCCAGTGCCAGGGTGGCACGGGGTACCCCCTCCTTGGGGGACCACAGTCCAGAGCTGAATGGTCAAGTTCTCCTGGGAAAATCAATCCTCCCCTACCCGCAAAAAAAAATCAGGGAAAAATCTGTTCACAACGGCGAAATGTCATTTACACAGCATTGAAGCCCATTTCAGTTTGACTTCCGAATTTACCTTTGTATAGACTATTACATTGTTAAGTACGGTGCATATGACTTAATTAAATAAACCATAGCTCTTGCAGCAATATTTTATCAGGGAAACCCAAACAATTTGTTCTGACATCATTTAACTTCTTTTTTCTTTTGCTTTTCATTGTCAAAATATTCATCCAAACTGGCACATTCTCACCGAGTATTTAGATTTTTGCAGACATTTTTACAACCTATTTGCATTTTTATGGAAAACTCTTCCATCTGTTTATTTCTCTTTCACAACCGGCTGGGATGACTCGCAGCAGAGAGATCAGCAAAAGCCCAACAGCGCCGGGAAAGAGCCCGGCTGACGGCAACACGGCTTTCCGTGGGCTCGGTCCTTGTGCTTTCCCCTCGAAGTTATTTTCTTATCTGCTCAGAGATCCCGTCTGTGAAAATAAATCATCCAGACGGCCCTTCTCAGCCACTGAAGCTTGGCAAATTCTTTGCAAAGCTCAAAACAAAACCCTCGCTGACAAAGGCGCTTTCAAAACCTGAGCTGCAGGTGCAGCCCAACGTAACCAGCAGGTTTCTCAGGAACGTTGTGAATATTTTTGTATAACGTGGGTTACCGTTTTCCCCCTCAAATAAAAGAATAAAACAACCAACGCTGGGCTTCAGCGCCCCAGTTCCCACCTGCGATTCGTTCAGGCTCCGCGCTCATTGCCAGCTTCTAAGAGAAGGAAAACTTCTTGAGGATATTTCTGCCCTTTTCTGTACATTTATGTAATGCCACGCGGGGATGATTTCAGCCCCCACAGTGCAGCTGGTGTTACTTTAATGCATCGATACTTTTACATCTATATATTTAATGCATATACACCCTGCTGTTTAATTTGCAGGGTAAGAGCCAAGGAAGGGGACGTGTCCCCCAACAAGGTTTCTCTCCCTGGGACTGCCAGGCTTACGATGTCTTCCAAAGGGGAATTTTTACACCCCTTGCACAATAAAATGTATTTTTAGAGGGAGCATGTGATAAACTCCTTCTCTGGGCAGCTCCCTGGCTGGATAACGTATTTGCTGGAATTGCTGCACGCTGACAGTGTTTCACAGCCCAGCTCTTGGGTTTCACACTTGGAAGGGTGGCTTGTCCTCAGAACAGGGAAAATCTACAATAATTAATGCTAATGATACATTTTTAAAAAGCACATTATTTAGTTTAAGAGGTAGATCACAACCAAACAAAACACTAGCAATTAAACCCAAGGCAAAGTTCCAGCACCTGCCCAGTTCACTCCAGCACTTTGTAGAGGTTTTTGTTCCGGTTTTTGGTGGCAGTAGCGTTGGGCTGGGTGCTGCCACGTGCAGGCTTTGTGCCTGCAAGTGCCCAGACACCCCCCGGGCCAAACTGCCCCTTGCCCCGGGTGTCTGCCATGCTCTGGGAAGGAAACCAGGTCACTCGGATCGAGGCGGAGAGACAGAATAAGTAGAATCATGGAATCATTCAGGCTGGAAAAGACCTTCAAGACCATCAAGCCCAGCCATTAACCCAGCACTGCCAAGCCCACCACTAAACTGTGTCCCCAAGCACCACATCTATATGTCTTTTAAATTCCTCCAGGGGTGGGGACTCCACCACCCCCTGGGCAGCCTGTGTCAGTGCCTGACCACCCTTCCAGCGAAGAAATTTTTCCTAATATCCAATCTAAACCTCCCCTGGCACAGCTTGAGGCCATTCCCTCTTAGGCTTGCTGCAAGCCCATGGAAGATGCTGAGAGTGGGGCCGGGCAAGGACCCCCTGGTCCCCACTGCCCCCAGCATCAGGCTGCAGTGTGGTGGGATGGTGGGACAGGCTGCTCGAGCAGAGCCCCTGGGGAGTGCAAAATTCCTCCCCACCGACATGTGCCAGCAGGGCAATTGCAAGTTAATAATCTTTTCCTGAAACCACTTTATACTTAACATTTGGGTTTTTTCCTCTGGCATTGTTCCTGCTTTCCCAAAGGAAATGTCCTAGCCCTTATTGCTCGTACATATGTAAAGAGGTCAGCACGAGCGATGCTATCGCACCGTGTGGTTCTCAGCCCTAAGTAAGTGCAGATGAAAGGAGCAACGCCACATCTGTGCGGCTACTTTAACGTCTACATCTGCACTGCAACTACGTGTTACAACTACTACCAAGAAGCCACTTGCAAGAGCTAACCCAGCAAAATAAAAGCACACAAACACATCCTCAGGCGCATCTCCCTTCTTCGGGTTTTGCAGACCAACTTGGACGAACACAAGCATCATGCTGGAGACCCACCGGAGCATGGTCCAGACCTGCTGTCAGCCAGGAGATGGTTATTTACAAACCTGGCTTCTTCATGTGAGAGTTTTCAGGTACTTCATAGCAGTAAAAAGCTAATGTTTGTAGGTTAAAAGATTAAATACATCCAGCAGTGCCGTCGTTTGTGTGGAGTTATCTTTTCACAGCTGGCATTTCTATATCCACAGATTCACTCCTTCCATTTGCTCACCTCTCCAGCCTGGCAGCATCCACTGAACGGGAGGTGCTGTTGGTCCACCACCATTTATTTTTGGGGTATTCAAATCTGATACTACCACAGGTTTTCGCCTTTGTCTCACGGAGGGGCTGGCATGCCTGCCTGAGTGCCCCCTAGGACATCTCGGTGTCCCACACGTGGCCATCAGCCATCATCTTGCAACCAGCCCTGGCTTGGGTTTAAACATGACAAATTTGACTTCAGTGACCACTTCCCAGCCATGACCGAGCACTGGGCACCCCTGGCCCAGGGGGGGTGTACCGAAGGTTAGACAGGGGTGGCCCCTGCGCTATCCCCATGGTTCGGGTGGCCCCTGAGAGGGCTGTGGGCAGTGCCACACACACGCATCCCTGGTGCCACCCCAAACTGCGCTCACACCTCTGCCACCATGCCATGGAGAGGACAGCTCGATGGCTTGTGTCCCCTCCACACAGGATGTCCCCTGCCCAGGAAACCTCTCCTGGAAGTGGTGGGAAGTAGCTCAGCCACAAACAGCCCTTGGCACCGCTGCACCCGCAGCATCCATTAACACAGGGGCTTAATGCAAACGGATGCTGAAAGGGTGTTTCACGATGGCAAACCTTTACGTGAAGACAATCACCTTTGCAATGTGTTTCAGGTCTGGGCTTTGCTTGGAGTGGGACACTGAGATTCAGTGCTATCCACCGCTGTGGTCCATGCCCCCACACTGAACCTGCCAGGCAGGGGCTCACCCCACACACACTGCAGGGCACACTCCGCTCAATCTGGAGGTGCAGGTCATGTCTAGTGGAAACGAGCTTACGAACAGAGATCAGAGCTATGGAAATGCCTCCGTTTTCCTGGATACAGCCCCCGTGGCTGAGCTGCACGGCTGCAATGCACCGCAAGCCATTTCCAGCTGCTCTTGGTTTGGCTCCCTTGCACAGCCAGGTATTCTCCGACATGCCGAAATAACCTGAAAGAGCCTCAAGTGCTTCTTCATTTCCACTTGTAACCATTTGCATGATGACAGTCATCAGATAATAAAGACTGCGGACCAAACTCTGCTCTCAGAAAACACAACGCGGCTCCCACTGTGAATAATTCAAACCGCAGATTTGTCTTCCTGTGAGCCCAGGCAACTGAGAGTCATTTGGAAAAGATAATCAAAAATCATCGTATAAAATCATGGATGTAATTTGCAGGAAAGAATCCGTTTTGGCTTACCCATAATTTCACATGATCGGGCGAAAGTAGACATACATCCTATTTACGGCTTCTAGGAAATTTCTACTTGCCCAATTCATGTTAAACATATGGACTTCATTTTCTCTCACACCTGGCCATATATATTTGTTATGAAAGGTTCATGACTCTCTGGGTTATGTGATCTATTCCCAAGACGATTAGAGTTAAATGTGTTTCCTGCTCTCCCAAATTCCATATAAACTGAATAAACCAATCCATAGATCCCCAGTGTAATATCCTGAGCCTACAAATACACGCACGCAATAAGTCAGGGAGGAGGGCAAATCATATCGCTGCTTTCCATTAACTAGCAGCTGCGGGGGGAAGGTAATGAGAAAAAGAAAAACCCGGTAATTCAGGGAACAATACAGATATTTGGATTTTGTCTCACCTAGCTGCACTCAATGAGAGCAATGAAACATATGTGTGCATTTCTCCCTATTACACGGGTATGGCCCGGTTTGCCCTCACACTCGGAGCAAGCTCTGCTCTGCCAGCCCGATGGACACCCTCAGGTCAATGTCGCTCCCATCGACTTTGGGGCTCTGACGAGGAAATGTCACTTTCAAGCCCTAAAACTGGCCTTGAAACCCCGGGGAGGGGGACACTTCCCTGAGCTCAGAGCTGATGCGGTTGCACCATGTGGGAAAGGGAGATGCTTTTAGAGCCTCAGCAAATGGCAATGATGGTCTTGAGCACACCAAAGTGCATCAGCGTGTCCGGGCACAATTTCATTGAATACGTAACAATATATGCAATGATAATGATGATGATAGTGATAATATAAACGTAAAGATATATATACACACACAGAGCTACAGTGGCACATAGCCCAGTGGCTTAAAGGGCCCAAGCAGGGCTGGTGACCCCGGTTGCTGCTGCTCCTGGGCCATCCAGTGACAGCAGTGATGCTGGAAGCAACAGAGCTGCAACCAACTCCTTCCCCCCAGGCACCTCTTTGGCTCAGGACAACATGACCCAAGAGCGATTTTGTTGGCCCACAGTCCCACATTTAAGCAATTGCCAACCTTTTTAAAATCAAGGGCATTGGGATCTAGCTGTCCTTACACACCCCATATGGAGAAGAAAACAAAGCATCGTTGGCCTGATGGAAGGCTGGCAGGCAGCATGTGGATGAGGTGGCCTGTGTGGGTCCTACTCACGGGCATCCATAGAGGAGGCTTTGTGGTGGCCACCTCTGCCCTGGGGTGAGCCCACAGTGGTGGCCTGGGCATAGCACTGAGCAGAAACCCGTTCATGCTGAAAAATACTTTTTGCTCAGCCAGGTCTCACCATGCATGTTTGAAATGGTGGATTCATCCACATGTGCCAGTTTAGGAGTGATTTTGGGGACTGGGAAATCAAATAAAAACTCTTGGTGAAGTTGCTTCAGCATGGGACATCACCCTGCACACAGCCCCATGCAGAGGGTCAGCTGAGGGTCGTCAGGGCAGACTGGTGTAGCAGAACACCCCCAGCTGAGATTATTGACTCAGTGGTACCAGAGGTTCAGAGACCATTGGGAAGCGCTGCTTGATGCTAGGGGTAACGGCACGCCCTGTGCTGTGGGCATCTTGCCATTTCAGAGCTGAGATGGTCCATGCATCAGCGTACAGCCATGCATCCCGATGGCCCTGACCATTCCAAGGGCTGGGAAACAAAGTCAGCTCCCCTTTACAAGCAGCGGCTGGCATTTATGGCTGCTGTCTCCATGACCCCATCAACACAGCGCTCTGCTTTGCATCCCGCCTGCTCTTCCCAGCCCATTGCACGCCAGTCTCCTTAGGGCACGCTGCCCCTAGTCTGCTGAACCCAAGTCACACGGGGACAAAAGTCAACCCCAATAAAGAAAATGTGGTCGTCGGGAGAGAGGAAAGAACAGGGATCAGCCCTGCACTGTAAAACCCACATTCAGAGGTTTTTTTTCCGTTCGAAGAACTGAAACAAGAGCTGGAGGTTGTGCAACGACTCGGTGCTGATGTAGCGGTAAAAAATATCAAGTGAATCACTTCCAAAAGAGTTTAGTTGGATGTCGTGGTTTCCTGTTGGTAGACAGAAGGAGAGTGGGAAAAACTCCTGTTTCGGGAGCCAAGCGCTGCAGAGGAGAGCGATTAGCAGATGGCATGGAAATCAGCTCATTATTATTAATTTGCCAGGCCTTTACCAGTTCATGAATTGGCCTTTGAAAGTTGAAAAGCAGCGTGTGCATATGTACAAAAGAGGGCTTCTTTTGGCAAATCATCTAATTAAAAGCTGTGCCACCCACCGCATGAATGGAAGCCGTCCCCACCTGCCTCGGCGTGGCCCCGCGCCTGGATTTGGGGGCCAGTCGGCGCCGGCCCCAGCTGGGATAATGCAGCCGCTATTGCAGGATGCTGCTCAATAGGAAACCTCCACCACTGGTGCTTATTAAAGTGCTAATGTTTTGTTTGGCAAAGTTAATGCTGCAAAAGACTTTTTTTTTTTTTCCCAGGGGAATTCTGTGAAGGCGGTTGAACCGACTGTTTAACAGTATTGCGTATCTATATATCTATAAAAAAATTAATTTAAGGCAAACTATATTTCAGTACACCTCTCCTCTCAACCTCTCCTCCATCCTTTTTAAAGCTAGATTTAGTTTTGCCTAGACCATGCTTCCCAATGTGATGTCCGCATCCTTTAATTTCTTTCCAGAAGATCACTGCCCTGTGGAGCCAAGAGGAGTATTTGGGCTGGTGAAGTAGTTCAAAGTCTGAACGTTTAAATTTATAGTGACTACGGTACCTCAAGCTGGAGCTGGAATTCAACTTTTCTCCCAGCTCCTCTGTGTAAAAGCTGCTACAAATCACAGAAGAGTGACAATCATCATCAGCACGTTTCCAAAATAACTGATAACACAAATTACGGATTTGTAGGTTTAAAAGGGACACCAAAAGGTGGGTTGGTTTCTACATGGGACCAGGTCACGTAAAAAAGTGGAGGGAGCAAGGCTGTAGTGTTTGCTGCATTACTCCATCCTTACCAGGAGCCTTAAGAAGTCAGACAACACCATTTGAAAATTAACTCCCCCCCCCCCCGGCCCGGCACACCATGTCGGCAGGCCTGATTGCTGCCAATTAAAGCTGTTTGTGGAGGACATCCCACATATGGCTGATTTCCAGCGGGAGGAAAGCAATAGCTGTCACCAGCAAGAGTGGCAGCACTGCAAACCACTGGGAGGGCTGTAAGTGACACAGTCCCTGTCATTGTCACATTAAAACCGCAGCCTCATAGCTAGAGACAGGGCTAATTGCCTGAGCGCATCGCCACGTGTCAAAACTCCTAATTGATTTCCTCCTCATTAATGCTGCGATGCTGCTCCGGGGCTGTATCTCAGCACAGGCGTGCACGCGCGCCGCGCTCCAGCTCCGCCTGGGGTAAAACGCTCAAAAGCCTGTGCGTGTAAACCCAGCAAAGCGAGTCACGGAAAGCTGATGAGAAAGCTCACGTAAACGTACTGTCAAAGCGTAACACGCGGCGGGAGTCCGACTCGTCGGTTACCCCCGGTGCTGCAGCCAGTGTATTTAATGCTGCTCCGTGCAATGGTATTGCCTTCGCTTGGGGGTGAGATGCCACTCCGCGGAGCTACGCCCACGTGCCCATTTTTGCTACTTGGAGCATCTTGGATGCGGAGCAGCATCACTCCTCTGCGGCTCACTGGGGAGCAGAGAGAGTTTTGGTGCAGGTTGCAGCGGAGGGCACGCTCGCTTCAGCGCCCAGCCAGGAGCATGAACCGGGAAAGCGTCTGGCTTTAAGGATTCATGCATATGGATGAAGGGACTGGCACCCTCTGTTAGTGTGGCCATTTGGTACCCTCCGACTATCCAACGTGGAATTTGATTGTTTTGATTTGGAAACCCGCACGGAGTCCTTAGAAAAAGCTGCCTGGAAGTGTCGCAGCAGCGTGATGGGGACGAGGGGCTGAACAGTTACATGTCATTCTCCAGACGGAAATCCTCAGAGAAGCTACAATGTGCTTTGTAATTAGAGTTAATTAACACTTTTGCAAATTGGTCTTTATTTAAGACCAGCTGCTGAGGAAAAAAAAAAAAAAAAGTCTATAAGCCCATAAAATATTAATTAGCACAAGTGTCTCGTCTGCTACCACCAGTTTCTGCGTGGATGGGTGTTTGGCAAAGGCAGCTTTGTCTCCCTGGATGAAGAGCTGAAGAACAAGACCCTGAAATAAATAAATTCCAGATTTCAACCCTTCCTCGCACAGACCCCGCACTCATGTGTCACAGGTACAGGGAAAGAGTCTCATGCCCGGCAAAGGTCACTCGGAGCTCTGGAAAAGCAGGATAATAAACTTGTAAAGACCAGAGATGCTATATTGGTCAGAATAAAAGGCAAGGTTTAATGCACGTACATTAACACACGCTGTGGGAGGGTGCAGTGGTCCAATGCCGCTGACTCTGATCCCATTCCCAGGGAGTTTTTTCCTTTTATTTTCCCATAAGATGCGACTTACATGGGACCCTGGCTGTTGTGGAGGAAAGGTAAATTAGAGACTACGAGGCAGCCTTTTTGTTAAGGTGTCCTGCCTGTGCACTGTGGGAAAGCTGGAGGATACCTAGATTAGATACTGCTTTTCTCCATCTATAAATTCAGGTTATTCACAAATTTGTAGGATAATGCAACACAGCAATAACTGAGATCTCTGCAGCAAAGCCCCCCCTTTTCTCTGCAGCAACTCCGTTGCCCTGGGGGTTTCCCTACTTGTTCCTCCCTGTTGTGCTGTCTATACCAACTTACCCGAGAACTTCATGACAAATGCTATTTAAAACAAGGATTTTTGCCCAAACTCTCTGCTTTTATGCTTGTGGGATTTTGTGCTGAGGCCACAGCGGGGCCGGTTCCTGTGCGGCTCCGCTCCGCTCTGACTGAATGAGGTCATGGGCTTCTCCAGGCTATAATGATCTTAAAATTATGTGACAGAAACAAATAGGAAATATTTAAAGTTAAGGCTCTGCAAGTACTTTTATTCACCATAGAGATAGGATCACTTGGAGTTTATATCTGCTTGCTAAAAATCCCTTTAAGAAGCTTAGCTAGGGATAAGAAAACCTGCAAAAAATGTTTTTTTCTCCCTTTCGTGCGTAGCCTGTATGTGGTGCACGCTTGCTGCTGCTGCTGCTGCTGCTGCTGCTGCTCTCAGAAAATGTCATTTGTAAGAAGGTACTAAACCAGCCTGGAGTTTGCAGAGGAAAAAAACCTGCAGAAACAAATAGCTGTGGGGAAGGCAAAAGGAAATGTGAAAAAACATCCACAATTTCAATGGAAATGTTCACGGCTTTACAGTGAATTCCCGTGAAAATATGTCATCTGCTTAACTGCGTGGAGGCCATTAACTGTTCCTGTTAGATTCAGTGAATAGTTTCAGCAAGGAAACAATTTCTTTGTAAAAGGAGAAAGGATTAATTACAGGTTGGCTTAAAGAATGGAGGTTCCTTGTGTTGTAGTTATATTTTATTTTCAGAGTAAATTCGGGAAAGGTTTTAGAGGATTAAAACCATGTTAAGCTGAAACAAACCATTCCAGATCAACACCATCGGGGGTGGGGGGTGTGTGGTTCTTTTCTTCTTGCCTGATACTTTCACAAACACTGAGCCATTTTCTTTCATCCTGCCCCAAACAAATGACTATGAAATATGAAAAAGGAAATGGGAAGTACGAAACATGAGATGTGAGACATGAGATACGAGACGGGCAGTTGTCTGCAGTGACGTTAACCCCCAGGTCAGCCATCTCCCAGCATCGCTGTGCTGGAGCTCTGCTTTCCAGTGTGAGATGTTCAACCAAGACCTCCATGTCCCATGCTCCTAATTTACCAACCCATTAAAAATTCACTTTCTGTAGAATATTTCACTTCAGCAGCCCAAAGTGTTGCTCAGCAGAAGACAAGGCTGGAGACACCCCAGGGCAAGCGGGGACCCCCCAGACCATGGGTCAATGCCAAATGATGAGGAGAGGCTGCTGAATGGTGCAGTCACCCCCCCTGAGGATGACAATCCATCACCTTGAGAAATCAAATGAAGCACAAGAAGTTTAGGGCACGCAGTGATATATATGTTTGAAAGGGGTAAGTGGGAGAATGTGGTGTCTCATGGACCAGGAACCCTCTCATGGTCAGGGGTGGCTGGACCAGAGGAATCATCAACTGCAATATGCTTCAGGTATCTTCGGGAGCCCAGACCCCAGGAGGGTGGTCTGGTCGTAGGAGGAAGAGCTGTGGCTGCTCCTGGGATGTAGCTCTGCCACCCCTCGGCTGAGCAAACCTCCCCGGTGACTCTGACAAAGCACCGCGTTCATCTCAGCAGGTGACGTGATCCAAAGCGACGGCTGTAGTAACGCGGCTCGCTGGTGAGGTTCGTGCCAGGTGAGACAGAAGAGGAGACGCCGGCGTGTTCCCCAGGAAGGTGTTGGACGTGGCGGGGATGGTGCTTGCATTTCTACAAGCCGCAGCAGAATGTCAGAACAGCTCCTGCACAAATTAATGTGATGGGAAAAGTGCATTACAGGTCCATGAGTGCTGCCCACAGAGAGAGAACGTTGGACGACCTGAGGAGCAGCCCTGGAAAGTCCAATATCTGCGTTTTCAGGGGGTGATGTTCAAGCCTGAGCTATGGCAGTACCCCCCTGAGATCCAAACGGCGTGTATCCCATTCCCATTTGTATGGCCAGGGGGTTGGCTCTGTAATCTCAAGGAGAAAAAGACTGCCGAAGATTTAAAGAGGCTTTGGATCAGGCTTTGAATGCCTTTTCATTTTACTCTATTCATATATCAAATAGAGCTTTCTGGTCTGAATAATTGCATTTCACCTGCTGAAAACATGGTTTGAAAACATAGCCGTACTTTATTTCTTCTCGTGGAGCATAAAGTATAAACATTAGGTATTCTAAAAATAAAACAAAATAAGCCTCATTTTTCTCTTTAAATATAATTTACAATAGGAAACGTTAACTCATAAATCATAGGCACAAATTCAGATAGAATTGAAACACTACACTCAGCAGCAGGCAAATTACACCCAGACCACTCCATCACCAAGCACTCCTTCCAAGGGCATTATTGGAAATATGTTCCTCATAAGGTGAGTTAATAAAAAAAAATAAAAAAAAAAAAAAAAAAAAAGGCAAGAAAGAGCCCCTAGAGCCATGAGGAAGGAGACCCCCAGCACCCCCAGCAAAGTCAGGCAAAGCCCCCGTGATGTAGGTTGGGCTGGGTTCACCTCGCCCTGTTTTGCCTGGACTCTGCCATGGGCTGGTGGTCCATGTGCATGAGCTTGGGTAGCAAATACCCGCTCCCCTGGCTGCCAGCCTGGCTGCTTGCTCCATTCCTCTCCCCAGCTTTGCTTGAAAGCCGCTGGCACCATTAGCATTCATGAACACTACTTTAATAAATCCCTATTCATTCCTTTACACCTCTGAAGTCACTAGCTCTCCCAATGTCATAACCCCTCGAGTAGGCATCTGTCCCACGTCTCACCTGCACCTCGTGCAACGGGCCTCGGACCCGCTCAAGGACATGGGTGGCCCTGCAATCCTCCAAGGAATCCATCCCAGCTGCTCCACAGTGTGTTTCTCGGTAGCTGGGTGCAAAACCAGCTACAAATTATACCTGGGATTTTCCTTCTAGTTCAGCAGTTTGTGAGGGGGGCATCGACACATAGCTTGAAGGGGAAGGAAGAGGAAAGGGCCAACGTTTAGCACCTCCAAAGTAACTACTGACACTTACTAGGCATGCGGACCCCATGCCATGCAACTCAGCACTGCATGGAAACGGCAGCAGCTCTGCAGTGACAGCTTCCAGCTCTCCTTAGGTTCAGCAAAGGAGCCCGAGAAATAAAGATTTAACAGCTTTATTATGTACTTGCTTCCTCTCAGATGTATTATTTCCCTTTAGGTCCTCATCTCCCAGCCAGTGTTTAATAGCTGGTCTTTATCAGGCAGAGCATCTCTACAATCTGGCTTATGCTGCAACCGTCCAGCTCCCCTCTGCTCAAAACCTGTTTGCAGACACAGAATAGTTACGTCCATGAGGGTTTTTTCCCTTGCAATCTTGCAACGTGACTAATCCAGCAAAGAAGGATGCATCTCGGAGGATGTGTCAGCTGCGGAAACAAAAACCAGATGTGGTTCAAAGAGGAACCTTGAAATACTTTCTGCTTGTTCAACACCCAGCTGCACCCTGCCACCCAACCCCGCCACCCAAAGCCGTGGGAGGGCCAAAGTTGACAGGTTTGGGGGATTTCTTTAGAATCCAAAGCCTGGTAAATACCTCGTAGCTGGAGGTGTGAGATACCCAAGGTTTTGCCAAACAAGGCATATAAAGTGCATTGCATATTCCTTATTTCCTTTTCTTTGCATTTTCCACGGTATTTAGGGTCTCCGGGGCCAGGGTTCCCCTTCCCAGTGCAGGCTGCAGTTCTGTACTGGGGAAGGAAGATGTTTCTGGGTATTTCTGTTTTCTGTATGTTTGTGTTGCTAGGATGGATGGCATTGCGGGTACGTGATGCAGGGAGCTGGGCATCCCCTGCCCAGCCTGGCGCGGGGAAAAGGCTGCTGCAACGCGCAGCCCTGGCACAGCCCCGCAGCTCACGAATGACATCAAAGCGCCTCGTTAAAGCTATGAAAAGCGCCGAGCACAGAAGGAAGGAATGTCCCCACTAAAAATCTTTTCCTTCTGGCTGGCAGCAGGCATGTGCTGCGTTTATTTTGGGGCCGTAAAACGCTGCTTGCCACAGCCATCGGGGAGGGGGGATTTACAGCATGAGTGCCCTTCCCCTCTGCACTTCCAGCACATAATAACCATAGGGATTCGGGGGTTTTAATGCCTTGCTCTGTTACACTCACACACAGGCATGAATAATGCAGCTGCACAATGCATGAGGCATACACTCCCAGATACTATAGATTGCTTATAGGCCAGATGCTATACATTGCTTATACACCAGCCGTGATTATTTTGTTATTTTTGAACCCTGCCTAGACAAACAAACAAGGGTGTTTCTGAGGGCTGAGCACCCAGCACCCTCCTGGGCTCTGAAACACGAGCCCATCGCTGCCGCTTTTGCCAGCCATAAGGTGTAATGTGTTTGACACAACATTTGTGGAGGTTAGAGGGGTTTTATTTTTTCCCAAAAATAAAGGTGAAACTGTAGTGGAATGAAGCTGGGTTAATTAGCACTGATAATATCCAGCTGTGGGCTGGCTGCAGGGGCGGTGGGTTGGTTGATGTAGATAAGG
>JAVJGJ010000061.1:41334159-41346556 GCA_035590215.1 Microhierax caerulescens
GTTAAATGTGATCTGGGCCCTGGTTAAATGTGATCCGGGCCCTGGTTAAATGTGATCCGGGCCCTGGTTAAATGTGACCCGGGCCCTGGTTAAATGTGATCCGGGCCCTGGTTAAATGTGATCCGGGCCCTGCAAGGGCAGAGCTGGCAGCCGGCCGCCACCGCGTACGTCGGATCTGGCTGTCCCCTTGGGAGGAGATACGATCCTTTCTGAGCTGACAGCCACCTCCAGCGAGGTGCCAACCCGTGACAAGGAAAAGAAGGGCCGAAGCATTAAAGACATCCTACCTGCATACGCTTTCTAGAAAGCAGTAAAACATGTCGCACCCCTCTCCTCGAGGCCATAATTTAATTTAGCAACAAAAGCTGGAAGAAAGACAGGTGCTTCTCACAAATCCTGATGCTCAACGACCTCTCGTCTGCTGATACAATATTTGTATGAAGCCGTGAAGCCCCTGATTAAGGTGTCCAGGAGCTGCGACACCACCAGAGATGCTGCACTAAACAGCTCGTACAGAAACACCGTGGAAAAGCAATTACAGGGAAATGCCCGAGCAGCAGAGATTAGCGGCAGCATTTTGAGCAGCTTTACCTCGTTGTCACTGGGTTCGCTTTTAATGAAAGCTGGAGCTGCGAAGATTAAAGAGTAATGTCACAGAAGGGGCTGATAAAATTGAAAAGATCCGTCAGATTAATTACCAGGCTTAAAGGAGCTTGTCCGTTTATTAGAAACAAAAGCCTTGGGCCACTTGCTATTGAAATTATGATATCTTCACTTCTCCAATTTTTCCACTTGATCTTGTAAAACCAATTCACAGGGATGGTATCAAGTCAAACAGAAGTTTGCATGGAATCCTTCCCCGCTGCCTGCTGTGGATGCTCGCCAGCCTGTGCTTTCAGAGCCTCAGCAAGCTCGTTAGCATCAGCATTCGTCTTCGCCCTTTGTAGCGCACACACACGTGCATTGCTTTTCATCGAAGTCTTGCAAGCAAGTCCTGGCTGTTTTCCAGTCCTCACAGAGACCTGCCTGTGCATGTACTGTTTGAAATACTGCATCAATATTTATCATAACTTTTGAGAATAAGGAATATTTTAATCTTGAAACACCTACCTTGGTGGGGTGAGATTTAATAAATGCATAAATAAAAGATCTAGGCAGTGAACCCCTTAACCCCACGGCACCACTGATTCAGTAGAAGTGCAGGCAGGCAGGCAATATCAGGGCTCCAGACCCTAAACCAGCGATTCTGAATTAAAATCATCTGTCGGTTCACCCAAAGCATTTGAATTCACACATTACAATTTCCTTTTGGACCATAATAATGAGAATAATGTTAATAACACAGGCTAAGCTTTGCCATCGCATTGCCTAAGCTTCCCAACAAAACAAAGAGGCTCAGTTCTCAGTATCCCCCGAGTATTTCGCGTGGCCCGGGATTCCCATGGGATGTTGTGTCCCCGTGGGCAGCGGGCAGCCTGCACCCAGCTCCAGACCCTGGGAACAAGGCACAGCTTAGAGCAACCGTCGGGTTGCCCTAAGTGATCCCTGATCCCAAGGAAGCCCTGCCAGCCCCAGGCCCACAGCAAGGGGTGTCAAAGCTCCCTCCCACCCCGCTGCCCAAACCCAGCAGGGAGGGACTGGGACCTGGTGGGAGAGGTGGCACGAGTGATGTACTGCGGCCGAGCCGTTTAAAACACAAAGGGGGAAACCACCTGCCAGGAATACCGGCCCACCGAGCCCCAAAATACATTTTTAATAACAATATACAAATATAATTTCTGCAGTGTTGTTTTATTCACACTCATCAGAAGGATGTCATTAAATGGGGGTCGTATATAAATATCCATGGCGATGGTGCCATCCGTGGGTGGTGAAAGAGAGCACTTTGCATCGCTTTTAGCCACAGCCGAGCTCCCCCCAGCATCACCCAGTACCAGCCCACCATGTTGCTCTGCAGCTCCGGCCAGTGATAAATCATGGAAGCAATCAATGACCCTCAAGCTCTAACCTCAACGTAATATAATCACCAGCCAAGGTGGATTATAGATACCCATACATGCTCTTTGCTGTATGGGGCATTTCTATCTTTATATTTAGTGCTTAACACTGGCAGAACTGATTTGCTGTGTATTACTCCCGGGGCATGGGGGAGCAGAGGGCTCTGCCTCACACCATTCCTCAGCCCAGCCCACGTGCAGGCTTGGACCTTTCTGCTTGGCAGGAGGGAATTCACCATCGGCATTTGGGGTTCACAGAGCTCAGAGAATGCAAAACAAACTCCCGGTCTCCTGCGGCTCTCCTGGCTGAGCACAAAGGCATCGTGCCGATACCAGGCTTGCCAATGCTCCATCCCAGGCAGCTCCAGCTTTTTATTGGAGTTGTCCCAAGAAATTCATAGCCTCATTCTTATTACTTACGGGTTTTGCAGTGCCCAGAATCTGAAAATGAATTTGGCCAGGCAGCATCCCAGGAGCGTGAGCCGCACGAGGGAGGAGATTGATAAAGCCATCAACAAGATAGGGCAGCTTCTTTGCAGGAACAACAATTCACCTGCCTCAGCATGGTTTTTTGCTCAGCTTCAGCCCTGAGTTTTAACTCCTGCTGACATTGAACCAACTTGGTCTGGATGCTGCCAGTGGGAACATCATCCGTGTCCCCGCGCCTGGTGTCCATGAACCAGCCCACAGCATTCTCGGGACAGCGTGCCAGCCAAAGGGGCTCCACTTCGCTCATTTCCTCCCATCCCTGGCCCTTTCACCATACAAATTGCTTCAGCAGTATTGACAAAATGACATCTTACAGTTTAAATAAATTGAGTAATTAGAAACTGATAGAGCTAATATGACCACAGGAGTGTGTTTTCTTAACTTTCCTGTAAAACTACCATTCCTCTCCCTGCAGCCGATAGCCAGGGAACTGTGTCTGCACCGTTTGCTTCCTAACGAGCTCATGATCCAGAGCAGTGCTTAGAATCGATTACCGCTGTGTATGCAGGAGATGCTCTGAAACTCTACCCTTTTCTCCATTACATGTCCTTCAAGCTAATTATTTCTCATTGTAGATCATGGGTCAGGGAAAACAACATTATTTTATCAGGAAGAAAGTGTTTCCTCTTGCAGACAGCATAAATGTGATTTAAAACATCAGTAAGCTTTCGGCATGTTCCGCCTATGCAACATTTCAGCGTAGACCAATTACAAGGTTTGTAATTGCTTCGGGTTTCACGCCTCACTGAAATGATCTGGAAAACATAGTGCATGATGAGTGCGGAAAATGATGAGCCTGGATGGGTGCTCTACCTGAGCTTGCAGACCCTGCACGAACTCAGCAGCAGCGAATTCTGGTTCTCCACATTTGCTGCCTCCTGGCACCCTCCAGACCTGGAGCCAGCAGCCCCTCCAACATGCAGAGGTGCAGAAGAGTGGTCCTGACCCCTGGCACCCAAATTATTTTCCTAAAGATGAGTGTGGCTGGGGCTCCCGGCTGCGATAAATAACATAGATGTGTTTCTTGGAACTGTTCGTGCTTACAACAATGCAAGTAGTAATCATATTTTTAAGCTTCCCCTAAGCAAACTTTCCATATAATTTGCTAAATTTATACCAAACACAATAACGTGCACATAAAGGGGAATCTAAGTATGGAAGTCATTGTTTTTATATAATTGCCCTTTTAGATTAAAAGGCTCTTGTAATAACCTTTTTCCAAGAAGCAGAAAAAGTCATAATTACAGAGCAGTCACATATGACAGATAACGTTCCAAATTTAGAAAATTAACTCTTCCCCACGCTTCCCGTGGAGCGATCCTTTGCCTGGCTGCAGTGTCAGGATCAGGCCACTGATACTGAAAAAAAAATTAAAAATGAAAGGCTGTATGAAGAACAAAGCAGATGGGATGACCCAGGACTCCTTCCCAAGCCGGGTCTTGTGCATCTCCGATGCCTGAACGCAACTTCAGATGGGCATCAGGGTGGTACTGCAGAGCAGGGAGCAGCACTTGTCCATGACAGCATCCCAGCACACCCAGCCACTCCTACAGTGGGTTTACTGGTCTTTGGCATCATTTGGTAGGCTTCCTATTGCTCATTCAAATCCACCCGAGGAAATGAATGAGAAAACATGGCACAACTTTAAAGGCGGTGTTTTCACAAATACTTCTGAAATCATGAGGGAGGTACTCATCTTCTGGGTGTGAAGGAAAGACTTTCGTAGCTGCAGGGTAGGGATGTATCACCTGGCCAAGCCAAGCTCATAACTAGCTGTAGCACAAACAAAAGTAAAAGGTTTAATGCACCGGTGCCAGTGAAGTCAATTTACCTTTAAAATACGTTAAGTGAACCTTTGGTGGCCATTTCCCCTTGAATGCTGAGGTGCGACACAGTGACCCCAAAACTCATGCAATCCTAAATTTAAAGGACTAATTTCAGGGGGAGGCAGAGGACAAAACCCCTCGCTAGCCTACAGTTCATTTTTATAGGTTTTTTCCCCCCTTTGCCTTGGAAATCAATACTTTTTTTTTTTTTTTTTCTGTCGGATTAAGTAGAATATCAACCTGGCTGTGCAAGCATTTATTTTCAATATCCTGCCTATTGCAATACATATATTATACATGACAGTAATCACTGTGCTCTGAAGGTGAAAGCAGCTCAGGGAAGCTCCAAGGGGGTCGGGGCTCCTGGCGGAGCTGCTGCTTGCCGTGCTTTGTGAGCTGCCCCACGCTGCATCCCACGGCAGCCACCACGGTGGGAAGATGGGCATCACACAGCGAGGAACAGATCGGGCTGCTGTGAAGGAAAATGTTCTCCCACTGTGATGGTGGTTGTAAAACAAATATCACGAGTTCTCACCGTAATGACTTAAGGTGCTGAACAGACAGAAACGTTTACTAGTGCTTTAAGAAAGATAATCGGGATAAAAAGCTGGCAATGCAGAGAAGTTCTAGGTTTAACTATCCTCGTGTGATAGTGGGTGTCACGGCAGCCAGGCAGCCAGGACAGGGCAGGTGCTGGCCCCACAGCCAGCCGTGAATTTGCACCCACAGCCAGCCGTGAATTTGCACCCCAGGAGCCCCAGGCAGCAGCAAAGCAGCACCTGCCTCCACCAGCATGTCCTCAGCTCAGGTTCTTTGCAAGGACCAACAGCCACATGCTGGCACATTTCTGCTGTGACCACTGTTTCACCACCCGAATAAATACCCCAGAGGTGCATCCTTCACCCTCGGTCTTTTGTCCATCATTGAAACACTTGGGATGACTTTTCTGACTTACCAGTCACTGATGCTGTGCCAGATGCTGTCCCTCCACTCTGGGTTTTGAGCTGTTTTTTCACCATGGCCTAAAACCATTTCTGGCTGGTGTGAGAGAGAATTTTAATCCAAGTTGACTGGCTCACATCGGTGAATCGTGTCCCTCAAACATTTAACACTGAGCTTGTCCACAACAGACGGGTACAGCTCACAGTCCTGTTCACCGCCACACAGAAATTAATCAGACCGTTAATATTTAAAATTTATCCATCAGAATATCATTTTTTTCTACTTAGCAATATGGTGAAGGCATCTGAGATAACCGTTTCTTCTACACTCCCTTTAATTTTTTTATATCAATCTGGGCATTAAAAAAATGGAACCAGTAAATCAGACGATTAATCATCTCAGTCTAGGAAAGGTCTAGTAAATCACGCAAGTTTTATATCTCTGGTTTTTTGAACTTATGCCCAAAAGCTTAGAGATTGGGTCCATGTGCTATTAATTTGAAAATAGGCAGCTCACATACTTGGGTAATGACCTCAGCAGCAATCTCAGCCATGCAGACCCAGGTGCGCTGTGTAAAGAGCGAAAGACACGACTGCATCGCTTTGACACATAAGGAGATGATGTGTCAGAACAGATGTCACGATTTGGGATTTGTTTTGCCCGGACCCAGCAATGCCCAGGTTTGATTTATCAGCAGCCTGCTGCAGTGCCTGCTCACGGGGTTTGTGGGAGACTAAGCCAAGGGCAGCGCTTCCATGTGAATATTTTATATTTCTATTAATTGAAGTGAGCAAACACCCCGCCACACATCCATAGCATCAGCATTACTGGTGTCTCTGGTTTTCTGTGTACAGTGTGTGTGGGAGCCGCTGCCCTGCCGGCTGCTGACTCCCTGCCCTAGGGTGACATTTTAGGGGCAGGAGCCAGCGCAGCACAGGTGACATTAAAGCAGGACAAGCCCAAGCTGTGTCTGCCATCAGCAGCACAAACAGACTCCAGCTGAGCCCCGTTTTGCCCTTTTCTCCCCTCCTGCTTAACGATCCACGCAGAGAAAATCTAATGAGGGAGGGGATGGAGAAGAGCAATTGCCAGGGAACCGGCTCCAGCCTCTTCCCACAGTGACCTCGTAGGGCCCTGGAATAATAAAGCGCTCGTTTCCAGTGCTCACTGCTCCTCACCCCGGCGCACCATCGATCGCAGCCTGCTGCTGGCACTGGCCGGACTGGGATTGCGTGGAAACCTGCATCCTCAGGCTGGAGCATCAGCCAGCATTTGAAGGACTAAACCCAATGAATGGGTAGGGCTTTGCACTCCTCCTAGCCCCAATGCCTGTGCATCCCCTCCCTCCAGTGCAGCTAACTGTGCTTCGGTATCGGGGCTTCTGTATTTAGAAAGCCTCTCCTGTATTAAAGCATCCTTTTTACTCTGTTTCATCCTTGGATAAAAAAAATATGGTGCATCATGAAGGGAGAGCTTTGGATCACGTGTTTCAAACACAGGTGCACTGGGGTTTGCTGCTTGCTGGCCAGTCTGTAGCACAGCAGTGTGAGCCTCCCACTGCCACCAGACCAGCCACAGCCTCGGGAGATGTCGGGCAGACCCCTGCCTGAAAATCACATCTGGCAGCAGAGCTAAAATTGGAGATGCCAGCAGCACCTCGCAGCTGGGACACTGGAGCCACCTTGGCACATCTGGGCGGTCAGGGATGCCTCTTCCACTGGGACTTGACTAGTGGAAAAGGCTGCCCTGGAAGGTGCTAGAATCACCATCCCTGGATGCATTTTAAAAACACATAGATATGGTGCTTAGGGACATATTTTAGTGGTGGGCTGGGCACTGCTGGGTTGGCAGTTGGGCTTGGTGGTCCTAAAGGTCTTTTCCAACCTAAGTGGTCCTATGATTCTATCAAACTCACTTATCTCTGCTGCACTGTGGTGCCCAGCAAGGATTAAACCTCCTGGTGGTGCAAAGGACCTCAAAACAAAATTTAGCGAGTCTAAAGACCTCATTAGCTGTAGGTAGACAGATGCCAGGACCTCAGATGAGATAGTTCATGGAAGAAAGACTTGTCCAAGCATTTGAAGGGTCTCCATCCTTCAAATTAACCTCCATCTCTATCACCTCGGTCAACCTCCATCCCCATCACCCCACCCAGCCTCCATCCCCAGCATCCTGCTCAGCCTCCATCCCCAGCATCCTGCTCAGCCTCCATCCCCAGCATCCTGCTCAGCCTCCATCCCCAGCATCTTCCCATCACCAGCTGCTCTGACAACCCAAACCATGGTCTCCAGCCACGAGGGATGAGGCTGAATCCTGGGTTCCTGCCAGACTGAAGCAGGGAAAAGCTGCAGCGCTGGTGGGTGCTGGCAGGGCAAAGCAGCAGCGCTGCAGGCAGCTGCATGCCCAGCACACTCTGCAGGGAATTTTGGAGCCCCCTTTCAAAGCCCCCACACGCCCACAGGCTCAGGGACCAGCTGGCACAACAGGCATGGACCTCGGAAGATCATTAAAATTTATCCTCCACTATCCATTTTCATTGTTTCCCCAGTGCGAATTTGGTACAAAACAAGAGGGATATACAGAACGAAGGATAAGAAAGAGAAATCATCTGGGTTTATTTTAAAAATAGTATTTTTTTGTATTTTTCCACAGTGTCCTTGTGGAATCACAAAGAGGTTTTCAAAGGTGCATCTTGGGAGATTTTCTAAAGAGAAAAGAGCAAATTATTTATCACATATATGCATGTTGCACATCGCCATGCCAGCTGGGTCAGCTTGGCTCAGCAGATAGAGGTTCACGTCTTTTGACCTGCAAACAAGATGGCACCACCACAAGGCAAAAACCAATTTGTTCTTGCACAGCCACAAAACAAGGACTCTCAGCCCTTTTCTCCCCCTAAGCTGAGCATCCTCAGTACAGGATGAATGATAAACTGAGGCTGAAACTCAGGAGAAACACTCTGGCAAATAGTCCACACCTTCAGCAAAGAGATCCTCGCTGCTGAACAATACCAAAGCAAAAAAAAACCGAAAAAAACCACACAAAACCCAAAAACCTAAGGCACCTGGGTGTGCAGCTGCGTGCAGCAGCTTCGTTTCAGCAGCAGGAAGCAGGTTACCCAGGGATTACACCCAATTAATGCAGCAGGGACGGAAATGATTTGGTTTGAAAAGGAATGCCTTAAAAACGAAGCAACAGTCACAGCTTTCCAGACCAGGTAATTGAAACCAATGTGCTGGAAAGCAGCACGGTGTGGGTCAGCAGGCATGTCTCAGGGATGGAGATGGTGGGGTGGGCAGAGGGCTTGCCCACAGCAAGAGGGGCTGGTCAGTAATTCTCTTCTGGCTTAAACCCACCTTTTGCTAGCTGAGTGTTACGCTGCACTCGGGGGCGGTGAGGGAAATGGCTTGCTTTGCAGTGACAGGCAGGCGAGCGGCTCCAAAAGCCTGGCAGTGAGCAGGAGCAATTAAAGCAGGCAGCCCCCAGGAAACTGCCTGGTGAGCAAAACATTGAGAAAAACATTCTTCCCACCCCAGCCCAAGGCTGAAGCACTGGTTTGTAGCCAAAGCAGCAAGCAGCAATGCACTGGGTGTTCTCCTTATTCCAAGTGCAATGGTACCCTGCAGGCTGGATGAAGATTTCTCCCCTAAGGGCACGGGCTGACAGTTTTCTGGCTGAGACACTGTGGACGGGGCACCCCAGCACCCTGGGCAGGCCCAGCAGTGGCCCCAGCCCACATGGATGAGTCCCCAGTGCATCTTCCTGCGGGACACTGAGGCTCTGGCAGCAGGAGGAGAAACAGCAACATGAAAACCTTCCTGGAAAGAGCCCGGCAATTATAGCACACGGCGAAGCTCTGCGCCACGCTGTGCTTTCCCCTTCGTCTGCTCGATGTCATCTTTGACAACACGCTCTTGATCGTCCGCTCACACCGAGTTTCCCAGACACGGCTCGGGAATGTGAAACAGCATGTAAAATCCAGCCTGCGTTTTGAACTCTCTTGCAAAGCTCCAGGGATGTAACATAGGAAAAGGTGCATCCAAAGCTGTAAAAAGGGAGCAGGCGCTCGTGCTGGGGATCTAAGAGTTACCACCTAATATGAGCTGGGGCTGAAAAAGCCAAGGCAACAGTAATTTTGCTCTGCCTATGCATTCCTGTCCGTGGCAGAGTAAGTGTCATTAAGAAACCCGACATCTCCTTGCCGGGCTTTTGCAGCAGGAGGAGCAGGAGGGCAATTCGTTAGCAGAGAGTGTTGGTTCTGGCATGTCCAGGGCTGGCACGGCACCAGGATCCAGCTGCGGTCAGGGTGGGCACCTGCCACCTCCACAACTGTGGGGTGAACATCGCTACAACACATGACCAAAGCAGGTTTTGGAGGGTTATTTTAGGCAGGGCTTTAACACGCTGTGATGTAGCGGTGAGAGCCCCTTGCTTTCCCCATGGATGGGGACAGCTCTGCCACCCCAGTGACACCCTGACCTATGCCTGGGTGATGCACAGGGTCCAGGACGGCTTGGCAAAGCTGGGCTTCTCTTACCTGAAGAGCCTGCAGAGTCCTGGCCAGGCTCTGGGAAATGTCATTTGTGCACCTGCACTGCAGGAGCTGCTCCATCTCTGAAAAGTTGCCCAGAGCAGCTCAGAATGTGGAGCAGATCAGTCTGGAAATGTAAATGATTTACTTACTTAGCAGCCATCGATGGGAAGCACAAACGGGCCAGGACAGTGCATGCAGAAAACTACCCCTCAAAGCACTTACCTGCTCAGCGCAAAGCCAGTGCTCCGCGGGGATTATCGCCACCGTTACCGCGCTGACGTTATTAACGTCATGGCAAACCCCGAACAAAGAGCCAGGTGCTGGTCTGCAGGGTCGTTCTGGCTTCTGCAGGCAGCCGTGGCCAGCATCACCTGTAAACGGCGGGGTTTGGGGGGCTGGGCCGGGGACCTTCCCACGCACCTGGCCCCTCTCGGGGCTCACTCGGTGGCCGTCCCGGCCCTGACGAGTTTCTTCTTCTCCAGGTTCAAAGCCAGGTCTCTGGGATGTGTCTGCTCCTGAAAGGATGAGTTTATGGGACCTGACAGAGTTGGCTTTTCCCCCTGTAAAGGAAGGAAGTTGCTTTAAGCTTAAAAAAGCGGAGCCATCTGGCAGTGCACAGCTGTGGAAATATTATATGTCTAATTATTTATAGAGGTACCTGCACAGGGACGAGCTCAGTTCTTCAGCGCTCCGTAACTAGATCAGGAAAACAGCTCGTCTGATATAAAACCAACTTCTTCACAAAACTGTGCACGTTGGGGGCTTGGGGTAGTGGAAGCAGCTTTGTTTTCTTTGCTATTTGCAACCTCAAAAGCAGCAACAAGTTTGTTTTCTGCTGGTGGTCTCTGTATGGGACATGGGCTTACAACAAGACCTCTGGCATCTGAAAGCCATTAAAGTGTACAGTCACAACAGCCCCAGCCATTAGCAGAGACAAAACAAAGCTAAGCACAGCCACAGATAATTAACCAACTCTTGTTTCTCCTTAAATCAATAGCAAGAACATTACAGGAACAAACAGTCCGGGAGTCCCCGGGGAGGCGGCTTTGCCAGCCGGCCACCCCAAGAGCTGATTTCCAATGGAAATTACACCCTCAGATCCTGGGGTTTAAGATCAGATTTCCCTTATTTGCTTCTTGGAGCTATTTTAATCCATGGGGAAGACCTCAAATGGAGCTAGTTGCGGTCTCTGGCTCTGAAATGAGGGGATGGGGGGGGGGGGCGGCTGAGTGCTGTGGGGTCTCCCCATGCTGAGGGCAAGTGTCCTGCACAGGAGAGAGAGAGGAACCTTCTCGAGTCTTTGCTGGCGAGAAGGTGGGCCATTTCTGCATAAATCCTTCTGGAATACAAAAGCCTATTTTTCTTTGGGGAAAACATTGGTGAGGGAGGATTTTCTATTAGCACTGAATATCACGTCCAAAAAAGTTATCGGAAACAATAATTTCAACCCAATATAGCTCGGCTCAGAGCAGAAGAGGTGCTGGTGTTCCTCCCATCTGAGGACCAAGCTGCCCTGCTCCCCACACCTCACAGCTGCAAAACTCCTGGATCCCAGTTTGGGATGCCAACCCCTGCCCACAGCGGAGGGCTGCCTCCCCCATCCCCTTGGCCACGTCCCCAGAGCTCACCGGCACAGGGCATCATATGGAGGTTCAAAAGAGGTTAAATAAAGCTGAGGAGGGCAGGCAATGTGATACCCCATGGAGGGCAGATGGATGGCTCAGCCATCCCAAGGGGCTGGATCAGAGCCCTCCCCATCCCTGTGGCACTGCTTTGCCCTGGGGAAACCCGGACCACAAGGCCAAAGTTTTCTATCACCCAGAGACAGGAAACCAGGCAGGAGGAGAGACCTCAGGGAAGGGCCATACATTTAGTAAAAGCTTGATAAATGCTTCTGCTACCTTAATTATCCCAGAGGCAGTGATTTAGTGCCTGAGAGGGAAGTGTCTCTTTCTGGGTTTTGGCAAGAAGTACTTGTGCATCCCAAATTACCCATTATAAATTAATAAAGGAGATGGAAGTTAAATAGTAATCATCCCTGCTATGGATCTTTTCTTCTTGATAAAAAACAATAGAAAACAATATTAGTAGGTGTGGTGGGTCGACCCCGTCTGGATGCTGGGTGCCCACCACAGCTGCTCTATCACTGCCCTCCTCAGCTGGGCAGGAGACCGAAAATATCACAAAAGTTCATGGGTCCAGGTAAGGGCAGGGACATCACTCAGGAATTACCATCATGGGCAAAACAGACCCGCCTTGGGGAAATTACTTTAATTCATTATCAGTCAGATCAAAGTAGGGTGATGAGAAATAAAACCAAATCCTAAAAAACACCTTCCCCTCACCACTCCATCCTTCCCAGGCACAACTTCACTCCTGATGTCTCTCCTCTATGAACTGCTCCCACAAGCCCTTCCCAGGAGCTGCAGTTTCTTCATGAGCTGCCCCAGCGTGGGTACTCCCCATGGCATAGGGCCCCCCATGGCATGGGTCCCCCCCAATGGCGTGGGTCGCCCCCATGGAGTGCAGCCCCTCAGGCACCACCAGCTCCAGCGGGGGCTGCCCATGGGTCATGGCTCCTCTGGGCACCCCCTGCCCTGGGCTGTGGC
>JAVJGJ010000061.1:41377073-41404192 GCA_035590215.1 Microhierax caerulescens
CAAGGTCTTTTACCATCTCATACTGGCACACTCTCCATCCCAGTCCCTCTGCTGCCTTCTCCTCATCTCTCCTCCTCGCTCAGGGCATGCTCTCTCTCTTGCTTTTTCCTCTTTCATCTCCTTCTGCTTCCTCACTCTTCTTCTTCCTCCGCTGCCCCCTCTTCACTGGCTCTCAACCCCTTAACCAGCCACAGCTGCACCTTATCTACATCAACCAACCCACCGCCCCTGCAGCCAGCCCACAGCTGGATATTATCAGTGCTAATTAACCCAGCTGCATTCCACCACAGACACCGCTTTCCAGCTTGGGTGTTATCGTGAGCCAGGGTATAGCCCCTACTGTTGTCCTCATGCCAACGTCATTTTCTGCACATACACGAGATTCTCAGCACTCTTTATTTTCACAATGTTTAATTCTTTTCATTTTCAGGCTTTTTAATCTACTTGTCCATTAAAGGGCTGGAAATACACACCTTCAAAAGGCAGAGAGCTTGACACGGAGGGCTTTAGGAACATGGTGTGGGGTCTCCTGTCCCGTGCTTCCCAAGTGCTTGAGGCTGACAAAGCGTTAATATTTCTCTGGCCTGACCTTAGTGTGTTATTGTCAATTTTTATTTTGCTATTGAATGTGTAGCTTCAGGCAAGTGTTTGCCCTCTTTCCCTCAATTTTTCAATCCATAAAGTAACAATGAAATTACAATACTTTGACAGTTATGAAAACACATGGCATTTATAGTCATTTTACATAATGCTTACTTTTCAAAAAATGGATGTATTGCCTCAAATTCCATGTTAATGTGCTGGACTATCATGGAAAATACCTCCAGAGGCAAACAGAAATAGCATAAAGCTCATGGCAGGTGGAACCAAAACTTCACAGCATGAGGCTGTAGCAAACCCTTTGCACCCGAGGAAAACCAAATCCTATTACACCAGGAGCCCAAATGAACCAAAGAACATTATCACTTCATCTATCGAAAATTTCCTAAGCCTAAGGTGCCACAAACACATTTATATGAATGATTTTAGACTAGATAGATGTCTTAATATTTAAGATGTCAGATGGAGTAATATGTAAGTAATTATGTTTTGCCTTTCATTCAGTCTTTGTCAGGGGTACAGACTGATGGCCCTGGAGATTGAAGGCTTCTGTCTAGATAGTGAAAATACTCATTTTTAACGCAACGAGCACAAGCTTTCCCTGCTACGCTCTCCCAAAGGGGCCAAAAGCGGGACTGATCTATTCAGCTGTGGTTGAATCTTGCCCAGAAGAAGAGAGTCCTCCCTTTGGTAATCTATGGAAATATTTTAATATATGAAGCACGTACAGCTGGTTTCCTGAGCGGCGGTGAACTGGTACTGGTACGGAACACAGCCTCAGCACATGCCTTACGAGCAGTGCCCATACTAAGAGCAGTTAATACAAAACCTGCTGTCACTGGGTGCCTCTGCCTTTGCAGATCCACCACGAACAGGCAGTGTGGCATCGTTCCTCCATGCAACCTGGGACAGGCAAAACTCAGCCTCTCCCAAACCTCCTCTAGGCAGCAGATTTGCGTGAGCCGAGGGGGTTTGGCTCCTCCACCATGAGGGCAGTGGGAAACTACTGATAAACAGACCAAGAAAGAGAGGTGACAGAAATGATTTTGAAAGAAGTCTCCCAGGGGAGCGAGGAAGTACTGGTGGAGGTGCCAAGTCAATCCACATCAGGTAAAAATGAAAGCATGAGTCTTCCTGCTTGCTTCAATGTGACCAAGCCCCGAGAATTCACATAAGAGCTTGCTTTTGGGAAGCCAGCTGCATCCCTGGCAACCTGCACCCTCCTGGGAGATGCACCCCATCATTACACAGCCGGGACCGGTACAAGCCAGCAGCAAGCAGCTGGCCCATGAGATGGGGAGACCTTTTTCACATGAATCTACCCGTGTTTGACACAGCTCTGTGTGGCCTCACGTGCTGCCCTGAGTGCCCACGTGTCCTGAAGTCCCAACTCCTTTCAAGGTGATGGGAAACTTGGGCTGACCTCAGCAGCAGTCTAGAGTCAGGAAGGATGGACTTTTGCTCTTAATCTGCTGTTGTTACTGTGCTCCTGCCATACCTGTATTTATTGCCTATTCATACAACAGCACAAATTCAAGTATAAATTCAGTGCAGAACACAATTCATCAACTAGCCATTAGCAACACTACATATGGATGTGCAAACCAGGTTTATGTAGCCCAATAGCAGGACTACTAATATCTACTCACTGATGCAATCATTAAGATTAATGAACATCGCTATTTTATCTCTTCACTTTTAGTTGTTGCCAGCCTTTTACGGTTGTGAAGAATCTGCAGAGGCCACTTAGGAGCAATATTTGACAATTCTGCTTTATTTTGCCCAGCTTCCCTATCAAAGAACACCAGTGATTTGCAAAGTAATTTGTGAAAGCATGAATATGCCACGTGAAGGGAATGAAACCATTTCTCAAACTCCCATGCCTGCTCCAGATGTGCAAAAATTAATTCACCCCATGAAAAAAAATCTACGTTTCATTGAACCGCATGACATAAAAACATGTTTCTTCCAGCAACCCAGAAACACACTGCCCTACACTCCTCCCTCTCCTGCTTTGGTTAATTTGCCCTCCCCTAACAGAGCCCATTGCATGTGTCACCATCACCTGATTGAATTAGCAACAGCCCACAGTAAATATTTAAAAGAAAAAACTTCACAGCATGATGAGCAGACTTTTGCAAGTTGGCATAACAACAGTAGAAGAAACAAAACCCTCTACGAAATACCAGTAAGAATTATCAAAGGGTCTTCGGGTCTCATGTGCCAAAGCTGCAGCTACAACTGTGCGCAGGCATCGCGTTTTGCTGATCTTGAGGCTCATTAGTGGAAACACAGCTGTTTTCTCCAGGAAATTGTCAGCCTCTTGATGTAATACCAACTTGGTGGGGGGAAGCTGTTTTAATTACCACCTGGAAATAGACAGCAAGTGTTTACAAGTTGCAATAGGCTCTCCCCTGGGGAAGAACACAGAGCTTTCTTAACTCTTTAGTGCTGTGACCCAGGTATTTATTTACTTCTGTTTGTATTTGTGCAAAGCTCGAGAGTGGTGATGGATGTACCTTGGGACTAGCTAATACAGAGGCAGCATAAGCATCAGTTGACATGAAGATAAGACCTCAAGAGTTGATGGGCTCAGGCAGAGGTACCAAGCAAACTAAGTGCAGCTCACTTGCAAGGCCTCCAGCACTCTGGTTTTTAACACTCCAGCTTGGTGGCACTCTCAGCATGCAGAATCCATCCCCAAGCAAAAGAGGTCAGGAGCACAGGCATCTGACACCTGGCTGGGATGGTCTGTTAGCAGATACCAGGGCAATTGCAGGCTCCAGGCACCTGAAATGCTCAGGAAACTAAATCATGCCTCACCTACAGCTGTATATCTGCATTCAGCTGTTGACCTGGAGTTGAAAGAGATCTGAAAGATGTGTGAAGGTTTTCCTTTATCTCTAAGTACTGGGAGACTTGGAAGAATGCTAAGCAAGAATGCATGAACCAACCCACAATCCCAGCAAACACACTGTATGGAAACTGTAAACACAAAGGCTGACCCGGGTGACACTGGACAGACGTGGCAAGCAAGGCTGAGCGAGGGCTCTTGCAGGAGAGGCACTGCCAGCCCTTTGGTGCCTTCCTCTGCATTCCCAACAGGACAAAGTAGATAGTTAAGTAGAGGCTAAGGACTTCCTTAAAATATGCAACAAGAATCCAGGACTACCTACATTTGTCATCTACACTCTGCTCTAGGCACCCTGTACAGTAAGAAAGGCTGTGGATGCTGTCTGTAGGCAGCAGCGCACATCACCTGTTCCAAAGCGGAGTAAATTACTCTTCCGAGGAGGCTCGCAACCCCCAACAACTACAAAGTTGGTTCAGGCAACTGACTTAATACCGGGCATCTAAATTGTGCTAAGTAAAATAGAATTCTTGAGGACATTTTATTTGAGTAGATATTCCTTACGTGATTCCTATGTCAGCACTGCAAGTCTGGAGGCTCTTCAAGGTTACCCACATTAGAAAACCGAAAACATGACACAAAAAGCTAAAAACGTAACGCTGGCCCCAAATCAGCAAGACACTAAATCCGTGGCTCTGTGGCTGATGCCATTGCACAGGGAGCGTGCCACTGCGGACAGCTGGTACCCAGCCGGCTCAGCCCGCAGAGCAGCGCTCTGAAAGCTGGCCTTGTTCCTGCAGCATCACTGCTGCGCGCGCGAGGAAGCCAAGCGCAGCTCTGGGGCAGCGCGTGTGCTCCGAGAGGAATGCAAAGTGGTGTGGGAAGAAGGAGCGGGAGCCAAGCAGCTGGCTTCAATTAATCAGCAGCTCTCGAGGAGGCTGGGAGGATGACTCCAGGGTGGTGAAGACCAGACCACATTGGTCGGGGAGAGGGACTGAGGGGAGGTGGGTGGTGTGGGCAGGCTGCGATATGGCGGGGCAGCCTCAGAGCGTGTTGGTTAGATGCACTGGGGGGGCAGGGGATAGCTCTGCATATAGCATCAAGCCCACGACTAGATAAATGCAGTTATTTTGGTTTTGACTTCAGGAGAGTTTGGGGGGAGGGCAGACAACTGTAGTTGTTAAACACACTGTTGTTCCGTGGGTTTTCTTAATCTTTCCATCTTTAAGTTCTTTCCTTTGCAGCTGATTCACCCCCGTTTGTTCTCAGGGGCTCTGCTAGCGGTGGGATAGCTGATGTAGTTGAACTCTTAACAGCTCCACGTGTGGGTGAAATACTCCAGCTGCTACTAAGAACAGCATTTATGACTGTGGTATTAAGTGTGTTTTTGGAAGCCCAGGTAAAACCTTATCTCTGCAAGACTGTGTTCCTGTCCCTTTTGCATCTAAATGAGACCCCACCCCTGAAGGAACATCTCTCTCTATGTAAATAATACTGCACTCCCCTAAAGGCTTGTCTCTACCCTATGTAAATAAAATTGCAGCCCCTCCAGGCTTGTCAGTGCTAGGCATTAATGAGCCTGCAAAATCGTTTCTTCTCTCATTTGGTTTGGCAGTGCAGATGCTTAAGTCTCTCAATGTGTTATTCAGAAAGTTTGGAAAATGCAAAGTATGCCTGAGAGAAATGCCAAATCCCTTAACTCATGGGGGAAGCGTTCATATAACTTGGACAGGGGGGAAAAAGCACTCAGAGGGGTGTTTACTGTGTGCATTAAAACTTCCCAGTTGTTAAGAACTGGCTGTGTCTGCACAAGAGCTATCTGCTAATAGACAGAAGCACCCAGAAAATGGTAAAAATGGTTAAGTTTCTGCAAAATAAGTCCCTCTCTGTGGGGCAGGCAGAGCACGTCTATTTGCAACACCAACGAGAGATATTGCTTTTATCAAACTAGGAAAAATTTGTCAGAATCCATGCCAAAATGGAAGTGAAGATTTTGTATTTTTTTTTTAAGGGTGTCTTAACTGAAAATCAAATCCATGGTTGTATCCCAGCATTGCCCACTGACTTCAGTCCCAGCCACAACAAGAGGAGGTGAGATGGGTTATTCTTATGTGCAGGAAGGATTAAATTCCTCAATGGAGCAGTTGCTGCAAGCTGGTGGTGTCTCTCCTCCAGAGCCCTTATACGTGGTGAGATCTGGAGGAGACCAGAAGCCCAAGAGCAGTGCAGGCAAGCCAGGATTCAAGGGCAGCTTCCCACAGGAGGTCCTCACCTCTCAGGGATGGGGGTTAGCAGGGAGAATCACCCCCAGTGAGCAGAACTGCTGGCTTTTGCCTCGTCCTCCTGGTAACTCCCTTCTGTCTCAGGGCAGTGGTAACGGGGTGGCTGTCCCCGCCAGCTCCCGTGCACACCAAGGTGATCTGCCACGCGTGGTGCCACGTTGTGCTCGCCTGGTTCAGGGCTCTGCAGGCTGCGCTAATGGTGTTTAAGAAAGGATTAACTACAGCAGTGCTTGGGCTTCTGGTCATCTTAGCCATCTGTAATTTCAGTGTGAAATCAGTAAGCACTCAATTTCCTTACCCGTTTTCCTATAAACTTGAAAGAAGGTGATGTGAGAGCACCTCGTTTAGCGATGAAAGACTTGAAACGACCACTCCCAACATGTGCTCCAAGCAAATGTGATCTGGGCTCTGCTTCCACCGGCTAAGGGGCAGAGCAGGACCTGCTTCTGGCATCTCCTCCTTCCACCGGGTACCTTCGGGCAGGACCCCAGCAGAGACTTTGGGTTTTCAGTTCCAAAGCATCTGGCTCCCTCTTGTGCTCCCCGGGTTTATGGCAGGAGAAGTCGGATGGGACAAAGTCCTGCTGGTGGAACCCTCTGCGGGAGGTGGCCCCTGCTCAGCTGCTCCAGTCCAGCCCGAGAAGCAGATCGCATCCGTAGTTGTTAGTCAAGACGTGACCCGACACGGACCATCTCCCTATTCTGGTACCCTTGAGCTTGCCAGGAAATATCAAGCTGTTCCTGGAGCACAGCTAGGGAATAGGCTGCGCAGCTCCATATGCACTACGCACCGCCTGCTGCTTCTATCTTGATCAGGGATGAGTTGTGACTGTCAGCCATAGCTTCTACCTTGGAGGAGATCCACCCTTCTTCTGCGCGCTCTGGGCCAAGCGACAGCGCTGCCATCTGTGCGTACCGCGCTCGGCACGCAACGTGCTTCCTCCTCCACCATGTCAGCAATTTAAGGAGGATGAAATGATTTCACCTGTACAAACATAACTGAACTTTGGTTTTCCACTATTTCGTACAGTGTTTTTTTTTTTTTTGTACTCTGTGTAGCAGGTCCTGATCCATACTGCTCCTGTTACAAAGGTAGTAGCAGTAACGAGGGGGGAAATACACCTGAAAAATGACTTTAATGTAATGCTCCAGCTGCAGTGGCTGCTGCCATTAGAGGTAGTATTTCTTCTTAACTGAGTTACTTTTAGGTTTCTTTAAAGGTCAGTAATGGGTGTCAGGAGACAAAGGAAAGCTGTGTTAGGCGAAGCAGAAAAAGGGACTTGTTTTCCAGCAGATGTTCCACAGCTCGCTATAGCTAAGGAAAAAGTAAGTACAACCAGATTAGGTGCTGTCAATTCTGAATTCTTATGCAGTTTTGACTCATTTTTTCTGTTGGTTTGTTTGTTTTTTTAAAATCATAATTAAAATTAGTAATGAATTATTTATTTTCTTTTAGCCAAACTGTCTGGTTCTCTTCAGGCAGCCTGCTGCAGAAATCAGGGAAGTCTCCCATCTTCTAATGGTAGATGAAAGTGGTAAAGTATCTACATGTGATTTTGCTACACTCTTAGTTTAAAAGAGAGATGGAAAAGGTCCTTTCATCAGTAACTGCAGCAGATTGAAGGGTAGAAGCCCAAAGGATAAGAAATGAGTTATTTTGAATTAAGTTGAATATAAGCCATGTATCCCGCGAACACCCACCAGCGAGGGAAGAAGCCACAACAGAAACGCTGTGCAATGGAGAAGGAATTGCCCCAGCGCTAGCTTGGCCTGGCTCTACAGCTGCTTTTCTCTTGTAGAAGATGTGCAACAAAACAAGAACGTGTGTGTTTGTTTACGGGAGCCTCCTGAGAGCCGAACCCAAGCCAAGCGAGAGCTGCAGCTCCTCCGGATACACAGACTGCTAAATTCATCTCCTCTCCCAGTGGGAGTATGTCCCCATCCGACCCCAGTGGGCTGCAGGTACTGACTCACCGGCTGCCCTGAGCTCACCCTCAGCTGATTAATATCATCTGTTTCTGGGTTTTATGTCTCCAGTGTGGCCGGATGAAGACGTAAGCCTAAAAGTTGTCTTAAACAACGAGTTATTTGCTAGTAACACTATTTATTTTTCCTACACATCGTTTTGGGTTTTGGGTTTTTTTTTTTAAATAAGAAGCGTGGATCTCAAAAGTAGCAAGTGCTTCTTCTTTAAAGAAATGTCATTCCGGCATTGCAGTCTTTCAGCAGACATGACAGGTCTTTTGTAGTATGTGCTTTTTTAACAAGCACACAGAAAGTTTCAATGCAATTCAAAGGTGGCACAGACAGTTTCAATGACAACAGTAAAACCTGCAAGAAGGGCTTTTTTCCTAAAGGAACAACCTCCTTCCTGCATCTTTTACACTGCATACTAAATGCACAGGTGCAACGGGGACTAAAGGAGTCTTTGTCCTCCCTTTGCTGCCCAGAGCAGCCCTTTGTGTCAGTGATGCGAAAGGACTCCAGTCAATCATTCTTCCTCCATCCACCTCCTCCACCCCCTCCAGCCAACAAGGAGATTCCTTTTGCCTCTGAATTGTGTAATATTTTCCCCGCTAAAGGATGTCGTATCGTCTTGCAAATCCGCAGGTTTCCAGGTGACAGAAAATGGTGTTTAGGCCACTGACTGTAGTGGGGCGCTGCCAGGAACTGCACTCAGGTTCTGCTGTTATTTGTGACCTTTTTTATTATTTTTTGGGCTTTGCCAATAGGCGTTGTCCCTGAAGTCAGAACTGGGCTCTGTATTTATACAACATGAATTGTTACATAACCCCTTCTGGTGAAGGGCAGCAAGCGTCGGCACAGCAATAAGGACAAATATTCTGTTGAGGTCCCACAAGCAAATTCTCTAAGCAAATTAAAAGTGCAAACCTGACACTGAGAATACTGAGTAAGAAACGGTGGTTTAGATCTAGGAGTAACATCTGATATGATTTCCCAGATATTATCCAATATACACAAATACTAAATGCCTTTCTCAAGTGGAGTTTAACAAATACAGCAGTGCTTTGCTTGCTGTAAAAATAACTGAAAATGAGAGCTGGCAAGTCTCTTATCAGACCTAATACTGATTTGTTTTGTTGTATTTAGGTATTCATGGTAATGACAAAATTGTACTTTCTTTTTTTTATTGCTAAACACCTATTGTTTTCCACCATATCTGCATCATGAAGGAAGGAACAAATAGTGCTTCACTTACAATGTTATTCTGTTGAAATGCTGTTTATATTTTTACAGCAAACACCAGTCTGTCCTGGTGTACCACAGCTTTTTTTCCCACTAAAGAAAGAAGGTTCCTCTCTGGGGTTAAATCTTACTAGAGTAGCTCAGTCACAGGCCTTACATGACACAGCCTCACTACTGTTGGCCTCACTGCTATTGCTAGTAAAGACCCTGTGTTGCCCTGTCCTCGTACAGCTACAAGGAACCTTCGAAGGTGACAAAGGTGGGGTGTTTCTGGCTGATGCCGATGCAAATCTGACATGAAAAGGTAGCCCTGGAAAGCCTGGAGCATAACAATAGCTACTATGTACTAATCCACCCTGGACCCAGACCCCCATCTACTAGGCACTCCATAAACAAAACAACCACGGCAAAGCTCTTTTTGTCTAAAGAAATGACATCCTCGGTATGAGACCAGAGACAGCAGATGGGAGAGTGCTGGGGAAACAATGAGACAATGCTGGCTAGCGGGTGAGAAAGGCCCCCGCTCTCGGCAGCCAAGCACTGCCAAGGCCGCTGTGGCAAAGGGGTATTTGACGAGTGCATCTGAAGAGAGGCTGTCACGACAACCAGGATTCAACAATAAAATCTTATTCAACTGTGACTTCTCAAGATTTTAAGTTATTGACTGAAAACCGTCCAGTAAAAATAACCTACTCGCCAGCCAGACCTGAATGACATCTGTACTGGTGCTGCAAACTGTTCTGTTGTCAAACTTGACTCAAAAAGTGACGCCCAGCCAGTAGTAACCAGTCAGGATTCAAACTAACACCAATGCCACTCATTTACCAGTCTAGCCCTAAACATTTATTGAAGTGAACAGGAAATAATACTGCTATGAATCAGAAACCCCAGGCTTTTCAGAAAAGGAAAGACCAATCAAGACACTAGAAAAGCTCACTAATTTCATTAAAGGATTATCCTTTACAAGGTTGAAAAACTTCCCATCTTTGCTTAAGCTCTATGGAAAGCAGCCGAAACCGCCAGCCGGGCTGGAGAGCTGTCTGCGCTCCACAGGGCGCAGAAGAGGTGCTCTTCCAGGGCCTGCCCCTGGGCATCCACCTTTCACCCCATCTCTGACCCCTTTGGTGAACCTATGGATTGGAGCAGAACTTGTAAGAGATTAAGCCTTTAAATACTGCTCCTCCCCTTCCAATTCAGCAAAGTACTTAAGCTCATCATCTTCCCACTTCAACTGCATATTTTAACACACAGCATTGGCACGGTTTTAACAATTTTATCTTCATTGGCATAACTGCAATGGATAATCAGTCATGACAAGAAAATGCCTAAAGCCTTTCTCAGGAATCAGTTTGGGCTTCCAACCAGAAGTCTGGGGGTTGGTTAATAGAACACGGATGCAATAGTTTGTATAACTAATTTCTTTAATGACATAAAAACTTAAAATTTTTTCCAGCATATACAACAAAAAAGCTGGTCCACTGGATGTTTTGAGACAGTATTCTGAACACAGTTATCACAAAACAGATGTTATTTTCTAAATCTGTTTTCTAAACCACCTAAATTAGGATAGGCATTCGGACCCTGTAATGGATATAGAATTGGATTTGCATAATCAAAATCTGATTCAAAAGTCTAAATGCCCCAAGATCTCTACATGAAAACTTCCTAACATGCTGTCAAGGGATGATGCTGCTGTTACAGCTGGAAAAAAAAAAAAAAAAAAAAAAGAGTTATTGCTCCTATGAAAACAAACTCACTTATTTTCTACTGTGAAGAACTAACAATGCCACCTTCTCAGGTCTTTATCAGGACATGACAAGCCTGCAAATTTAATAAGTACTTAATCCCCTCAGGTGCCAAAGGTTGATCTTCTTTGTGCATCTCAATGATGAGAACTTCCTTCTGCAGATAAAGACAACAGAAAAAGGACACCATTCCTGTTTTCAATGGTCATCTCTTTGCACAAAGAAACATAAGTCAGCCTCCACACAGCATTTCCCATCAGGTTGGCTCACCCAGCTTTGTCAGTCTAACTTCTTATGCTAATTGGGAACTCTTAAAAAAAATCTGTTGTCATCATATGCTCCCTGACAAGAAGACAGAATGAGTGTGCATATGCCCAGAACACAGTTAATGAAGGGAAAAAGGTGGCTGTATCTGGGCAGAAGAAGCCTAACTTCTTTGGTGTCGAAGCTCACGAGAGATAGAGATCTTACGTGCAAACTTCCCAGCCTGTGAGTGGGAGAAACGCAGCAGATCTGCAGTGACATGGAGGTGCACAGATTGCACCAGGACAGTCCATGTGAGAAGCACAATGTGTACAACACTTAAGTTTCTACCTGGTTTGAAACAGGCTCTAAATCTTCTTGCTCACTTCCTTTGTAAATGCAAAAATCTCAGCAGCATTTCCTATAACATCAATGTGAGTATCGTAAGGAATGACCAAAACATAAGGGTAATGGGGTTTTAGACTTTCACATGCCCATTTACATCTCTGCTTTTCATTTTTGGTGTGCTCCTTAAAGTAGATCCTTTCTTTACGTAAAACATTATGGAGTTTTATAAACTTATTTTCAATTTTCTCTTTGACTTTTAATACCTGTCTTGCATCAGACCTACTTCCAGCATTCTCAATATATACTGTAGTTACATCACCATCAGTGATGTCAGAAATTACAACATCATCATTTACTAGGAATGTCTTGGGGAAACAGTACTTCATGTAGTGAAATATATCTGTGTCAAGAACAACCATTTGTTTTTCCCTTTCCGCATCACAAACAAAATTACTCATTTCCATGGTAAGTCTGTGTTGCTGTAGCCTCCTTCCTCGTCTCTGACAGGACTGACTTTCTTCTCTTTTGTCCTTCTCTGAAAGGCATTTTGCTTTTAGTAAGAGAAAGTCTCTGAGCAATTTGATTGCTGGAAATGACCCTTGAACAGAAATATGTCCATTGGATTGCAAAGGACCAAAGCGCAAAGCTGTGCTCTTCTTTTTAATTTCTTGTATCAGATCTTCTAAAACAAACTGATCTTTGAAAACAGACATATTGAGGACAGATGTGACAGAGCTGAAGACCTAGAATTTTGAATTAGAGAAGTTATGTAATGGTTAACATAGCAATCAAAGTACAACTAGATAAATTAAAAATAAGCTTACATTTTCACAGTAACGGGTTACTTTCAGCGGATAGTATCTGGACAGCCTTTTGTCTTCTAGTCGATGTTCATCCTTCTTTAGAACACTCTCTACAACTAAAGAGAAAGCCAGCTTCACTTGTTGAGCAGTAAAATAACGCGCCATTGCAAGTCTGATGGCAGAACACTTCATGGGTGTTTTTCTCTTGATGCTTTCCCTTGCAATTTCCCATACATACATTCAGACAATTCCATACTGTTGCTTAATATTTTATGTCTTAGCCAAAATTGTTCAGAGTCAGAAGCCTGTCATCTTAGAATGTTAATTGGCAGAGATTTAGTCTCAAAAGCACAACTATAAAAGTCATATCTGTTATGCATGGTATAAATTTATTCCTCAAAACAAACATAGCAATGCTTTGCACGAAGCCTGTGTAGACTGAAGACTTCAATGAACAAAAAATAACATCCTAAAACTTTGACTAACAGAGAGGCATTAGCCTCCCAGTTCTACAGAATCCCAGTACCAGTAAACAATTTTAAATCATCTGGTTTAGGGTTAACATTCTAGGGCTAATTCTTTGGGGGACAGCTGTATTTACTACAGTACATTAGTCTAAATACCTTCTTGATCTTCAAAAGTTACATATGCAACTCCTTTTTTCCTTGTTGGATACATAACTTCTTCCACATCTCCACCGTTATTCTTCGACATTTGGAAATGAATTATCAGTATGTCAGTCATGACATCATTGTGCAGAAGGCCATCTGGAACACCAGTGATGACAACTGTCCTTGCCGATTTAGCAGCTTGTCCTGTCGCCTGCACACAGAAACATGGCATGCTGTAAACACAAGGAGTACCAGTGACCTCCCTTAGAGGTTACCCAGATTCACCTCCATGGCTGAAGTGACTCCCCTTCCTTTTGCACAGACAACGTGCGTGTTTAGTAGGTAATTAAGAAGATGGTGAATTAGGCTCCAGTGAATGCCAGACTCACTTAGGCACCTTTAATGACTGTGCAGTAGAAAAACTGGCCCGACTCTGAAATGCAGTTTACACCTCCTCAGTATCCTCTTTCCTTACACCAGTAAAAATAAGAACTACATTTAACAGTTTCTCAAATGAAAGGTCCAGTGTCACTGACAAGCTTGTTTCCTCCAATACTAATATTCTAAATTTGAAGAGAATGAAAATTTTAATTGCACGTACTGTTCAGTAAGGACTCTTTTCAGAGTGGAAGGGTGAGATTCAGACTGTCCTTACTTATTAAATTCATGAGAGCTGGGACCTAGGGTTGTGCTCGATTCATCTCTCTCCACTTACTAAATGGATAACCTTGTTAAACTGGAAGAACATAATTCCAGTCATCTGAGACTCGCAGTGCGTAAAACAACTAACTACACACATGATTTTCATCAGAGCAAAACCCCCCAATGCTGCAAACCACGAAACCCATCCTAAATAGGATTTGCATCCATGTCCTGTTAAGAAAAGCATATTTTCTTTCCATTCTTATTACACAGACATAAACAGTAATATTTCACTGGGAATATCACAGCAGAATTACTGTAAAGGGTGGACCACTGAGTAAATTTTGTAACAGCCCATTGACTTTTTGGAAGAAAGTAAATAATTTAGTATGTCTGCATGGCAGCATTCACAGGAACGGTAACTTCAGTGGCTGTACTTGAGGTCAGTCACTCCATCTAAATTCTTCAGACATCCCTTACAGAGTTTCTTTGGGACCTGGGCTGCATAATACATTAGGGCCAGCACAGCAGTTATAAAGTCTGCAGAATGCGCTGCCGGGGGCGAATGCTTCGTTGACGTGCATCGAAAGCCTCGTGGACCACCATCGCAGTGTTTCTGAAGGGACTGTGGAGCCAGATTCAATGAGACACTGCAACCAAGCGAGCTTTTAATTCATAAAGACATGAGGCCTTTATCACCCATCAAATTTAAAGAGCCAGGAGCTTTAATTGTATCAGGCAATTATGTTGGTGGTAACGTTCATGTGAAAGCAAGTTTCTGCACTAATGAGACAACACGAAGAGAATATAAACAGGGTGCTTCTGAGATTGACGGAGCTATGAGCAGGATTTTCTCACACTTTGCGCAGCCCGCGCACAAGCAGGAGCACTCAGCTGCCAGACAGCATCTCACACCTTGCCAGCTGGTATTTTGGAGGAGTAGGCTCATGCCTACTACTGGGGTTAGAAAAAAAAAAACAAAACCCACACCCTGTGAACATACAGTTCGTTTGTGCTGAATCACTTGCGAGGCAGGCCTGCCTTCGGCGGGAAGGCGAGGAGCAGCGCTGGGCTGGGCGCCGGTACCCGCCAGGGCGCCCGTTCGGCGCTTTTTTGGTCAAACTGCTACACGGATGGACGCCCACAAAGAGATCCGACATGGAGACTTACCCACAGGCCTCACCGGTTCTCACTGTTAGTACAAAACGGAATTATGAAGAGCAGTGCGAGGGAAAGCGGAGCTCTGGAGGACGGAGGCCGCGGGCCGTGCGCCGAGGGCTCCCCTCTGCCGTGAGGGGCGCCGCGGCTCCCGCGCCTCCCTCCCGCCGCCCCGCGCCCCTCGCAGGCCCTTACCTCGCACCGGGCCTCGCCGCGGGGAGGAAGGCTGGGCCCTCCCGCCGCCAGGGCCGCAGAGGGGCAGCCCGCGCTCCCCTCACGGCCCGGCCCGGCTCGCGCTCTCCTCACGGACCGGCCCGCGCTCCCCTCACGGACTGGCCCGGCCCGCCCCGCGCAGACACTCGCCATGGCCGTCGGTCCGCTGCCGCCTCGGCGCTGCGCGGCGCCTCCGCCCCGGGCCCGGTCGGCCCCGCTGAAACTGAAAGAGAAACGGCGGGACGGGGGGGTTGCTCCGCTCCGCGCCGCCCCGCCGCGGGGGCTCGTCGGGAGGCGGGAGCCCGGCAGCGGGAAGCCCCCGGGCGCTGTCCCACCCCTCCTCGCAGCGGAGGGCTGCCCGCCCGCTGCCCCCCGGGTTCGGCTCCCGGTGGGAGCTGCAGCCATGGAAATACCCGGTGTTGCTGCCCGGTGCGGGTGCGGAGCGGCACAGCGCCTCGTCAAACCTGCAGGGGCAGGGAAGGGCGGGCAAAGGGTACGGCCATGTACAGAACGGGCACCCAGCTCCTGCCGGATGCTTTTCATCCCTCAGACTGTTCTCCAGCCTTCATGTGGGACCACTGCTGCTCTAACATCGAAACAGCATCATCATCAGAGAGAAAACAGAGAGATTTGCAAACACTGATGGTCTTACAACATTACTTAACATCTCACCTTGATTTTAACATCATCAGAGAGAAAACAGATTTGCAAACGGTGATGGTCTTACAACATTACTTAACATCTCACCTTGATTTTAACATCATCAGAGAGAAAACAGATTTGCAAACACTGATGGTCTTACGTTACTTAACATCTCACCTTGATTTTAAACCTATAGTTAAGAACCTATAGCTCAATTTGAAACCTATAGCTTTAAAGCCTTGATTTAAACCCTATAGCTTCTCGCTACTCCCACGCACCGTGATACCTTATGAAAATGTTACTTTTTTTTACTTCTCAACATTTGTTAGTGAGGTACAGATAAAATTCGAAGTGTTCCTCAGGTTTCTCCAGCCTTTATTTTTAAAGCATCTGATCTTATCAACATCAATCTTAAAGATCGTTCCATGCAAAAGTACACAAACTCCATAAATACTCAAATACTATTTATTATTATTATTTATTCCATACTGGCAGGTAATCGATCCATGCCTTTGCATGCACTAAACAGCAAGAGGTGCTACAGTCACATGTACCTCAGCCAGCAGTAAATCAAAAATCAACTGCAGCCTTTTAGTTTCCCGTATTCAACTGTATCTATTGCCCACTAACAATTTCCTAGAATAGCAATACCGGAGGTGTATTTGTCATGCTTTTCTTGCCCTGGTTTGGTGCACTGTCCTTTTCCTGCATACTAAGATGTCAAATACTATGAAAATAAGTTCTTTTCAATGTTAGACCCATGCTGCTTTGAAATTAAGGTTAGGGTTGCCAAACCATTTCAGCCCCCAAGGGGAGCAAATAAAAAGGGCGACAGCAGAAAAGGAAAAACATTCCTCCTTGGAAAAGAAATCCTCCTCTGACTTTGCACTTCCATTTTATTTCAAAGATCTCTTAGAATGAGAACTGGAAGGATAAACTGGAAGCAAAAGGGGGACTTTACATGCTGAAAAATTAATTTGCCCTGAACTCTATACACCTTTTTCCAGCTGATTCCTCTCCCCATACCCTACCAGAGCCAGGAGCCTGGCCAGTCACTCACACTGAAACAGATGCCTCAGACACGGCATTTGCCATCGGACTGTTTCCCCAGCACTGTTACAATTGCTTTAAACAATCATCTCAGTTCTTAACTGTAATATTTTAAAGTAAGCAAAATCATGAACAAAAGTGAGGAAAAATCTAATTATAGAAACAAATATAAAAATCAAACAATAAACCACACTATTAACTTGCCAGAAACTCAGCAGAATTTGCATCAGATCCTAAGAGAAGTAACAGTATTTCAACAGCTAAAAGCAGTATGACTGCCATGGCATTTCTTAAAAGGTACAATTCCTTGAATAAATCTGTGATTTTTTTTACTTTCCCTTTCCCTTTTTCTATTCTAATTTTATCACTAATTTGATAAGGTGGATTTAATGAAACTACACGACAACTGCTTTCAGACATGCAAGTTGTGGTAGCACACAGCAGCCTCAGCAGGACTGGAATTCTGTCAGAGCTACCTTTTGCAGCTATGGCACTTTAAAAAAGCAAAGTCAGTGAAGAGGCTTTTGATTGGGATTACATATGGCTTTTGTAACCAAAATGCAAAAAGGAATACATTTATCCCACTTGGGAGTACGCAACCTATCTAAAATTTGCAAGAAAGAAAACCCACAAATTTGCAGAAAGCAATCCTGGATTAAGTTTCAAGTGCTGGCAAAGGCGTTTTCTATGGCTTTCATCAGGAACCTCAGGAACACAAAGCAGTGAGTTTTACTGAATTTCTATGCAAAGTCTGTGCTGTTACACCAATCAAAAAGACAGGTAGTTCCTCTTTTTCCAAGTATAAATTTCAGGACATTAAAGCACGACGTCCATGTAATTTTCTGTGCCTCTGATGAAGAACACAGAACATCATGAGTTCAGTCTACAATTTCCTACATGGCATTCTAAGTATCCTCCTCAAAACAAACCCATGTTACTCCTTTTGATAGGTACTTGATTTTATCTATTTCCCCACCACTATTACTAGGCTTCTGAAAATGAATTTCAATCATGTCCTGTACGCTTTCCTCATCCTCTTCCGTCTCTTGAATTCCTTTCAACAGAATGGTCTTCTTAGAAATCCCACAATAGACCTATTGAGAAAAGAAAACCAAATGTGTATTGCACATCTGCTCTTGCATGTACATCTAAAGGAACTGACAAATACTGGAAACAAAAATACCCTTGATCAGATATGGCTAGGATTTTTGATTACATTCTAAGACTTTGGACAGTATGGTATATTTGTGTCACAGAAAAAAGCAGCAGTTCTGAACTCTATCATACACTACTGAGTTCAATTGGCAATGCACCGAGCCTCCTTAACTGCTGTGTCCTACACTCCTTAACGTGCACAGACACTGAATTTTGGGATCTCTGATGACTCCAGACAGCATCGTTCCATAAAAGTCCATGCCAATACATGATACACACCTGCAGAGATGCTGCTGTGTCTCATAAACACACACTCTACTCAATGCTTTAATTATAAAGGCCTGATTATATATACAATATTGACTTGATTACTGTCTATTCATGCAAAGTAGAAGACAATTTCAGCGAGAATATGATGAGCAAGCAGACTGGTTTTGCAGGAAAAGAAATTATTTGCGTTGAATGAGTGAATGAAAAAATGAATGAGCAAATGTTTCACAGAACAAGGATGGGTCTCTGCTGAGAATATCAACAAGGCCTCTTGTTAGGGGTGAGTATGACAGTGCTTTGTGACTTGGAAAAACACTGTTGAGTCTACTATTAACCCACTTCACAAACAATTCAGTATCTGCCTCCTGTTTAGCACAGACATTATAGTAAGTAATGATATAATTTGATCAAGGAAAGACACACACACCCTTTTAAAATAAATTACAGCTTTCACATTGCAAAACAAAACTATCAGCAGAGCAGCGTGTTGCAGACTCACACTTGCTATTAAGTTTCACCAAGTGCATGACACAAAAGCTTCTGCAGTCCTCAGAAGTGAAAATTCTGCCCGTATCTCCTATTTCCCACGGATCAGTTTTATTTAGGCATTAGCCTGAACTAGATTCTTTTACCTGAAACTTTTCCAAGTGTACGTCAGTGTTTGGGGAAACAGAAACCCTATAGCACCTTCCATTTACAAAGAAAGGATATTTGGTACATCTCACAAAGCCATTAGTTGCTGTAATGGAGAATGAGAAAAAGAGGAGTAAGAATAATATAATAAAAAATGTGTTTTTTAAGTGTATCAAAGAACAGACTCATCTTTCTTATATGGATTTAGAAATATGATAATATATGATAGCACACTTGTAGGTTCTTCATATGCATTTTTTAAAAAGTTTATTTGGCATTTCCAAGAAAAGCAAAATCATTAAATACCCACAAAATCTTCTGAAATAAATCTAAAGCAGCTGCTCTAAATGGATGTGGCTCCACTGATCTTCATAGAATTTCATACAGTTAGGCAATCTGAATGCCTGTCTAACTTCATTGTCATGAAACTAAAATCAAACACATTTTCCTAATTTTCTTTTTGCAGTATAAATGTCTAGCAATGCAAAGAAAAAATAGATTTTTGACAAAGTTAAGAAAGAAATAAAGCTCACAAAGAGCATATTAGGTCATGTCTGATCAAAAAGGAATATGATGAAATATTGCTTTATTTATAGACGTGTGGGTGAACCCACATCTTTTCCTTATGTACTTAACTCTCCATGGGAAGAATTTGCTACATGTGGTGGCTAAGTTAACACAGAATGTAATATGGAATGGAACGCAGAATGGACAGTAAGGCCTGTACATCTAGCTAAAAAAATTACATACTATACCTCCAGGTCTGAGGAACGTAATGACAGCTGTTCTAGACTGCTTGTCATAGTCAACATTTTCTATTTCCCCTCCTCCTCCCTGTTCAGATTTGTAGAAATTCAGCTCTAGTTTGTCTCTCATCCAGTCTTCAGGAATGGATAGCTCAGGTACTTCTGAAACATTAATCTTCTTTCCAGAAACAGTGACATGGAGCTAAAAAATAAATTTTTTATGCGCTTTGTGACTGAAAACACCCAAAAACCTGAACCTAAAGCTTTTTAAGTACTGCAAGTTCATATATTTATAGTTTCATATTTCAATTGATTACCTCAAATTTGATTCCCATTTCAAGTGTAAAAGGCTTCACTCTCACATCTGTTATTTTGTTGTCCATGTTCACAGAATGCTTCCCCATTTTTATTAGTCGCTGGGCAACTAAGGAAAATCACAAGTTTTCAGACATAAAAAACCTTGTTTAATCATTATAAAACCAAAATTATTCCCCAATCTCTTAAGTAAAATCTCCTTTTGCAACAATAAAGGAGAAACAAATAACAAGCAACCACATCCCACTATACATGTCTTCAGGCATGTCTATTTCCATAAAATGTTACTGGTTATAGGCAACAGGTAAAATATTACACTATGTTTAGGGTAGTACAGAATAGCAAAATCTTTATACTGTCAAAAGATGCTCTCATTGTATCAAATATTAGACATTTTGTATTTCATTTAAAATATCTTTGGATGAAAACCACATCACTACCAGGCGCAGAAAGTGCCCATTAGCAATCTTAGATTTTAGTTGAAAGAAATGAGTCTGACACTAGCTCTGTATCTGGAATATACTTGCAGAATGGAGTGACCCACCAAGCAGGCCCAGCCAGACTGCCTGCAGGCTCCTTGCACGCAGGCACCAGGCTGTCCAAAGAGCAAGCATCTCAGTGGGAAGCAGGCAAGCTACAGACTGTGCCATCCCACTGTTGTCTCACATCTACCCATCATCTGATGTGTACACTTAACCAATGTAACTGCTGTCAGTATAAGGTACTGCCCAGAGTAAAGAAAATAACCAAATTCTGCTGTCAAAACACTTTGAATCATTCTTGACAATACTCTGTGAGGTAGAAACATATTCCCAATTTCAAACATCAAGTATTGTTTGCATTAGCTGAGAGCAGAAATCTGGTAATCCAACAAAAACATGCAGAATGCCTGCAAGAATTTTCTTCTACTGATGGGTATCGTAACAGTGAAAGCTTCTCTGTGTATTCTTTCTGTGGCTGTTTTTGATTATTTTTCCCCAAAGAAGTTTATGTAAATCTTTTCACTTTGGCAATGAAATACATCAGACACATTAATTTTATACTTAAAATATGCATCATACCTTCTTCATCTTCAAAAGTAAGTAGTGCCTGGTTTTGATTCAGTCTGAATGGCATTTTTGTAGTTACACGAAAAACACAGTGAGTATTCATATCTTGATAATTATCCTTCATGTCTTCCATGTGAGTGAACTTCAATTTCATTTCTGCTACCTTTTTTTTAATCTAGTATTTTAGAATGAAAAAAAAAATATTGCAGAACAGAAAAATTAATGATAGTCTTTTCTTGAAGTGCTGCATATATTTTGTTTTTTCAAAATTTAAGAGTCAAGCAGATTGAAGTCACGGCTGGTGAAACAGGTATTTCTAATTAAACTGATTAGCTGTATTTGTCTATTTTTGTCAATGAGGTGTGAGTTGTTTTTTTTTCCCCTTTTAATTAACTTTGAACTTAAACATGACCTTTCACAGTAAATCTTCAGTTGAAGACCACAGGGATTTCCACCTACAGAAGTAAGATACTTTTGGTAGCTAAGTATCAGTCACTGTGTTGCCATTTATTTTTGCCTAATTGCATCACTACTCTACAGTAGTGGGATGTCTGCCAATAAACAGCTTTGTATGTTGCCATCTTGGTAAAACAGGTAAGAATATCCACATATTTTGTAACTAGGATAAATTAGAACTGTTCATTAAAATGTGGGTTAGGAAAGGCTGCTTTGACAGACTTGAGGGAGTTTTAGATAACTCTTTTTTTTCCCCTTTACATAACTACTTCAAAATAAAATTCTGTGTAGAAGAAAAATATCTTTTTTTGTCTCAAGATAAAATAACCAGAGTAATTTAAGCATTCCTGCCACCTATCTTCACAACTAGCATCTTATCTGTAAGCCTGCTTTCTTTCCATTTCCTCTTGTGCCAATGGAAAGAGAGACACTCTTCCTGAAGATAATTCAGACACTGGGTGTAGGTCTCAGTCCATATGGAATCTCCTTCTGCAGTAGCCTTGCCTAGTCCAATGACTGCCTTGGAAATTTAGGAGACCAGACTTAACTGACATCTCCTAAACTCAGAAATGTCATTTAGAAAGCTAAAACTAAACTTTAATATTGTTAACATCAAATAAAGTAACACTTCTATAAGAGTTTCAATCTCTATATAAACAACAACAAAAAAAAGATCAGTTTTCATTTTACTGTAAAGTCCCCAAAATATCTGGTTTTGTTCCAATTCAAAATAAAAACAGGTTTTTAAAAGCTGAAATTTCCATAATAGAAGTTCTAATTCCTGAACACCTCAGAATCTGCAGCAGTTTCGCCAAAAGACACTCTGATCCTGAGTTTAAATCTATTTAGTATCACTGATATTTATCTGGTGGCAAATTGAGTTACTTCTGATTTGGAGTACCACGAGAGAGACTATAATCAAGTCCAGCTCAATATAGGCTAAAATAAATGCTACATTTGCCATATGATGGACTTATTACCTTTCTGCCATCCTTTTGCCCAAGAAATTTTAAATGTGACTACTTGACAACTACTAATGCTATATGGTTTTTTTATTCCATTGTCTTCCATTTAATAATTTTCTGCTTGTCTTCATTCCTCTCATGTTTTCTGGATCTCATATGCTTGTATTTATTTCCATATCCTTACCTACCTCCCATTATCTTGCTAGGTAAAATCAGAAAATAAAACTTCAGGCTACATTTTATATTGAAATCAGTAGAAGTTCAAATGCTGAAGATCTGGCCCCAACAATCTAGAACTGGCAAGATGAAAATGTACCCTTCCAAAAGACAAACTGCAAAATGTTTCAAACTTCACCTGACCGTCCCGCAAAGGCACCAAACTACATTCTGCAAGGTCTTCTTTGAGCTTTTCAATTTCTTTCTTAAGCATCGCATTTTCTTGGTTTAGTAGACAGAGTTCTTCCTACAGCCCAGAGTATTAAAGGCAAAATTAAACACACAGAAGACAAAAATATATTTCAACAAAACCTCTAGACATTAAACCCAGTTTCCACATTTAATTATTCTACATGACAGCCATGTATGATACATTTTTTACATAGCTTTAACTATCTGCAATGTAAATTCACTCACTGAGGAACAGTTTCAGTTAAAGTAAATTACAGTAAGAGGGTTTTTGAAAAGAGGCATTAGTGTTTCCAAGCACATACAACGTACCATAAATTGCACAGTGCTTTTCCATAGTTATATCAGTTCCTTACACATGCAAGGTCAGATCCTGTATCAACACACAAGCATTTTATTTTTTTGTACCATGTGTGATCTTAGTAAAAGTTTTTCCCTTTTCTGAAAAGTTTACCAGGTGAGGACAGTTCTGATACACTCTTACTCTTCCCTCTTTATACTCCTTCAGCAAGGAAGAAAGAACATTTCTTCTGCCTCCTATCTGCTACATACTTCCACCACACCAATGAATCCTAAATGGGCACAAAGCCTATGTAACTAAAACCAGTATTTCCTGGTCAGGGAACACAACTGAGCAAAACACCATAGACCTAGTCAGCTCCAACCATCCACGATTAGCAGATGGCTCCTTTAACGTCATCAACCATGTGAGACAAATGTTCCCATTTGGGAACATCACAAGACCAGTTCCCATCAGTGGGAGACAATGTAACCAAAAGCCAGATGATGATAATGATCTCTTCTGGATATAAAATCCAAACACTTAGGGTTGCAGAACCAAAACCAACTTTCAGAAAATCTCACAGCAACCTGAATGTACTTAACCTATTAATTATATTTTAATAGCTGGCAATATTGAAGCCATAATTTCTCACCAGTGATTTACAGACCAAACCAAACTTTGCTGAAACCACCGCCTTGACAGCCTATGCAAACTTAGCCTGTTACTGTACCAACAACTGTACGTGCACATCGAGGTAATGACGAGTCAGTTCTAGAACCAATCATTGCTAGAAAGAAGTGCCCTCTTCAAACAGGTTCTGGCTCTTGCCCAACTCATTTTCACTTAAATGTTAATCCCTTGGGTGCTGTAACATCTTACAAGATGGGCTAGGAGTTACCAAAGCAGTGGAATCAAGCCATTCAATTTTATATGCATCACACAAAGCTGTAACTCGGTTAGTGGAGAATCTTGGAAGAGTGGATTTGTCAGTCTTTACCCTCTGTACAAAACAGGTCTCAGTTTTGCCTTCGCTCTTCCAACATTGCCGTAAGACTTATTTTCTTGCACTGGTTCTTAATCTGCCACTGAAAAACTATGTGTAGAACATGCTGGTCATACAGTCTGCAAACCTGTAAAGCTGTTTAAACTGAAAAGGCAGTATTACTCTTATTTTATCTAATCAACATCTTCTTCACAACTCCTCAAATGCTAACAGCTTTAAGTAAGGCTTCTCCATACCTCAAGAGTGTCCCTAGGCATAATAATGTCCTTATGCTGCTTCTCTTGAAGGTCTTTTATCTTTCTCAGCTCCTCCTCCGCTTTACCATACTCATTATCAGCACTTAATTTACAGAAAAGAAGATGAGCTTTTGCTTTTTCAGCTTTTTCAACTCTTTCCTGGATAGTAAAAAGAAAAAAAAATTATTTCTTCCATGGTAACATACAAAACCTTAAGCAAAACCTTTATTTTTAACATTTGGGTAAATATTTTTCTTAGACTTACAAGTATAGTTACCATTGAGATCAACAGAAGCAGGTAGCATTGAAAAATAGAGAACAAGTTAGACAACCATGTTATATAATTGGGGGAGAGTTTATTTCGCTTTAGAAGGCCAGACTAAAGGCGTTCCAAGTATCTTTTGGCCAATTTTCACAATTCTATATACTTTATAGAACTTGCCTTCCATTTCTTCAGTTCTTCTTTAAGTCTTTCCATCTCATCTTTTGATGGGTCAGGGGTTGTCACATTCTGCAGAAAAAAAGAGGCACACACTAGTTTTTCCCTCTGTTAGGCAGTAACTACAACACATAAAACAATTCAAATGAGTCTTCAAAACAAAAAAACCCAAACCCTCTGCAGCTGCATGAAACATTTTGCCATAGTAGTTGTCAATGTATGTCCATTAATGAAAGTCCTATGTATTTTGCCTGTGTGCCCCTTTGCTGGTTTTCTCCAAACATGCAGGCAAGATTTGTGGTAAGTCAAACATTTTGAGAGATCAATTATATTTTGTCTTATCTATCTTGCTAGAACCTGCACGCCAGAGGATAGCACATATCGAAATTTTTAAAAATGTATTCAGGCACTTAGGTCAAATCACTGAACTATTTTAATGGCTGGACAGGACAAGAATTTACAAAAATGGATCCTGGTCAGTAATCATTATTTGCTTAACTCCCCAACTGAAAATACTCACAGGCTAATATTTTGATAAATAACGAAAACAAGTTGCTTCTATGTTCTTCCACGGAACTAAGCGCATCAAACCCACAGATGTTTATCTATATGCCTTCTCATCAGTTCCTCTAACAGAATGTATATTCAGGCCAAATGAAAAAAAAATTTCAAAACTAGGCTCAGGGAGATTGGACAACAAAAGGTAACATCAAGCAGGAGGAAGGTGATAAACGAAGCACTTCAGAATTTAAGTACTTCACTGTGAGCATGGGAAAACTACAACTGGATAAAGCCCAAGTGGAGAGAAAATCTTCTTAGTTCTGTTTTGTTTCTATGGCTGCAATATTCTGCAGAAAAGAAAAAAAGAATCCAAAGAGACCTGTTGAAACAATCCCTCCCTTATTTAAGATTACATAAAACTTGAACGTGAACCATGAAATTTAGGCATGGAAAAGGTCTAAATTAGATAATCTTGTCAATTCTCTTGGTAATGCTGGGTATTTCCTAAAAACAATAAAATATAAAATAGTTTTTTCCACAACTTTGTCCAGTTTCAAACACCTATTAAGCAACAGCGAAATCCCCATCTGCGTATAACTTAAAACTGGAAAACAATTCCTTTGCTCAAGGGACTGAGTGCAGGAAAGCACTCAGGATGCACGTGCTGCAGCTGGAAGCTGATAAGAAAGGATCCTTGTGTTTTACTGAAAAATGGTCTAAGACAACAGTTTTCAACCTGAAAGCAGGAAAAAAAAATAACATGAAGAATGCAAGAAATCCCAGGGGAAATCCCATCTAAACCACTTGCCACTCTGCAGGAACTGAGTCAAGGGAGGCACCAGGAAAAAGGAAATTCCCCTAAGAAACCTCCACAGAGAGAGATGAGCAAGTGAGGTAGGACAAGAAAAGTCTAACAGAATCTGTAATGGACACTTCTTCGGAATGGGTGTCTCCCTATGCAAACAGGAGACGGGAGTAAGGAATGTCCAAAGTACTACAGGGCAGAAGAAAGTGAGACAAGAAGTTTCAGAAGCACTGCCCTAACAGCCCTTGCACAAACCTTCATTCAGAGATACTATTGTCAAATACACTTTTTTTTTTTTTTTTTTCCAGGCAGTAGATCAGGAAATACTTACAAAACCATTATCTTGTAAAGATAGTGGGGGACTTGTTAAATCCATTGAAACCTGAGGGAACAGGAAAGAATAAATCATAACATTGTATGTGTTGGCACTTTTTTTTAGCAGAATAGACTACCAGAAAGGTACACCAGAAGCTGTGTTGCACTAGAAGAATTTTTAAATGTAAATGTTGTATCATTTTATAGGCAAAAGCAATATATACTGGATACCTGAAGCTTTCTTCCTTACTATGCATAAAACCCAGAAACGTATGTGAGGGAATCTGCATTGCACAACTTAAATTTTTCTGTTCTGAAACCTATGTACATACCTTTATGCTACTTTTGTGGTGTTACACACATGCTTAGCATCCTGTATGCCCTATGCTTCAGAGATTATAACCCTTAAACCTGCTTAACACCCAATGAAAGCACTTCTTCTATACAGCAGATCATGTAAAATCTGCAATCTGTTGCCACGTTTTGTGGAGGCAGATAAAAAGGGGTTTAGGCCCGCTCCTGGCCCGCTGATGCCAAGGCACACAGGTGCCCAAGCAAATGGAGGCCGCAGATGCCAGAGCACTATGCCAGGGGTGAGGCACGCAGGCAATGCTGTCGCACAGCTGTCCAGCTGTGAGCAGCAGCCAGTCCTCGTCCTGACCCAGCAGGACATTTCTGTTGCTCTCACTTGATAATTCTGAGCTTGGTTTTTACCTGACATCACGAACCCCATCGCATTCAACAACAAGGCTTAAAATTGACGCCACCTTTGGTTTGAGGAGCCAGGAATCCCTTTCTGGTTTGCGCTAAGTAACCAAAATGTCCTGACTTAGGTACCGATTCCTGATTTAGGTGAGTAAAGCAGGGTAACTGAGCAGCACCTTCACTCGGCCCCTCCAGAGAGGCCGGCCGGCAGCCGGGGCCCACCTCCGCCGCACCACCCCGCCGTCCCGGCGCTCCGGGAGGCCGCAGGCCGGGCTCAGGGCCGGGCTCAGGGCCGCGCTCGGAGCCGCAGCAGCCCCTCGCCTCCCGGGTGAGGGCGACAGCGCGGCCCCAGCCCGCTCTCCCGTGCGGGAAGGCCGCTTCCGCCCCGAGGCTGCGGGAAAGGCCGCACCAGCCTGGCGCCACCAGAGCCGCCGCGCCGGCTGC
>JAVJGJ010000061.1:41405597-41416744 GCA_035590215.1 Microhierax caerulescens
CTTCATTCTGCAGTAAGTGTTTAAGGTCTCTTGAGTTTTTTTCAAGTCCTTTGGCTGACCACAGTCTGTGCTTGGTGAGTTGGACTGGAGAACCAAACTGACAACTCCCTCCAGCACAGAGAAAGAAAGGGAAGAGAGCTTTAGGATGCGAGTCAGCTTAGAGAAGCCATGAAATGTGGACTGGTATGAGGTGACTTTTTTGTCATTTGCTGTGTTAGCCTGTGGGCACTCATTTTTGAAAGAGATTTTAGGGAATAGCTGCTTTGGGGAAAAAATATTTTTATTTCTGTGATGATCAGTTTGAGCACTGGCTACTCATTGAAGGGGAAGCGAAAAAGCTTTGGTTACTGACTGATCCTTCTTCAGGTAGGTAACTAAAGGAAAGAGTTATGGATCCTGAGAGAGTTGTGACACATTTTGTTGCACAGATCATGTTGCTAGGACAGACTGGACTTACGATGGGAGCTGTCAGGTGGCAGGTATGAAGTGTGTGGGCTTCAGCATGGGTGGGTGAAAGTACCACGTGTCTTTCACTAATAGCTCTTAGATTCAGGAGCACAAAATGCACCCAAGATTGTAGCCGAGCAGTCTGACACAGTTGACTAAATTCAAGATTTACTATCTATTTAGGTACTCATCATAGATACGCTGCAGTTATGAACAAAATTTGGGCAGTGTCTTATGTCCTAGGCCAAGAAAAAAATAAAGCATACTGCTTTCAGGTTTCTTTTAAAACTAAGCTGGCTATCTTTTAAATGTTACCCTCAAAATCGCAAACAGACTTGTACTCATTGGCCGAAGTATTTTGTATGGTTAGCAGTTAATCAACACTGACTGTTAAAGAAATTAGTCCTCAAAAAGTCAAAATACGCCAAATAGTTGGAGAAGGAGTAGAAACTGACTTTGTTGCTTGCAGACATGGCTTCTACTTTCAGAGAAGAGCAGGAGGGGCTGTATAGCAGCGAAGCAGTGCAGTGAAATAGGTTGGGCTCTGTGTGCGCACTTGAGGAGGCCTGCACAAGAACAGCCAGATCAAGGTTTTCAGAACTTTTGCTTTCATTGACTATACAAAGGGAATCTTGGGTTGCGCTCTGCTTGGATAGCAATCACCTTGTGCCACTGAATTCAGTGGCAATTTCATCCATGGTGTAATTAATTATTATGGCAGTTTCAAATGTCCTTATCTGTTTTTTAAGATAAGTGGATGACCCTGTATTTGAGATTTTTTTTAAAAAATCATTCTCTGCTTTGACAATGGATAACTATGTTTACTATTGCTTTATAAACACAAAGTTGGTTACTAATGAGTAAAAGGGAGAGGTTTAGCTGGAGTAGCCAGGGAGGAGGAGGTGATTATGGTATGACCTAAGTACATCAGATTTCAGATTTAAATGTCAGAGTGGCAGGCTGTTCTCCAGTAACTATGGTCATGTGGGAAAGTCACTGCTGATCTGAAAGAGCCTTATTTCTCTAAACTCCAGGGAATGCAGCAACACCAATCTGTTTACATGGCCTGCTTTGGGATTGTGTTTGTGCTTGTTTGGTGAAGGAAATTTCTTGGAGATACTGAATTGGGCCAGGTTCCTTAACTGAAGTGGAGTTGACTCAGAGTTGATACTTTAATTGATTTCTGATGTGTTGTGAATTTATGGTGTTAACCACATATGAATCAGAATAAAAGGAAAAGCATTGATTTCCTAACTCTGAAGAATCTAGCTAAAAGGCAAAAATCAAGAAGTAAAATATTGCATAGACTACAAGGAGCTTTAAAACTCTTGGGATTTCTCTGAGCAGTCTGCATCGATACCAGACTTGTTCTTCATGAGTCTGAAAATGATAGTCTTGATGAGCCTAGAAATCTGAACTTGAAACTTCAAAAGAAAACCATGACCCTACTGGCAGCACAGGATTAGGACTCATCTGCAGCAGGAAATAGTGATTAAGTTGGAAGAATTTACAGCCATGCACTTACCTTTATTGGTACCAAAACAATTTGACCATACCGCAGCTTCGGGACAGTAACTGTTGAGAATCTCATGGCATTACCTTCAGAGTATTTTGGTTCTTTTAAAGTTAGAACCAATCCAAAGAAGGAAATAAATTGAATTTAGGTACTGTTGTGGTTTAACTCTAGCTGGTAATTAAGTACCACGCAGCTGCTTGCTCACTCCCCCCTCACCCAGACGGATGGGGAGGAGAATCAGAAAGGAATGTAAAACTCAAGGCTTGAGATAAGAATAATTTAATAATTGAAATAGAATAAAAATGAAAGAACAATAATAACAATGGTGACAATAATAGTTATAATGAAGGGGGGGAGGGAGAAGAATAAAATCCAGAGGGAAGGGAAGAAAGGAACACATGGTATACAATGCAACTGCTCACCACCCGCTGCTGGATACCCAGCCAGTCCCTGAGCAATGGTCTGTCCACCCTGGCCAACCCCCAGGTATATATACCAAGCATAATGTGCCATGGCATGGAATACCTCGTTGGCTAGTTCGGGTCAGCTAACCTGGCTGTGTCACCTCCCAATTCCTTGTGCCCTTCCAGCCTTTTTGCTAACAAGGCCTGAGAACCTGAAAAGCCCTTGACTTAGTATAAACATTACCTAGCAGCAACTACAAACACCAGTGCCTTATCAACATTGTTCTCACATCAAAGCCAAAACACAGCACTGTACTAACTACTAAGAAGATAATTAACTCTATCCCAGCTGAAACCAGGACAAGTACTTAGATCATAACTGTCGTAATGAAAACCCTGCTCAGTGCCCGTCTGATCCTTGAGGTACCCCAGCTGCAAAGGAGTCTCATTCTTCAGAGAGATCTAGTAGCATCTTAATGTTGGCAGTTCTGAGTGCTTTAGCTTGATAATGCTTAGAAGCCACATTCAGCCTCAGAAGTGTTCTGATGGCATGTATGTTACTTTCATACTCAGACAGAATAATGTTCCACAACTAACCAGTTTATTTTGTGCTTTCTTTCAAAACCTGGCCAACAGAGGCTAGTGATGCCTTCAATGCTTGCCTCCAAGATTTGCAGAGTCTGGAGAACGGTTCATGCTTTTGTAGATTATTAGTGCCTGGAAAAAAAAAGAAATAAAATTTCAGGTTGTTCTTCAAGGACCTGCTTAGGTATTCTGTTCACATATTATCACACAAATGCTTTGCCTAATAAGCAGGGTACAATCATGATTCCTGTTTATGACTGTTGGTTTTTTTTTTGCTGAGATCTTTGAGAAGTTTACACACATTCTAAGAACAGAGATCCCATGTTCCAGAGCAACTAGTATCGTGTGGTAAGAGCACTGTTCCAGCAATCTGGAGAAATGGGTTTGACCTCTGTGAGTCCAGTGAACCCAAGTGCCCCAGTCCTTTGCACTTTGTCTGGCAGCTAGCCTACCTAAAAGGAATGATGATTGCTGTACCACTTCCCATCCTTAGTGATCCCCACGAAGTTATTGGGGAAATAACATGCTACAAACCCTGGGCAAATAGAAATGTCTTCTTTCTATCCTTGGCGCAATGCCAGGCCCTGGAGAGGAACAGATTTGTAACTTACATTTACTGTATTCTTCGTAACTGTAGGTGGTATCTTGTGCAGTGCACGGACTTCTAAGCAGCATTGAAAATCACCACAAGGATAGTTCCAGGTCACACTGCTGAGATGCCAAAGTCTGTAGTTCATCAAACCCTGATGCCAAAGAGACACCAAGAACTCACAGATAGTGTAGTGGTGTCTCTAAAGAAGCTGTCCTAACTATCCTTCTTTTCCCTATTTCTCCTGTATCTTGCATGTTCGTGCAGCCACGTGGCAATCTAGACTGGGAAATGAACCAGCTTAAAAACTAACCCTGAACAAAGTTGGCTTTAGCTGGCTTATTTCTCCAGTCCAGTTCATCCTGTGGTCAAAAAACAGTGTGCCATCCCAGGAGGGGGTGGCATGCAGCAGGGTCAGTAGGCTCAGCAGGGTTGAATAACAACTTACTTCAGTGGTGCTGCCAGCATGACATAGCTTAGAGCACTCATCAAAATACAGCCTCATTGTCTGATGTGGTATAGGGTACCTCAGTGCCATAGAGGAGGCTCCAGATTTTGGTTCAAGGGGTGTACATTTTCAGCATCACAAAACATAGTTCTTTTTTCAGTCCATTTTTCCAGCAAGGCAAGAGAGAAAACTGTATCTGGCAACGAACATCCAGCAGCTTTAGATGTCAAGTATCTGCCTCTTATAAATGTACAAGTTCATTTCCAACACAAGCAGCGTTATTAAATAAATATACCAGTCTACATTCCTTACAGGAAGGGTTCTGAAATGTGTCCAGCAAGACTTGGGAAGGTTTCAGCTTCCCGAGGATGTGTGTCCCAGAACACAGTACTATGAGGCAATGCAGTGGTTTAGTAAACAGTCCCAGCACGACTGCTAGAAAGCAAACAATGAAGAAGGAATCATCTAAGATGCACGTTGTTAGGCTTGAATCACATTCCAGTTCTTTGGCTATAGATCACTGTTTGTTAATGAAATACTTCTTTCAAATAACATTTTTTAGTGAGGATTATTGGTTTATATAGGCAGAATAAATTCCAGCATACAGGCCATTTTGCAGTGAGAAGACATAAATGAGAGTAGGAGAGTAAGAGAGAGGGTAGAGGAGACATGCCTGTCAGTAATATTATTCTATGCTTCTATCTGATTTAATGAATGAATAGAAATCAATAGTTTATATTCCTTAGGAATAAAAAATGTTGCCTCTGAAGATCCCAGGTGTGTCCCAGGCTAACCACTGGCCATGGCATAGAGTGTAACAGAGGGCAAAGTGTTTCTTTGGTCTGTCTCTGGCCTGAATGATCAGTTCTGAAATTGCCCGTATGAAAAAAAAAGATCCTTTCCATTTCTTGCCAAACTTTGGAGTCAGCAGGATTTCTGAATGAATACTTTATTGAGATAATCTTTTGGGGAATGCTTAAATAAGTGCCTTAGTCTCTGGAAATGCTTTTTGAAAGAGATTGTGAGGTTTCCTCCTTTGTTTAATTTCCAAAAAGTATTTTAAATAGACCATTCTTCATGAAGGAAACACTGTGTGTAAAGCAGATAAGGTCCTGTCTTAAATAGAAAGACATGGTACAGATGAGATAAATTAAGAAGTAAATATGTGTAAGTTAAAACATGAGAATTGCTTATGTAGAGGATATCTCTGGGAAGTAAAGTAATCCCAGTATTATATAGCTTTGGCCTTAATGTATTACTGGAAAAACCTCAGCATTCTAAATTGTGAGGGAAGCTCCCTTTGCCTGAAAAACTGTTAATAAGAATTGAATGTATTAGGTTTAGTTTATTAACACCACTGGTTTGGTCAGTTCACCTCAATGCCCAATTCAGACAAACCTTAGGATTTTATAAATTATATACTGATATTCCAAGTCTTACCTTCTGTAAGCTTTAACAAACCTAACCTAACTGGGAAAATCAAGTAAGTAAAAACGAAAAGCTCACATTTTTAGAGAATGCAACTTCTCTTTCCAACTTCTGCCTCCATCCTTACTTATTAAGTCTTTTAACAGAGCCCAAGTTGCAGAATGCTGAATAGCCTGCCTGCAGATATTTGTATCTAATTCACTTTCTTTTACTCTTCTTTTTAGTTGAAAGGCACAGTGTGAATCCAAGGATTAACCAATGCTTTTTCTTACTCTTCTGTGGAAATCCCACTTCCTTCTCCTTCTCCACAGGGATACCTCCACAGACAGGTCCTCCAGAGTAAATATATATATATATCTATATAAATGGTTTCACGGGTTTTGTTTCTTTTTCTTTTTATCTTTTTGTTGTTGTTGTTCTTTTTCTTCTTTTACTTGTTCTTTTTTTCCTTTTTTTTTTCAAAATAACCCAGGGTTTAATTGTTTGGGATGAACTTGTATTTCACTTTCTTCCTGTGCTTATGCACATAAAGTGCACTTTTGAAGATAAAGATACAACAGCTGTTAGCCCAGCTCATTTCCAAATGAAGTGTTACAAACTCTTAAGAGCTCTCTTTAGTTTTTGCAGGTTTTTTATGTCACTGATTCTGGCTGAAGATACTTTGCTCTGTCCAGCTCTTAAATAAGTGGCTTCTTTCCCTGATACTCTGTTTTAGATCTGACAAGTTATCATGGTTACATGTTAAATCAACATTAAAAAATGTCTAGTCTGATGTTACTCACAGCTGAAGGCAGCCTTAGAATACAGTGAACAAATTTGTATTTTTACTATTTCACTACAGAAAACTGACTAACTGACTAATTGTAGGGAGGAGAAAACTGAATAAATTTGGGTAAAAAGCAGTCATGGAAAGAAAGAAAATATATTGAAAGAGGTCAAATATTCATTTCAACTCTTTCAAAATGAAGCCATTTCATTTTTCATTTCAGACATTTTGGAAAATAGCTATATTTCATAATTAAGTTTTTTAAAAACCTGAAATGAAAATTAAGTTTTAAAATCAAACAAAATAAAAAACTTGACCCAAAATCAGTCTGTTTCACTAGAAAATCACTTTCTATTTTGAAATCACAGATAACTTTATTACTTTATATCTTTAATTTGTTATGTTTGGCCAGAAAATAGAAATTCATGGGGTTTATTTCTTTACTTGGATCTCTGCATGAACATTTCTCAGTAATTGCCTTTTCCAGTATGAGTGTGCCGGCAACAATATGGTCTTGCATCAAAACATAGGATATTCAACATGCAGTGAAGTTTCGGTAAGATTTGTATCATCCTAGCTTTTGGGGAAAGATGATTCATACAGCTCTGAAGTTTCATTACAGTGCTCTAAATTTGGGATATTGATTTTTTTATTTGATGCAGCTGTTAATAATCAGAGAGAACAGAGCATACGGTTCGTGGAATGACAGCTGGAAGTCCTGCTCAGAGTGCCAGCTCGATAGCTTTTAAAATACTCTGCTAAAGTTGGACTGCAATTCCAGAAGATACCTGGAGCTGTTCCGCAAACAACTGAGTTTCAAAACCTACACATTCCACCTATATGGAAGCACATACATGAAAACAATTGAGGAAAGCTTGAGAAACAAAGCAGCAAACAAAAGTTAGCCTAATTGTCATTAGAGTAATCCATGGCGGCAACGCTACCAAGGACAGCCTTTGATTATTTTTTTTTTTGCTGCAGGCTGAGTTTGTATACTTAAAGATACTGAATTACAGCCTGGAGATTCATCTCGCTTTTGGCCCAGATGCAGATTACAGTTTTGTCATTTGAATCAGCTACACTGGGTTTGTGATAGTGCAAAGTTTTTCTAAAATTGTGTACTCATGTATATACATCTTTAAGTGCAGAAATTCATATGCCAGTAAGACACTTATTTGAAATGGTATTTAAAGACTCCTTGCACTGAGAAATCTTTCTGTCTTATTTGTTCATTACATCTGCAAGAATTCCCTTTTTATCTTTTCACCTTCAAGTGGCAAGAAATTCTAATTTTTCATTTATATTCCCATTTTGATATTTTTTTCTTCAGTGCCTGGAGTGGTATTTAGTAATATTTATTGTCAGTTCTTTCTTAGCAAGATAAATATCAAACAAATACAAATCAATTATATTGTAAATAACAGGGAAACACAGCAGCAACTATAACACTACTGAAGCCTCAGAATTGCTAAGCATGTTTACCAGCAATTAGCTGAGTTATTTTTATCCATTTTTGACACATTGTATATGATGTTGGTTCAAAAGAACTATAGTTTATGGAAGTATTTGCACAACTCCATGAATCTCTCCTGAAAGGGATTGCTTTGCCTATTTTAATTGCTACTTAGGAGTGAAGTATTCTAATGGTGTGCTTGATGGCCCAAAACTGGGAGCTGGCAGACTGAACGAAGCAGTCAGAACATGAAAAACAAGGACAAATAAATACAATTAAATGAAATTTGATCAGTCACAATCTGCCAAGTATGTGAACAAAGCAAACGGGCACTTTCGTAAACATGTGAAGTGGAGCAGGTTGAGACCACAATCAGGTAAAAATGACTTAATGGAGAGATGTTACTATGGGATAGGATAGTCCATTTTCTTTTGTAATGAGACAAACGACAAAGAAAATATACCTTAAAAAAATAAGTAAAGCAAGGAGAACACCAGCTCCATAAAAACACGTGTACATCAGAATAATCTGGGAGGTAAACAGCGGTGCACAGCCATGGGAAATCAGTAAATATACAAAACACACAATGATTAGAAGAGGGAAGTGTGATGTTATCCACAGTAAATGACTTATTAGTATTGTACAACAGACTGCAAAAGCTGGGGATTGCCTCTTATAGGTCTAGACTGCTAATGGGTCATGCCTTTAATGAAGATGCTGATGGTGATTGTCAGTGACTGTCTAGAGGAAAGAATCCAAACATTCCTCATTTCAGAAGGAGTAGGAATAATCCATACCATTATAAAACCATTTCCAGCCAACTGGTGCAACTGGGCATTTCCAGGGTTATGACGCAATGCCAAGAATATTAGTTAGCACCCTACTGAATGCTGTAATCATGGTATTGCATGCCTAAGGCAGGGATCAGAGACACCAGCTTGTTTTTCTTGAGCTCACAGGATGTGAACTATGCCCACGCATATAGGCAAATCCATAGCCTAACTTGTTACAGAAGGTTAGAAAATGGGTGACAGAGATCTGATATATCATACTAAGCAAAATAAAGGAAGACACAAAAAAAGCTGGTAAAATACTGAGTCACATGGCATTAGGAAAAGACTGAACATTGATTTCCTAAGAAGCTGAAGCAGACAGCAGGAGGGAGGAGAGAAAATGAATGTGCAGTGGGGTAGGAAATTGGTGTTGCAGACATAAAAGGACATCTTAAGCAATAACTGCTGAGGCTGATCCACTGAGTATGTTATCATGATATTCATCTGTCCGGGTTTCAGAAAGGACTTGAGCATAATGCTGCAAAGCAGATTGATGAGTGTGGTTTTCATGGGACTATCCTTGAGCTAACAAGGCAACTTGTTAAGACCCGGGACAGGTACTGCCGCTGCCATGTCAGTGTCTAGGAGGGTAAGCTAACATTTGGTTTACCAAAGGACATCCCTGTGGAAGATCCTTGTACTCAATTACAAAATCCAACATACCACACCAAATGAGGAGTAAGATAATAACAAAGCAAATGAAAAGTAGTAGAGGGAAAAATCAAGAGAAGGAATAAGTAATGGCTGATAGCTTTTGAGAACAGGGAAGCACAGAGTGCTGAAGCTGCCCAGAAGAGTGATGGGGTTTGACTCCAGTGCATGTCTGAAGGCAGTACTAGTGCCTGGCGAACCTGGTGACCAGCTTCCAGGCAAACCAGCCTAGGACACAGCATGGGGAGGTTTGTCCGAAACTATAAACGAGCTTTTCCAGATCTAGGGCATTGGTCTGAAGTTCTAACCGGGTAACCTCTGTCCATGTGGGATTCCCAGGGTGAGGAGGACATCCTGGCACAGAGTAGGCATAGGTAGGTGTGCTTCTGAATAGGAGAGCAAATCTTAGCCTGTTTTTTGTAAAATGAGCTGCTGGTGGTGCGGTAATGCTGCAACCCAGGGCATTAAAAGGCATTAGACTCAAGGAGTCTTGAAGGAAACAGTGGAAGAAAGAGCCTGAACAGGTAGCCCCTAGTGATTTAGGGATTTGCCCTTTGCCCTGCTTCTAGGACTGTCCCTGGACTCTTTATGCATTTTGCACAGCTGTAAAATTTCTATAGCCACCGGACAAAATGCATGATGAGTTCAGTGGCCTCCAGGTCTTCCAAAGTGCTGAGTTTGGGGAGAAGTGATGTAAAACTGAGCTATCCAGTTCTACCCTGGCTTTAATAAATACCTTTATCTACCAAAATCTAACAGGAATACTGATCAGAAGCAATGCATTAAGAACACAGAGCAGGAGACATTTTGATAACGTTTTGGCAATTTTTCTGAAGGATTTAGGTACCTGGCAACATTTTCACAAGTATTTGTGCATAAATTCATAGGAGCATTTTGCTTCTGAAAATTCACTACCTACCTATGCACATCTTAGGTTTGAAAATAATTTTCAAAATCTAAATTGTTAAGAGATGGACAAATGATTGGGATTTAAAGAAAAACAGAGTGAAAACCAGTGGCCAGATAATTCAGCATGTGTATGTTCTGAATGCCTACCGGAGGCTCACTTAATGGAAAGGCTCTTAGTTCACACACTTAAATTAGATGCTTAGAGTTAAATAGTGGGAATATGTCTGCTATGTTGTATGCCAATAATTATAAACACAGAAGATTAAAACAAGCCCTTATGAATGCTTAGTTACTTTAACTATAAAGAAAAAGTAATTAAAATGGTAAAGATAAGTGTTTGCTTTGTGGGAAATACTCGGTCAATTTTGCAACAACTTATGCAATATTTCACCAAAAATTCAATGTGAGTAATGTGAATTTTTAGTGTGATCTTTAGCTGTTAGTTCATTCTGTCCACTTGGTGTGTTTTAACTGTTGCCAGGGCAGGGATCATTCTGCAGAAGTGATTATTCACTGCAGTTTATTAACTGTCATTTGTAGGCATGAATAATTATCTCTGCTATTTCACACATGGGGGGATTTCTTAGAATTACCCAGTTTTTAAAGCATACAAGCTTACAGGAATGTTTACTTTCCCAAACTGCTTGAACACAAAGTCTTTCTTGCAAAAATTGTCTCCATGTGGTTGAAGAGTCACCAATTATTTGACTCTAATCGGCTTCACCAATGTAAAAGTAGCTAATATACCATGTTTTAAAAAAAGTATTGTTGTGGAAATACTAGATGTTTTATATGTAAGTTTGCCAGACAGTAATATCTTTATGGACATGTTTATTAAAAAGAAGTACATTGTCTTTTAAACCTCTGATTATTAGGTCTTTTTTTAATGTGTGTATTACAGGCATGTACATACCTTCAAAATCTTCCTTGTGTCTGAGCACAACCTGGTGCTTAGCATAGCATAAATGTTTAGTTGATGAGGTAAAACAGCGTTTTGCTAGGCAGACTTTCTTCTGGGTACCGAACTGTCTCGGAGGTCACATGTGGCTTCAGTGTTACCAGCTGCAGGAACATGGAGGAACAGGTCTCTGTACCCGTGGTTCAGGCAGTGAACCCTC
>JAVJGJ010000061.1:41416749-41438546 GCA_035590215.1 Microhierax caerulescens
GATCTTCCTCTTGGCACTGAAGCCGGTTGAGTTTCCCAGCAGACAGGAGGACTTTTCTGTGATGGCACTGCTGGGTAACAGCTTCCAGAACACAGGTTCAACATTTCCATCTGCTTGAGGATATTTGAACCTGCATAGCTTAGCTGCAAAGGCATGTGCCTATCAGCAGCCTGTAGATATTTTGAGGTAACTCTCTCTTAGTGTTTCCCTTTAAGCTGATCCACTTTGGCTAAAAAGCTAAATACTCCTTGTATCCAACAGGAGGAGAAAAGCATTATTCAAAAAATGCTGGAAGAAGGTGGCATGGGTCATGATTTTTCATACATTGGCTGTTTGATAACTAGTATTCAGTGAACAAAATTCAAGTCTCCTAACTATGGTTCTAAGGGACTAAATTCTGTATGTGTGACTCTATGTATACATTAATTTTGCAATTGAATATTAAAATTCTCACATACACACCAAAAACTTTTGCAGTTTGCTTTGCAATGGCTGGAGTTGCAAGTTATTTTTTCTTTTAGGAGTTTCTTGGTAATCTTTGGAGCCTGTTTGTCTTGGCATTCCCCTATGGTATTACCTATTCTTCAGTATCATACTCAAAATCTGTGTTTGTAGCATTTTGTGATTTTTAAAATATATTTATGTAGTTTAAAAATGTAAACATAGAAGAACATCCATGAGGCACTTCTAAATTTTATATTTGTATATATTTTTAATTTTGATAGGTTCAGCTATTTTACTTAGAAATACTGTCGCTATAGGACTTCAACTGGCCAATATTTTAACTTGGCAAATGTTCAGATTTTTTGTAAGTGAAACCATTATACTCTCCTAACATCTGCTCTTAATAATCCCAAATGTTTTTGGTTGGTTCTGTTTTCACATGAAGTTTTTGTTTGTCTTTTTTTAACTAAAGCACCATTACACAGAATGGTTGATTCTTATCTCATTGATATAGCTGATAAAAATGGACATTGATTTCAATGAGAATTAGACTATAAGACAAAGCAGAATAAGTTTTAAAATATTTAGTTATAAGACAAAATACTCACTGAAAGATTAACTTACATTGTGACAATAAATAGTAAAATCATTGGCCAAATAAGTTCTCATGTTATAAAATTTTTCTGAAATTGCATCATCTGAAGTATATAGGAGAAAACGTTAGGAAGTTTCGTTAGAAATTCTTTCCATCTTCCCTTTAAGTATGACAAATGTGTGACAAATTAGAAAACCTGTTCTGTAAATTCATGAGTTTCTCACTAGCCCAAAACTTAGATATGTTTCATCAATTCTTTTCCACATCTCACCATTTTGGCAACTCTTTTCAGCTTTCATTGAAAGAGAAAACATACAAGCAAGGAGAGATTGGCAAAGCAGATTAATATATTTGGTAGGCCTACACAATCTCATTGGTTTCTTTCATTTTGGATGCATTTTCATACTTAAAGTATCTTCTTGTCAAAGGCATTTTAAATGAAGTAGGTATTTTCAAAACCTTACTTGTTATTTTTAAAGGGAATTTCACTAACAGCAAATGTCAAACTAGGATTTTGTATAAACCAAAAATGTCATCTGGAAAATATACGACACAATTCTTCACTATCTGACACTGCAGTGTTTCATTGGAGTACTATGTTTAGTTTTGGCATGGCACTTCAAGAAGGATGCAGGCCACCTGGAAAGAGTACAGGGGAGAGGAGCAAGAGTGATCAGGAGTCTAGAAAATATGACCTACAGGCAAGATGAAAAGAGCAGCCTGTTTATTTTTAAGGAGAGACCTGAAGCAAGGTACAATAACATTGGTAACTTTTTCTGCTACAAAGAGGCAGTAAAGAATCTGTTACTTTAGTCTGCTGAAGCAAAGAGAAGAAACAAGCTGAAGCTGCAACAGGAAAGGTTTTAGTAATACAAGTTGTAGTTGTTTTGATGAAGGTATTTAAATTGATAGGAAGAGTTAAGCACCAGGAGGCTGTGGGATTGCCACCACTGCAGGCTGGTAAGTACAGGCTACGCAAGTATCTGCCAGGAATAACTCGTGTGTAATTATTTCTGCCACATGGCATATGGTTGGGATCTGATGGTTCTTAAGGTCCCCATGGAGGTCCTGGAGTGTGGGACAATCCTTCAACTTGTACCTTGACAACTCAGTTAGTGAAAAAAAAGAAGTTTAAAATAAAATAGCATCTGTTTAAAATCAGATAAAAATAAGATAGCACTGGAAGTGACCTTCTTTCAAAGAATACCAAGTCCACACTCCTCCTCAAACATCATCTCAAAATAAGTTAGATGTTCTGTTTGTCTGGCTGTTCTAAAACTTCTCTGGACTTACAGTTTGAAATTGTTTTCTGCTTTTCAGACTAAATTAAACTGTAGGTGGGCTGGGCTGGGCTGATGCTGTCATTGGATTAACTTTATCCTTTCTTTAGGTTAAATAGTTCTTCCATTCTCAGATCTCTCACAATGTAAATTCAGTCAGTGCAGTCATATTTGCCCCTTTCACATCTGCTATTTTAATTTTTTTCTTGTAAGACCAACTTAACCTTAATTCTTTCACTGTCTCTTTCCCTGCACTTCTTTTCCTACACTTTCCACCAAGTATTTTTTTCTGAGTGAGTTTACAGTTTCTTGTAAAAAAACTCCCAGTCAAAGGCCTTTCACTCCATGCCTTTCTATTCAAATACATCATTGGTATCATTCTCAAAATTATAAACAGTATAATTGGAATATATTATGTATCACCGATAGTAATATATGAGTCTTAGAGTACAAAAGCTATGAATATTTTCACTGTTTTCATTCATTTATAAATGGAAGAAAACTGAAAAGTTTAGGTGCTTAATATTTAAATTAATGCAAAAGAGATTCGTGACCCACATACACTACTGTTATGTTTTTAAAAATTCCTTCATCCTCAGTGGTTCATCCATTAAACTGGATTGTTTTTTTCTCTCTGTCATTGCCATTAGTCTGTTATCGCTGTGGGCTTCGTACCACAGTTTGAGAACTACCATGTTAGGTGTCCACTTCAAATGCTAGTCAAAATAACAGAATAACTTTCAAACAGTATTTCTTAACATATGTATTTATGGAAAGAATTAAGGAAAGCTTTCCCCCCCACAGTTTATATAAGATTCGTCTGGGATATATTTAAATGTGGAAAACTTGGAAAAAAACGTAAGAAAATACTGTCAGATGAATGTCTCGAAGTGCTCAAGTACAGCTGTGGAATATCTTCTTGTTGGTGAGAGGTTCTGCTAGGATTCTCAGATAAAAACTTCCATTTCCAGCTCACTTGGGAGGCAGATGTATAGGACTGAATGTGTTACTTTATTGACATTGCAAGTTGCACAGACTTACGGCTAGGCTGAATCTGGACCGTATGTCTTATGTTAATGCAACACAAGAGCAAACAATAAGTTGTTTCCTCATGTATCAAAATATTCACCATACCCAATTACTCTTCCCTATAAAACATGCTGAACCCTGTAGAGCTTTTGTTACTGTCTGACAAAGATGGAGTTTATTCATTTGAGGGATTATTCAGAGGATATTAAAATAGACATCTGAATCCTGACTTCAAGACTGGGTGACCTCTCCTGACGCCTTACAGCCTCAGTTATTCTGTGATTCATAAGCCATTGTATTTCTACGGACTTATTAACAGATAGCCTTGTTCCTCCAGGGAGGAATATATTCATTCAAACATTAGACCTTCAAGAGATGCTCTCAGCTACTCTCGTTATTAGAACTGTGTGATACTTTATGTCCTTTATGGAGTTCCTTTTTTCTAACTGAGGCCTTTCAGTTAACTGAAAGTTATGAAGTTCCTTTTTCTAACTGAGGTCATTAACAGTTAACTTCAGGAAAAAAATATTTTTTCATTAACTACTGCATGAGTGTCTTGCTCAAGAATTTTGGTATGGTGGTCTATTACAAATCATCTCCAAGTTGGTGTGCACTCCCTGCTTTCATGAGTTAGTCACTATTAACACATATTTCTGATCTTGTAGGATTGGCACCCACCTACCACAGAACAGTTCCCTGTGGTATAGACATCCGTCTCTGGTCTAAGATCATTAAGCTATCAACTCACATTGAGAGGAATGTCATCCAGAGGAATTTGCATGGAATGGCAAAGAGAAAAGGTGTCCTGTGCAGAGAAAGGCATCCACATCATACTTCCTTCAGGAGAAAACTTAGGACAGTCTAAGAGGATTCTCTTCACCTGAGTCAGTAATTTGTCTTTTAGATTACCAGTGAATGACACTGCTGTTGAATTTTCACTTTCCTTTGGTTTCCGTTCCTTCCCTCATGCCTCTCTATTGTTTCCAGGTTCCCAGAAAATACCATTAATATGTCACAACTCCAAGCCAGCAAAAGCTAAGTGCCAACCTCCTTCAGCTAATAAGAAATGAATGCTCCAGAGCAACACACTCAGCACTCTCTCCTCCATTCACCACCACCCCCCAAAAGCTTATACTGGCATCTTCACAACTGACATCCCAGGTCACCTCACACACAGGTCTTGGATATGAATGTTTACAAAACAACAGACTTCTACTTGTATGCTTTCACAGAATAAAGTTGAATTAGGTCTCATTAAAAAATCCTGGACTCTTATCTATTGGGCATTAGAGTAGAAAGCAAGTACAAATAAAGCACCAATCCTCAAATCTAGATAGAAGAAACAGAATAGGGCTCCTGCCTGTATGCAGTGAGGCAAGTCCCTCAAATGCTTTCTTGGTTTGCTGTAAGAGGAGCCGTAAAGTGTGTGGGGATGATCAGCGTGGTGGAGACTGGTGAACAAACTGGCCAGCAGTATCCCTGGTCCCAGCATCCCGCTCTGTGGTAGCTCACTAGCATGGTGGGAAGGACTGTAAGCCACTGTGCCCCGAGTGTCCCAGGCTGACCAGAAGGAGCCAGCAGGCTGTCATCACCTTTCAGGGATACCTGAGCGGGAAGTCCCAGTGCCGGGCCTTGCCATCAGAGCACACGTGAGCTCTGTCAGGAGCGAGAAGACACGTGTACGTTGTACACCTCCTGCTGCGCACCGAAGGTTCGAACCTGAGTGGGTAAGACAACAGGAATGTACAGGTAGGTGAATATTTTGATAACAACTTTGCTGTCATCAGTGAGTGCTGAAGAGTGACAGGTCAAGACATCAGTACTTTGGCAGAAGGTGCCTTGCTACTGTGATGCAGGGGAAAGGCGCTCTCTCAACTTCATTTCCTGACAGCTCTCACTTTCAGCATCTGGTGGGAGGAATACATCTATGTGTCTGTGTATACACTGTAGCTAGGCATTCATCACTTTATGTTAAAGCTGGAGTGATGAAGAGTATCTTCCTCATTGGTACAGGTCATCTGTGTATGATATATATGAGTAGGCACTGAGTCCTCCACCCTTTCCTTTTCATTTATTTTAATTTGATTGTGTTCATGGTCATGAGCACATCTTTTTCTGTAGCTCCTGACTCAGAATTCTGTTACCAATGTTATCAGAACTGGAGAGCAGAGTCTTCCAATGGCTGCTCAGAAGTGTGGAACACAAGTCCAATTTCCATACTCTCATCTTTCCCCCTTTCTGCTCTCCCACTCACCCACAAGCAGCAGCTGCAGAATTCCCTTTCAGCCAGAAGGGAAGACAAGCAGACAGCTGTCACGCTATGAATCAGATTTGAAAACTGTGGTTTGGAGGGGAAGATTTAGCTTTATTTCCCAGTTGCAGAACAAAGAGCATCTGTTTTTGACACTTACAGTTTTATGCTGATCTGAGAGTTTGACTTGCAATTACAGATTCCATGTAGGGAAACTGAATTCAAATAGCCAGTGCAAAATATTCTCCTTACGTTTTTTCATTGATTAGGTCACTGTGAAATTAAATCCAAATTATATACGAAAGAAAAGAATGTTTAAATGAGAATGGTAGGTTGTATGTGTGATTCTCTTTGGTCTTGTAACTGGTGTGACTAAAAATGCTATAAGCAAATAAACTGGGTATTAGTTTTATCGTTTTATGGAATTTGAAGACAGCGAGTGCTGAAGAATGAACAGTTTCTGGCTTGAAAAATGTCCATGTGTGCTGCAGTAGTGAGGGATAGAATGGATTCTTGGACACGCTGGGAATCGAGAGAGCCAAAAGTGAGTCACATGGACGACTGCAGACATCACATTTAATTGTGTAATAATACTACAGCAAGCACAATTGGAGCAGGCGTGCTGACCTCACAGCTGAAAGCACTATTTAAGATCTGGCTACCAGATGTTCCAATAGGATCTAGCCAGCTGCTAGCAGAGGTTACCCTGAGTGTTTTAACAGGAAATATTTACAGCCTAGTAGTTCAGAAGAGATGATTGCACTAATTTTCTTTTCTGCCCTGCTGTGGGACAAGGCTCAAGCATGGGGATTCAAGGACGGAGTGCTGCATAACTCTATTTGGTTAGGTAAGAAATAATTTAATTGTGAATGTTTTGCTGCAAAAATTACTGTGTTTGTCTTAACAGTGTAAAGATAAGCACCCAGCAATTCAAACTTGAGCTATGCATTAATATGAGCAAAATCCTGCATTGAAATTGGTGATCATTTTATCTGAGGCGTGTCTGTAAGTTTTGTCCTTTTGAGCTTACTATTTTTACTGTTACTCAGAAGTGCAGGAAAAAGTAGTTATGGGATGTTTCATCTGAATGTATTTTCCTACAGCATGAGGTAGAGTGAAAACAGCGTTAAATAACAGTTGCTTCTAATGAAGGAATACAAGTATGAAGAGAAACATTTGCCAAAGGAATGAATTACTTTCTGCATGAACATACTTCAGATGCCTGGGGTCCTACATATGAAACTAAATGATCTGGAAACAATAGCGATAATATTTCCTAGGTTTCTAAGAAATTTATACATTTTGGCCATTGGTTTGTTCACATCATTAAACAGTGAAGAAATTTCAAAAGGACTATAGAAAATGCATTCTGTAGGAATAGTTTCTTATACCTCAAGTGGGTTTAAACAGCTTTTAGACTTCTTTTATAGATCTTTATAATTACCCAATACAAAAGAAAAACATATTCAGAGTATAGTCAAGTAAAGGATGCCAAAACAAAAATATGCATCGAGTTCTCTATTTTATAGACAAATACTTACGAACTCCTTTATCCTCTCTAGAGTGTTGTGTATTTCTTTAAGGATTTTAAGGAATTCCTGTAGCCAATCCACATTTCTGTTGTGCTCAGATGTTCCATGAGGGACTCTGGGGCTATCTCTATTAGCTGGTGCAGCAACCACGTGACTCCAGTCCCTTCTCTGAGGACCATATAAACTAACAGTAACATAAATGAGAAGGAAAAGTGATCTATACTGTTTTCCATTTGACCGCACATTTTTAATGACTTCTCTTTCCTTCTAAACTTGAAATGTGCCTGCTGTGTCCCATAGTTGCTGAAGGTGCTCAGGTGGGGAGGAGCTCGAAGGGAGGACCGCTTGGCAGCTTCATGCACCAGCTCAGGTGGCTGCTGTTCAAAAAAAAAAAGAACAAAAAAAAGAGAAAATGTTTGTGTGAGAAAGAAGCAAAGCTTGTATCCTTGGCTGGAATAACAGTAAGGAGACACTAAAGATAAGTAGGACTGAAGCTGTGTTAAGCCCTGGTAGTAGGGGCAGAGAAGTTGAATTTGCTGCAGGCTGTGATGGTGTTCTTGTAGAGAAGGGATGTGGTCAGGGCAGGGAGCACATGGGCTTGCTGAGCCAGGCTCCTTACTTATCTGTAGTGGGCTGGTTGCTGTCCATACACAAGTGAGCAGCATGTGGCCGTGCACACGTCATGTCTGTGGTTTAACCATTCTCATGGTCCCTGGCACAGTTCTGCTTTCAGCCACCCAGTGGTCTTCTAAAGAGTATCCAGTGCAGTGCCAGGGAGCTCTGGGGCACAGACTACCCCTCGGTGAGACCACCCTGATGAGAGGGAAGAGGGCTGAAGCTCACACCATGCTACTTGCACTCATGGACAGAGAACGGGTCCTGGGTATTTTACTTGAAAATAGTGGTGTATCCATGACAGCTGCAACGAGCCACCCCAGATGTAGCCTTTAGGGGCTTCTATGACATAAATGTGAATTTGTGATGACAAGTGATTGTTTGAGCAGTTTTATGAATTGAAGTCAATGTGAAGAAAAAAAATTTCTCATTCTTCAAAATAAAGAAACCGGTCAGCTGGAATGCATAAGAAAAATCTGGTTTGCTACACCTTTAGCATTTACCATTGAGAGTAAATAAAAATAAACCATTGGGGTGAAAACTGATGACTTGCTCTAATTAGACAAAAACATGCAAAATCTGGAAGCACAGTGTACAACTTTGAAATAACCACTCTGCTTTCTTATCTCCAGGACTCTGTGGAAGCCTTTAGAAATACACCATCTAGTGTAACCACAGTAATAAAACCATTGAAAAAAACCCTCAAAGTACAGTTAATTGAATTACCAATGGAATTCAGTGGCATTTTATGTAAGTGAAGAAAAATTTGGCAAAATCACAGGCATGCAATTTATGCATCTTTGTATTTTTTTAAAAAAAAGAAGGTGTAATTTGAACAGTAAAACTAACCTCAAACTCACACTCAGTATACACAAGCAAGACTCCCTCCCTTGAATAAAACCTAGGAATGTACAGTGCCATCCGAGCTTTGCTTGTCTCCACTTCTTCGGATAAAGCATTACCAAGACTAAACTGAAAATGAAAGGAGTTTTCTGTTTTACCTTTCTTCCTCAACACATCATTAGCACAAATATAAAATCTTGAACTACTGACAGTCTAGAAATGCTTTTGTTTTTTACCTTTTTTCTTGATAGAAAACATCTTGTTTTCTCAGAAAGGATGCAGTCCTGCTGCAGCTAACCATATCACCTTCCTGTTAACGTCTTTCTTGTGTGAATGGAATTTTGTTGTTGCTCATTTCTAACACAACGACATTATAGCCAAAGGTTTATTGAAAATTGATGAGAGGATTGGAGCAGTCTAGCCTAAATATAGTCATACTCTTATTTGAGTAGGTTTCCCAGGACAGCTGCTGCACTCTTTGTGTTCAGAATTTCATGCCCGTGCGCACACCATGTGTCAGTGCGGTTTAGGCGCTGTACCTACCCCATTTGGTGGAGTGCTCCAAGTACGACCATGTGCATTAGCCATGCCACGGCCATCCTCTGCTTAAAAGTTAAACATTTCTTTCTATTTAGTACTTAGGATTTGTGTCATGCACATCGAGGTTACTTTATTAGGCCAAATTTCATGCTGCTTCTGCTTGTGCAGAAGAGATTGGCTGCATTTTACCATCTGCTGCTGCTGTGGGTGAATAGAAGGTCACTGTCCGTGCAGGATCCTGCTGTTTCTGGGCTTCAGGAGAGTTTTTAAGCAATGTGAGTTGGAAGAAACATGTCCAGACAGCCATGACCTTTTGAGTAAGAACCACAGAAGAAAAGTGGGTGAAGTCCCTGAGACAATAGCTCCAATATTCAGGTTTTCAGGCAAAGGACAAACAAGTCCTCACTCCTGTCCAGGCAGAGGAGATTTCAGGCAGGTCAGACAGAAAGCAGCCTTCAGGCAGAATCCCCCATCAGAGATGTCCAGCTGAGGCTGGGACACGTTGTACTCTGTAGTGCTGGCCCCGTGGTATGTGAATGGTACACATTTACAGGGGTAGGCACGCACTTGTATTGCAAGTGAAAACAAAATTTCATACGGGTTTATCTACATGGCCATGATACCACCTCTGTGAAGACTGATAGTAATTTTTGTGTGTGTGTGTTCATGTATGACTGTGAATATGTGTATTTATGTATATACAGATACATTAATATGTAAATGTATATTAATAGTTCGTAAGTACAATGCTAGGTCTGTTTTGGCCAATGCACTTTATCTTTCTGCACAGCCTGTAATGTAATTAAGAGGGAGGGAGAAAAAATGCCCAGGAAAGATCTGATCAGTTAATTAGGATATACTGTTACGGAATACTGTGTCATTAAACTGTGACACACCCAGCAAGCATCGAATCTCAGAGCCTGGTGGAGTACATGTGTGTGGTCTGCCTTTCCAAAGGCCACTTTTGTCATGTTACAAAGGAGTAACAGAGATACGGATCAGTGGTTGCTCTCAGCAGGGTAACACCACCCACCAGGATGTTGTATGAACACTCTGTGGTGCCACTGTTGGTAGAGCAGCCCCTGCTGAAACTGTGAAGAGCAGATCTTTCCAGCAATAGTCTGAAAAACACGATGCCTGTCCATAGTGACATTTTAGCATCAATAAGTGGGGGGTAAATAACTTTTGATGGATAAGATTTGAAAACAATACTGCCAGGTGAAAAAGGCAGGAGAACAACTAAAAATGATAAACTTTGACTGTCAGCTTCAAAAGCAATGAGTCTGAGCAGTGGTGATCGCCCCCAAATCCTTGGTGCTACATCCAGCAGGAGTTTAGGGAAGGAGCAGGATGGGTCTTGCTAAGGTGGCTGCCAGAGTGTTGGGGGCTTTTACTGGCAAACATAATTGACAATAAGCTTTAAGACTGCTCTTCCTTTTGCTGTGACTGGTCACCTTTGCAAAGGTGACTATAGAAGGGGCAGAATTCAGCTGCCCTTACTCTTTGACTCAGTGTAAATGGGGCAGCTCGGCTAATCCCAAGGACTACAGTCTGTGTTTTTCAATTCACTTTTCAGTTGCCTTCCCTGTGAGCTGCAGTGATCAGTAATGTCAGTTCCAGGTTGTCCCCTGAGTGCAGTGATGCTAAATGGCATGGTATTTTCTGTAGCACTGATTTTCAGTGTATGCATACTGAATCCAATACGATTGTATTGTAGAGAAGCAGCGAGTGGATTTACCAGGTTAGACATGGCAGACTACTGAATGAATGAAAAGTAATACTTCCTATGAATACATTTTTAATTAAAATAGATATTTATTTTTTTTACATATAACATACCATTATTCCACAGTGGTTAGTTGTTATGACTCTTCTGTGCAATGAACCTAGCTTCTTCATAAAGATTTTTCCATGGAATATATGTTATCCGATGCCCATGCCAGTGATATTCCCAGTGATGTTATAGAAAGCGTCTCTCAGTCTTCTGAGACTATTGTCAGCAACATCATTTACTTCACTGGGCGCGAGGCCAGTGACTGTGTGTCCAAAAACTACATTGGCAAACGTTATTCTTTATCTAGTAAGGGATCTCACCATTGCTAACCACAATTCAGTGGTGACCATGTTTTTTTAAAAAGTACCCTAACCTAGCCAAAACTACTGATTTTAAGTACATTCCTAGAAAAGACTTTCTTTTTTTACCCATGGTACAAATAACTACTGTAAAAAATGCTTCCTGTTTTGCGTCTTTTTCCAGTCATGTTGACTAGTGATAGCTACAGACAGCCGTTTCTCTAAGATTATACTAAATATAAGACAGATCTAAACAAAAACGCTGTTCGGATTAGATATACAGATTGGTTCTGAGACAGATTTCCATACATATGGCATCAGACACGTGCAACATGAAAAGATTATAAAACTTGTAGTAGTACTGACAGTTTCTAGGTTTCCCTGGAAACCTTCCTTACATTGTATTTGCAACAGCAAATAAACCAATAATGAAGAGAGTGTATTAATTTTCTGCATAGCAAAAATGTCAGCCAGCAATTGTTCTGGTCCTGCCCTTTGTGACACAAGCTCAGATATTTTTATTTCACATTTTTATTCCCTTTAACTTTTGCCTCTCCTCTATCCAAGTAGCTCTGACTTAACTTCTCTGGAGATTCAAAACAAAGCTCTGATTCATCTTACAAAGGCACTTCAAGTTAGATCCAAAAGAATGCTGTGATAGCAATCCAGAAGGAGCTTCCCCTCAGTCAGATAGGGTACATGGAATTAGTGATGCTGACACCAGCCGACCGTTCCCATAACTACTGCCTTCTGAGTACTCCTCAGGGAGTCTTTTCCTGTGTTTGTTGATTTTCTGTTGTTCAAAAATTCACCAAGCTCTGACTAGTTCTGTTGTTCAAAACTTCTCCCACACAAAATCATACCTTTGGGTTGCAAAAACATGCCTATGGTCTGGGAGGGGCATATTTTCTGACACTTTCCAGTGGCAAAGCTACCAGCCAAACATATTTCTCTTCTCACCTGGACAGCAGCTCAAAGTGCAGACCTTGGGGAAACTGCTGGAGGTGGTGAGAGCACCCCAGAAGGTGGGCCAGCTGAGACATAATACTGAAATCATCTAATTGCTTTGGTCCCACAGAGCGAGCAGCCGGAGTGTATCACAGGGAGTCGCGCTCTGGGAAGTACCAGCTCACCTATGCAGAAGCAAAAGCAGTCTGTGAATATGAGGGAGGACATCTAGCCACATATCAGCAGCTGGAGGCGGCAAGAAAAATAGGTTCGAAAAAAATCATGGCTGTTTGCATTTCACATTGCTCATTCATAATGTTGCCAGTCTTGTATTTTCATGAATCTTATGAACTCTGGGACTGAGAGACTTGTAAACTCCCTGGATTTTTGCCCAAGTTGCATGCAGTTTCCCTTCTCAGTAACAGCATGACTGCGCTACCTACGGAGCTGTGAGAGAGAACATCTGCACACAGTGCTACGCATCCCTCTGAGCTGAGCGCAGCACAATCCCAGAACCAGCACCACCCAGGGGAGAGCTGTTGGGCTGAGCTGGGAAGCAACAGTACCTCCCCAGCTACAGCACCCGGGAGGGAGCTGCAGAGGGAGGCGTTTATCCCCAGGGAGCTCCTGTAGGAGACGTGCATTGCTATTTTTCATATCATCAGTCAAGATGTTTTCGTAATGTTTATTCCAGCCATATTTGCTCTGAGAAAGAGTGAGTGATGTGCTTGGAGTGAAAAGCAGAGCAGAGTGAAGCCTCTACTGTATTTCTATTTGACTCCTAATAATAAATCATTAATTCATTCAGAGCATTGGGAAAACAATGGAAAATATCCTGTTCTAGACATTTGCAGGCTACGCCGTTGAGTCAGAAGCTGGCTCTCAGCACCAGCACACATGTAAAAAGGGTACTTTTGTCTCTTCTGAGTAGCTCACAGTCCTAGGATGCCACAGATATGTTCCAGTTCCCAGTTCGTGTCTGTGAAAACATTGACTCGGTCTCTACCAGACAGTGGATAACATTGCATTCTTTGGCTATTGTTTTTAAGTTCCCAGCCACAAAATGCATTAGCAGGATCTGTTTGTTTAGCGAGATATACTTGAGGGTATTTCAGGTATTTAAATTTAAAATATTTAAAGTAAATACTTTGTTTTCTTAGCTGTGTTTTGTGTGTTGCATTTTATTCACTCTCAGAACTTAGTGCTGCAGACTCTTAAGATATGATTGAGTAAATCTGAATGACTTCAAAAGGGAAACAAAGAACATACTTGTATAACTCATGCAATGTATAATTTGATTAGAAATGCTGGTACAACACTTAAAACTCACTACCCGGGAAACTATACGGTCCATCTGCATTTGATTTTTGTTTTCAAATGAAGAACCAATAATCACATTGTGGAGAACACAATGCAGTTTTATATTCTATGTTTAAAATTATCCTCTCAAAGTACTGTTCTTTCTGGTAGTTTAATTTCTGTTAGGCTGGTTGCACCCAAATAATTGATCAGCTCGAGTAAGACTTTACTTAGTTGAACAGAAAGCAGTGTTTCTTGCCTAGGACTGATTTATCACATCCATGGCTCATTTTCTCCCTGTTGCAGGTTTCCATGTGTGTGCTGCTGGATGGATGGCAAAGGGCAGAGTCGGTTATCCCATAGTAAAAGCTGGAGCTAACTGTGGCTTTGGAAAAACTGGTATTGTTGATTACGGGATTCGCCTCAACAGAAGCGAGAGATGGGATGCCTACTGCTACAACCCTAACGGTGTGTTTAAAAATAACCCATTGCTCTTTGGGTCTGAGATTATGACTGGACACCATGCTATCTGGCTGCATGAAGGCACCCAGGCTCTGAATGTGTTCGCTTCAATACCGTAAATATGCTGCCTGAGAAGGGGGGCACACTGATACAGCTTTAATTGGAGCGGCGCACCAAACCCCGTCTGCTCTTACCTATAGCTGATCTGGCTTGCCCAGAGCTCGGTGTCTCTGCACAGCATTGTACCATGTGTAACTGGGCCTAGGCAAAGTCCTTTCAGAAACTACAAATGTAACAATATGCTGTTGTTGATTAAAAAGGTAAGTAACATTTCCAATGAGATGTGTGAATGCCTTTGTTTTGTATGAGTGTTTACATTTAGCCTACAATTTCATTTAAATAACTAATCTGAGGTGTTCACAGGAACCATTTTCCAGATATTTTGCCTGTAAACAAGCTAAATTTAGTGTTAACCCTTATCCCTTCTCTCCTGTGCCTGAGATAGAAAAACTTCTAAAAATTAATGCCGTGCCTGGGACTGAAACACCTGACAGATCCAGCTCCCAGCAGTGCCTTGTGTGTGTGCGCGTGTCTAACTAGATGGGGAAAAGCAAAATCTCCAAAGCAGATCTGGAGACGTGGTTCAAACATGACTGACAAGACTTCACCAGATACAGGACATCTCTCCATTCCCCTCCACGCGCTACGCTGCAGATGACTGAAATACTGCCATGTTTCAGTTTAGCTTGGTATCACTTCACGTAGCAGGGAAGACAGAAAAAGTAGGCACCAACAAGAAAAGCAAAGCTTGACTTCATGCACTGCTTGGCTCTCCTACTACTCCAAGTGTACTACCCTGCCTGGCAGAGCCAAAAGTTGGAGTTGTCCATGACGTCTGTACAGCTGTGCACATTTTGTTTGTGCTCACAGGGCTTGAGCTTGTTTATGTTAGCTGGGCAGTTGTTAATCAAATAGCTCTGTGGGGTGGGGGACAGTCACAGATGTTCAGCATTCAAAGAGAACTGCAAGAGAGACTACTGCATTCCTTATTAACTGCAAGTAAACTGTTGGCCCCACTTTCTCCTTTCTCAGCCTTCTCCTCTGGGCTGAGAGGTAGTTACTTTTGAAATGCAGTGTTTGGTTAGAAGACAAAAGGAAACCAGAACTGCCTAGACTCAGCGGGAGTCTCACCCATTACAAGGGTATGTATTCGGGCTTGATGGACAGTCTGCTACAAAGCCTGGCAAAGTTGCCTGTCTGCAGGTGGGAGACAAGTAGCCTGGGGGGGCGAGGACAAATGATTGAACCAAACCGATGCTCTTTGGGAGCTAAAGATGTCAAGAAGGACTTGTGGAAGGCTTAGCATGAAATGTCCATCTAACCTAGCAATGACCTAGAGCTGATAAGTACCGGAGAGGGACTCATGGACAATGTACAAACTAGGAGGGTTCATCACACACTATCCAGCTTAAGGCTCCGAACTAACTCATGTGCCCAGAATCACCCTTAGAAATCACCTCTCTCTCCTCCAGGTCTGAACCTGGGGAACTAGGACAAATCCTGAAGCCCGGCACTGTAAGGTCCCCAGATTTGTTGGTCCCACTGTCTGGTAAAGTTCAAATGGCCACTGAATCAAACTGGAATGAGTGTTTTTCCGCCCCAAAGCTGTGAAGAGCTGCAGCAGTAACAGGAGTACAATGCGGTGTATGAGATCACTAGCATTTACAAGTTTTCATCTAGAAGACACACTTCAAGAGGTTTTTGAGGAAGAACAGATGACACCGAATGCTAGAGCAAACTTGCAAGTACAGCTGTAAAGCTTAGAGTTTTACATTGCCAGAAACCCCAAATGCCCTTTACATAAAACACTTTGCTCTGACCCAAAGTCCACTGAAGTCAATGAAAGCTTCTCCTCTGAATTCAGTGAGTTTAGGATCTTGCTTCCTGTTTCCAAAATATCTGCTTGCAAAACCTAGGAATGACTGATATTTCTTGTGAATGCTGAGTACTTAAATATATGAAAAGTGCTATCACGCTGGGTGTTCCTATATGATTTTCTATGGATCTGCTGGGTCAAAGTGCACAAAGATTTAAACCATAGCTGTATCCAGAATTAATATTAAAACTCTGATGTTTTTATTTTTCTCTTAGGAAAAGAATGTGGTGGAGTCTTCACAGATTCACGACATGTTTTTAAGTCACCAGGCTACCCAAATGAGTATGAAAATGAGCAAATTTGCTACTGGCATATCAGAGTAAAGTATGGGCAACGTATTCATCTACAGTTTCTAGAGTTTGATGTTGAAGACGACGTTGCTTGTATGGCCGATTACTTGGAAATCTATGATAGCTATGATGATATCAATGGCTTTGTGGGCAGGTAAAGCAATTCCAGTGTTAATATGCAAAGGATTTAATATGCAAACTATTTAATTTCCCCCCCAGAACCTTACTTCAGAAGAACACTGCATTACCTTATCCAATTAGCACCTCTGATACACTTATAATACTTGTAGCAATAGTACCTGACTTACCTTGCCTGGCAATGTACTGTCATTAACAGAGGCCTGTAAAGAGTTTCAGAGAATTGTGCTTTGCCCTTTTCTGCTTTCTTAAATTACATGAGGGAGCTGCAACAGTGTTTAGTTAGCTGCTAATCTTAATTCTCTATTATTTTACAGGAAGAACTCCTAGCAACCTCAAAACAGTATTTTGTATTTGCTTTAATTGAAAGGAGGGAAGCGGGGTGTTAAGCTGTTAGCAAAAATATATTTAAGTTACTATTCACTACAGAAGTAAAATAATTTCTAATAGTATCAGAACAGTACAAGTGTTATATATCATCTCTCTTACTAGATGTACTTTCCTTCTTTGCTTAATTCTCATTTTCTTTTCTTTGATGTCATAGGTTTGCTTGTCCTTTAACACTCGTATTTTGATATGAAGTGCCTCCATTTTCCAGAAGAAAAATTAAACCAGAATAAGTGATAAAAATACCTTCCCAATTCCTGCCACTTTTCACATCCTCTCTACAAATCATGTGTAGCAAAGCAAAGATATAATCTATTTGTTCTGCCTTTACAGATAATTTTAAAGGTTTTTCATGACTATGTTCTTCCTTTCTTAGCCATGGGCCATTGTTCTTTTCCATAGTGCCTTGTTAAATTGCTCTTTTTCTTGTTTTGCATCATTTACTTCCTGCATATATTGAAAAATGTTTCCTGCATTTTTCCCTCCCCTAAGCCTTACTGTAAGATAATGACAAAAATTCTTTAGGCAATTGCTTTAACAGATAGGAGAGAATTACATACACTAAATACCTATAACCAGTTTAGCCACAGCTCTGAAGGAGAGTATGGCCTGAGAGCCACCTCTCAGCGCAGGTCCCCAGATGGCTGGGGTATGGCATATTGACTGTGTCGTTTAGTCATGACCATTTATGTTTTCTTCCAGGTTTTGTGGAGATGAGTTACCAGATGATATCATTAGCACAGGTAATATATTTACACCTTTTATGGTAAAAAAAAAAAAAAATAGTCAGCCAAAATCACCGTTTGTCCCTACTTTCTAATAGTGTATGGTAAAGATGTCCAAAGACACAATCTCCGCTTCATGGCCAGCATGTCATAAACTGCTTTTCAAAACTGCCAGCCTGCTCTTTCTTCAATGCAATTACTTCTAATTAAATGTAAAAGAAGTTAGACGATAACAAGGGTGCATCCTGCTGGCCTCACAGAGGTAGTACACCGGCGCACGTTAATTCACACAGGCGTAAAGAGGTGTGTAAAGACACAACAGGTTTACTTACGCACACAACGTTCATGCACCCATTTTTCCCATTTCAAGATTGCAAGACACTTCCAACGCTGGTTATAGACATAATGCTCTGGGTCGGTTTAAACCACAGGTCAAGGTGTGATAACATGTAAACCAAAGCCACTTTTACCTCTTTTTGCTTAAGCGTTGCAAAGCTGCTGTAGCACAGACGTCACATGGGGCTACATGTGCACGGAAGTAGTCACATCCCCTGGGACAGTCTCTGGATAGTCTGTGCAGAAACTCATGGCAGCCCACAGCTGTCATCAGCAGAAAGAGGACAGAAAATTTCAATTGTGCCATCCCTGACCTCCCAGTTTACACTGGCCTGGTGGAGATGAGCAAATGACACTCATGGGAGAGTGATTAGCAACATCACCCCTGTGTCACCTGGAGATGTGTGAGGCTGTATGCCAGATGTGTCTCACACATGAAGCATGACATTTCACTAGTAGAATGAAGCAAAGCAGCATTGTAAAGAACAGGGGATGCTTTGCAGAAAGCACTGGCTACAGCAAAACTTCATCAGCCTCTGGGCTCTGCAAATAAAACTGATCAAAATCTGCCTGGTTTTCTATGGGGCTAATGGAAGTATCATCCTCCCAGGCCATAGCTTAGAACAGGGGTCCTCAAACTTTTTAAACAGGGGGCCAGCGCGTGGATTAAGTGGCAGGCAGTCATTTGCAGCTGCTTGGTTTCCCCCCCACACACCCCCGGCGGGGTGGTGGTGGGGTGGGCGGTTCTGTAAATACCGGGGGGCCAGATTGAGGACCCTGGGGGGCTGTATCTGGCCCGCGGGCCATAGTTTGAGGACCCCTGGCTTAGAAGCAGACAGATCATGTGGATTATTTTAAAGATCTCAGAAGCAAGCAAACAACACCACTTTAAAAATAATTCTGAAATACCACATTTTTATGTCACCAAAAACATAACCCTTGGTTGTTTTTTTTCTCTTGTCCCAGGCAATGTTATGACCTTGAAGTTTTTGACAGATGCCTCAGTGACTGCTGGTGGTTTTCAAATTAGATATATAACTATAGACATACCTTCAAAGTCAAGTGATGGAAAGAATACAACATCCCAAGGAAAAACAAACTTCTTATCTGGAAAATTTGGTATTATGTGAGCAGAGTAATGAGATACACTCATTAAGAAACACGTTTTAGAACCCAGTTCAGATATCTGTTTCTTCAGATGAGACATTTCCTTCATATCTGTCTGACTTTTTATTTTCTGCTTTTATATAAGTTTTGTTAATAAAGTATACTAGGAAATAAATTATAAAATATACTTACATGTATAATAGAAGACTATTTGTAGATTACAAGTGCTGTAAAAACCTGAAGAATTCATTGTTACCAAAGATTTTAAAATTATTTTTCTATGTAAACTGTTCCTTCTCCTCATTTCTTGCACCATTTCAACATTTTGTGCGACTGTTTCAATTATTTTGAAATTTAATATCCTGTTTCCTGTTCTCTCTTTATTTTCCTTATTTCCAGATATTTATTTTTTAGATCGTTGCTTTGTTTTTTCCTGTTCTCTACACACAATTTTTTTTAATTAACTAATTGTCCTGAACTCAAAAGGCCTTTAGAGTAAAATTATTTCTAAGATATATAAATTCATCTTGTGGACGGCCTAGCAGTCACCCTATATGTAATTTTGTCTGAAGTCAGAAGATTGGGAAGCAGCATGAACAGCACAGAATCAGTTATATTATTAGCATAATTTTGTTGTGAAATAAATCAGAAACTACTCAATTAATTTTGTCAGGGTTTCCTCACCCAGAGAAGTGATGTTCCAAGTCCTTTCACTTCTGTGATTTCACTCAGTAAAGAATCAAATGAAAGACTTGGCAATGATAATAAAACTGGTGAGATGAAGCATCAGAAGAAATCCCTAACCGAGTACCAGCAAATCTGTTCAGAAGATCCTGTCGAGATGCTGTATGTTGTTTACACGGGTTTTAAGAAAACTGTACTGTTGTGAATTGATGAACATAAATCATTCTTCATATGTTTTTAACTTGTTTTAATTCCTCAGTCTGAAGCAGCATTAAAGCTACCTCTGGTTTAGTCATGTCTGGAGTTTCCAATAAATTATTTCTTATTTCTTGAGAACTTTTCAGGCTTGGAAATATTTTTATTGATTTAAAGCAACAAATATGTTTTAAGAGTTTCTTTCTTTCAGTCTGAATGTTTTCTTGAGCCCAGATCTGCTAAAGTCTAATGTTCACTGAGAATCTTCCTGTCAATTATTTGTTTGGAGCATTGTAAATTCCTCAGAAAGTTTTGCACAAGAGAAGGAGGATCTTAAGCTAATCAGACCCATCTTTACTTATTCTAATTCTTGGTTCTTTAAATACATTTAATATTTGAGATTTTATTGTTGTAATTTCACTGGGAATATAGTCTTGCTTCCTGGCTGTACTGGAGAACAATGTTGCAGCTAGCACTGCAGCTTCTCTCCCTGTCATTTCCAAGACTTTATTCATGCTTCATGTGAGTGCCAGGAAACAATGTTCATATCACTATATTTAATGGGATCAAGCTGCACCTAAAATCTGCTGGTGCTTTTTAATCCTCCTACCTCGCGGACTGAATAAACTTCACATCCTCAATTATAAAATGTCATTCCAAGATCAACAGAAGTGTTTGTTTATTAGGAAAATGCATGAAAAGAACCGTTAACATTTTGTTTATGACGTAGGGTGTTTTTTTATTGTTTCTTTAACTGAGAAGCAACAGGTCTTGAACTGATACGGATCAGAATGAAGGGGTGTATAGGAAGTATCTGCTTGTCTCCATGGAGCCAGTGGGGGTGATGCTGCCTGGGGAAGAATTTCTTCCCAGAACAGGCCCTCCCGCCAAGCACCTCCGATGCTCTATGTCCCTGCGGGTGACTAAAACTCAGCCATTAACGTTACTGCTCAGGCCTATCTCTATGCCGAAACAGGGTTTCTTCACACTCCAGCTTTGCTGCCACTGCCGTTATTCCACGTTACACCCACAAATGCCCTGATGTATTCCACACATCCCTCACCCATCCCCTCTCAGCAGCTTACCACGAGGTGGGACGTACCACACACGTTTGAGGATGATGGCATCGAATATTGGGCAGCAGTTGGTGCTACAGCCACCGTGGGGAGTAAAGACCCTGCACACTTTCTGTTGTGTTCACTTTTCCCCGCTGTTCAGAAACCCCACACCTACTCGGGGACCCCCCATTAAATGACCATCAGAAAAAACCAACTGAAAATGGCGGCGGTGCTACACACTTCACAGCACAGACCCCCGTATTTGGATCTTAAAGGAAGTTCAGGTTTATGCAGGTAGGTTTCTGTGGAGCTGGAGCAAAACTGCAACCGCTGAGCAGGCCTCGACATTATTTTGCAGTCAGAAACAACTGACGTGCTGATGAAGGGGGCTGCCAGGCGGGGACCGCCGCACCGCGGCTCACTCGCCCCCTCACCGGCGCCGCCTAAGGTGAGAGACAGGCCCTCGCGCCCCCCCAGCGCACGCGCTGCCGCCGCCACCAATGGGCGGCGAGGGGCGGTGCCTGCCGGGGGGCGGTGCCCGAGAGACGCGGGAAGCGATCCATCGCTCCGCGCTCCGCCGCGCGCGGAAAAAACCGCGTGACGCCGTTTGATGTTCTCCGGATCGGCCACCGGCCGCGCCTCCCCGAGCTCCCATTGGCTGGGCCGCCCGTCCCGCGCGCCGCCATTTTAGCCCCAGGAGGCGGCGTGAGGCGTGCGGCCGCTGGGCTCGGCGCTGGTGGTACTGGGGTGCCCGCCCGCCGCGCAGGGCCCTCGGCACCATGAGCGCTCCCGCCGCCAGCGCCAGGCTGCAGCCCCTCCTGGAGACCCTGGAGGACCCGGCCGCCCCGCCGGGAGAGCTCACCGACGCGCACCTTAGCATCGTGAAGTGAGTGTGGGCCGCGGGGGAAGCGTGAGGGGAGGGGGCGGCCCGGGCTACCTGCGGGGCCTGTGTGGCCGGCGGGGGGGCGAGGCGGTACGCAGCGCAGGCCCGGCCCGGCGGGCTCGGCCCGCCTATCCCGGGCCAGGGAGG
>JAVJGJ010000061.1:41438609-41449181 GCA_035590215.1 Microhierax caerulescens
GCAGGGCTTGGGCTGCCTGGCCGCGGGCTGGAGATCGCGGGAACGGGCGGGCCTCTGCTCGCTGTCTGCTCACCGAGAGCCTCCTGCATTTCCTGGGCAGCCTGCGGAGGTGGGTGAAGGAACGCTGGGAAAAAATAACTTTTCTAACTGAAAAAGACTTGCGTTTCAGCTTTATGGTCGGAAAAGTTAAGGTTTTTTGTGGTGGGAATTTTTTCTCGGGTTTTGGAATGGTCGTCTTTTAATTGCTTTTCTTTCTGAAAGGTACTTAACAGTGTTCTTTGACCTGAATCTTTCGAACTTGTTAGCATATTTAAAGGCACCGTTTCTTCCCATTAGTGTCTCCCTTGAGTTTCTGTCTTTCAGTATTGCAATAACTTTTAAAACTGTAACAACTTAGCAGCGATACTGATCACACTGTAAGATTTTACAGGTTTCTGGTAGTAATGGATGGAAAAAAAAAAGTCCTAAGAGAATATTAAGCAACAGCAGATTTCTTAGGTTGTCTTCTGGACGATTGCACTTAGCATGGTTGCATTTTGCTATGTGAAAATGGTTATTGACGTTTTATATACATATAACTTCTGCATGGATGTTCTTCAGCTATGTGCAAAGTCATTGCTGCTAGCTGTCAAACCAGAATTTTCGCGGAGCGGGGAACTGGCATGCTAGAGCTGCTTTTGAGGAATGTGCTTTTTAAACTCACATCTTTCTATGGAAAGTTTATCTGATTTTCAGCAGTCATTTAAAGTTTGCATATTAACTTGTAATGTTTTTATAGAAGTTGACAAAAAATTAAAGCCCGTAAGATATATTTTTGGTTGGTTTTTTTTTCATGCTGCAGAGGCACAAAATGGATCATTAGTCACTTCACTTTTTCATATATATACTGGGATGTGTGTACTTTATAACACAATATTATACTGCTAGGTCAGAATAAACGTGGTGACTGGCATGTTTGCTCTAACTTCAGTGTTGTTTTTTATTTCTTTCCCCAGAAAACTGATTCTGTACTAGCTAATGAATTGTGTATTAGAAATGTAAAGTTATGTCAATTATAGCATTGAACCTGTTAATATTGTTTGTTTTCCCTTCTGCTGCTTAAAGTCGCTTGACTGGTGAGAATGGCAAAGACTTCTCTACAGATATCAGAAGACACTTCCCTAAACTTTGCAAAGTGTTTAAGGTATTTATCTTCCATTTAATTTTCTACACACCAGTAAAGAAAGATATGTTTATGTGAACAAGGTCAGTAACCTTGTCACTGTAAGGCTTGAATTTGAGTTAATTTAATAAGAATTCAGGCTAGTGACATAGCGGTAAGGGTTTGTTGGCAAAATTTGGAATATGCAGTAAATGTCAAACTTTTTTGAAGATTAACGTAAAGATTGTTCTTAGCCATCTTTTTTCCCCCCCTTCTCTTTTAGATGTTTAACGATAGTTGCAGAGTTAAATGGTAGCACATAATAAGCAAAGAAGAAATTTGGGTGTTTAGAACTAATTCAGTAAAGATATCTAAATTACAGAGAGCAAAAATGTTTTCATAATACTTTATTGATTTGGAGTGTGTATAATCGGAGAGGGTTTCCTGCATGGGTGTTGTGTTGTTTTAATCAAGTGCTTTTTGACAGCTCTCTCTTCATTGAGCAGAAGCATTGGTATTGAGACAGTACTTCACAGCTACTTCTGTAAACTGAGACTTTATATGGTTTTTCTTTTTCAGGCACACATTTCTAGTCAAAACTTAGAGCTAAGTAATGCAGCGTTACAGGCATTGGGATTCTGCGTCTTTAATGCAAATACTGCATCTCAGTTATCTGGTAAGCAGACAAACTTCAGCGTGAATGCTGGTAGTGTATGTATATAATGTATATAAGAGTTCTTTATGTCTTTGTTAGCATATACTTTAATTTTGTCAAAGCTTACAGTTCAAGTGGTACAGTGGTTTTGTCTCTGGTACAAGTAGTGTGGTCAGTTCACTAATTCCATCTCGTAAAAAAAACCAAAAAAACCCCCAAACCCAACAACAACAAAAAAACCCACCAAAAACCCACATTTTTTTTTACATTTTTTTTTTTCCCCTCAGGCTGTTAAACTAATACTGTTTTGCTATGTCTAGTTTCATGAAATGCTTTCGTAGCGGTTAGGCACTGTAGTTAGTTTTGTGGAGTTGATAACCAAAAAAGATGTCCAGGTGGGAAAAGAATGAAGAATCTGGGTGTGTGTAGTAGTGCTTTTCAGCGTTTTCCAGCCTTTACCTGGTTATTTCTGGTTGTTACAGAATGGTTTGGGTTGGAAGGGACCTTTAAAGGTCATCTAGTTCAAGCACAAATATTGTGCTGATAAATATTTCAAATTAAGCTAATTTAAAGTAATCCAAAACCTTTTGGCCTATGTTCCTAGAAAGCACTAAATCCCTTTAACAAAAGGTTTTACTGTGCAGAAATTGAGGCTGTGCATCAAGGTAGAAACACTGGGTTTTGGTAATAGGGGAGAGCTAATGTCCCAGTGTGGCTTGGGAGGTACCTGTTGCACATTTCAGGCATCAGGCATATCCAGTTATATCCAGTTGCAGTAACACAAAGCCTCTCAGAGTCAGCAATGTCTGACGCAGGTTGCGTGATGGTGGCAGGTGGTTAAGCTAAGGCTACTTTTTGTGGGCACGCAGGGAAATGTATTGTGATTTGGCTGTTGCGTGGCGTCTTGATGGTGCGGGAGTCTATAGTGATTCTGCAAATGGTAATAAGAAATGGCATTTTTGAATTGTTCTTTCCCCTGAGAAATGTTAAAGAAATACTCTCAGACAAATGTTCTGGAATGACTATTACTCTAGAGAGAAACTTAATCTTGGGCAAGACTGGACAAAACCGTATGTGTGGGTGTAAAGAGAGCGTTTTTTTTTTCATGTGATGCTGCCATCTTGTTTATTGAAATTGGTTCTTCTACTCAATTTTTTAGTATGTACTGCTTTCCTATTAAAATTTAGCCTGATTTCCTGTGAGAATGAAGCATCTATAATAATGTCTATGTGGTCATTTCCCCCCATAACTTTTTCTTAACCAGTTGATTAATTACAATCAGTTTTGTTAGGGAATGTCGGGCTTCAGAAACTATTAAATCCCGAAAACAGTGGAGGGTTGGTGAGAGAGGACAAAAAGGATGTATACTCTTGAGGAAAGGAGTATATATGAGCTTACGTTTCTCTGATAGTAAGATCATTTATTCACGAAGTCCAAATTTATAAGAAATCAGGTTTCATTAGTTTTGAGTTTTAAAAGAATACATGAATTCTCCATCTGTCTTCCTAACTGAATGTATTTTCTTTTTTTTTGTGTAATGAGCTTACTGCTAACTCAGTTTGAGTTTTACCACCTTCTTTAATAATAAAGACTCTTGTAGACCCTAAAATTAGTTTGTTTGTTGGTGTAGCAGTGAAATTAACCAAAAAGCTGCTATTGATCTCCAAGAAATTTTGAATAATTAAATATTTAATCTCTTGCCCTAGTATTTTCCAGTAAAATTGCGTTCTAGCTTTGTGGTTTCTTATAAAGGTAATACAGATACTATTAATATAGTACATCTGTATGTTAATATATTTTAAGGGCTTTTGCTAGTTTATTTTGAGAGAAATTTCAAAAAAAGCACCAGAAAAATATTTAAGACATTAAATCATGTGCATTGGGACTTCTAGTTGAATGGATCTTTAGTAATGTTAACTGAGAAAAATGACCTGAAACTTGCTAAGAAGCTGACTGGAATTTCATGAACAGAATTTGAGCGCTGTGCATTCTGCTTTCAGCAACTGAAATACAGGACTTGCTTTCAGTACTGAACACTGTTGCTGTAAAAGCCTCAGATAAAAACACTCGGAGTCGGGCACTTTGGGTGATCTCTAAGCAAGCGTTTCCTTCTGAAATTGTTAAAAAAGAGGTAAGTTTCATCACTTTTTTTTTTTTTGTGTGGCCTGATTTCTTAGGGGAATGAGGCTTTTGCAATCTCTTGGTCACTTTCCACTCTAGCTTTTGAATCTGAATGTCATTTTCCATCAAATTTGACAGCAAAGTATAGGGTCAAGTTCTTGGAGAAATTGTAAGGGCAGCTACAGAGGGAAGAGAGCCAATGAATTATTGCTTCTCTTAAGGGAGAAGCTGCAATGTGAGAAATTCTGTTAGATACTAGTGAAGCAGCATAGGGGAGAAACGTTCTGAATACTCCAGTTTGGCCAGAGCTCTAACCTTAAAAACAGACCTAGCATAATGCAAATGCAGGGCATGGTCCTGGGAAACCCAATTTCATAATTCCAGCTCTTCCTAGAAATACTCCTAATGTTCTTCTCTTATTTCCTCAGGTGTCCTGTATTATTTCTACCCTGGAAACTATACTTACTAAAGGAGATGTACAGTCTATGGTGGTTGAATACGAAGCACTTAATGTTATTATACGGTATGTGTGCTGCAGTATTAAATTGTTACAATAGATGTTTATTTTTGGGGGGAAAGTATTGATACAAAATCTTAGTGGCACTAAGTATACTAAAGAATTTTTTTTTTTAAATACTCTTCAAATTGCTCACTATTTTCAAGATTGTTCTACTGATCTTAACACAAAACAACATCAAAAAACAGTGGAATTGTGTGAACTACTGTTGCTGTTTCTGTCTTTGCCAGTGGTTCTCCTGAACAGCTTAATTTGCAAAATACTCATTTAATGATAATATGGCAAATTATACTGATGCAGAAAGTATTCACTATTCAGATTAACTTTCATTGCTTTCATTTACAATTACTTTGTAGGAATTATTTCCAAAGTCTCACATGTGCTTCACAAGTCATGTTCTTAATATTCTAGCTGTTGTTTTCAGAACATAACTGGTTGAGAAATTCTCAGCTGATATATGGGGTTTTATTTTAAAATGTCTCCCAGGTGTTTTACTTTACTGTAAACTTTACTGCAGTGGTTTTCATAACACTGTTGAGATTACTGTTTAATTCCAAAATTGACTTTTTAGGACCAACACTATGAGTGCGTTGTTTTGGTCAGCAGTGTTAAATAGTCAAATTTTATCTCTACTTAATATATTGGTAAACATGTTGAGCTTGTATTTTTACTATTATGAAAGTATTCTCTTAAACTTTTTGTATCTGGTTTGAACTACAGGCCCATTTTAAAGTGAAATAGTTAAAACAATAATTATTTGCTTATTTTATCTCTAAAAAAAAGGATTTTTAATTTTTTTGAAAAAGATTTGTAAAAAAAAAGTCAGTTTTTGTAGCAGGGAAGTTGGATGTTATAATTTATGTAGTATTTAGCAACTCCGTGCATTTGGCAAATTGTACACTAATTCCACTTTTGCAAATGTGAAATTCAGTAGACAATTGTTTCTGGAAAATTTTACATTTTATTAAATGGTTTCTTTTAATTGCTATAATAGTCACATATAGCATTAATATATATAAAAAGAATGTAGTTCTGTCTGAAAATAAACAGATACCAGGTCTCAGACTGATTGACAGCAGTGATAAGAATGTTCTTGTTCAGAAGTTAGGCTGCCTACAGATGTAATGGAAAACAATTCTTTTAAGCAGTGTTTGTCCTTCAGCTTTAATGAAATTACTTGAAAGGGAGCCGTTTTCCTTTGTATGGCAAACCCTTCGTAAGCTGTAGCAATGGGGATTTGACTTACCTGTGCCAAAGAGGACGCTTGGCAAAATTCCATGAATTCTACAGACTAGCTGCTTCTGCAGGCCAGTCTGAATACAGGCTGGGTACTCCCATTTCTGAAAGTCTTGTCAGCTTGTGTGGGATGGTGTAAGCGTATAGAATTATTTGTCATACTGTGCTCTTAACAGCTCAGTAATAGAAGGATAAAATAAGAATGCGTGACTAGGCTAATGTATCTTGAGTCTGTGCAAACATGTACTGCTTCAGGATTTGAGTTGTTTTTGAAAAACAGGCATGTATTGTTTTCAGCACACATGGCTGGTCCGGACTGTGAGAACACACAAGGAATGGTTAATAAGCAAACATACCTGGTCACTGATAAGGAAGTGATGTTATGTTCCTTTCAGGCTCTCAGGTCAGCTTGTTTGGCCGAAAACATGATAGAATAGAAAGGACAATTGTAAATACCAGTCTGTTCTGCCTTTGTAGAAGTCGATCTGAAATAACAGTTCAGCATAGTGGTTTTAAGTGAACTGCCAAAATAGAATTGCTTAGAAATATAAAAAAATAAAATTGTTTAGAATGGTTTCCTGTAAATCATACATTGAATTAAAGCATTCATTGATGATAGTAAGGTTTTATTTGAGTGAGCAGTATGTCTGTCGGAGGTTTGTAATACCTGTATTTGCTTTCTGGATCTAGCTTAATAGAGCAAACTCCAGCCCAGATGGGAGAAGAGGCTGTGAGGTGGGCAAAACTGATCATTCCTCTGGTCGTCCATTCAGCTCACAAAGTGCAGTTACGAGGTGCCGCTGCCCTGGAGATGGGCATGCCCCTGCTCCTCCAGAAGCAGCAGGAGGTAGCAGCTGTCACTGAGCACCTCATGACCACAGTAAGTGGAAATGCTGTGCCTCTTCTCTAGAGGCAACAGAAATAGTAATTGGGGTTGTTGGTAGGAGGGTTTAAATTATTTTTTTTTTACAGTTGTGGTGGGTTGACCTTGGCTGGATGCCAGATGTGCACCAAGCCATACTATCACTCCCCTCCTCAGCAGAAGGAGGGGGAGAAAATAAGGTGTGGGGGGGAAAAACCCAACTTGTGGGCCAAGATAAAGGCAGTTCAACAAAGGATAGCAAAAGTCACACGTGCAGAAGTGAAGGAAAACAAAAGATGTTGTTCTTCACTTCCCATCCGCAAGTAATGTTGGGCCACTTCCTGGGGAAGCAGAGCTTCAGAGTATGCATAGCGGCTCCTTCGGACGACAGATGTCTGTAAATAACAAACGTCCCCACTTCCTCCTCCTTTCTCATTGCTTTTTATATCTGAGCAGATGTCACACGGTTGGATGGAATGTCCATTGGTCACTTTGGGTCTGGCTGTGCCCCCTCTCACAGCCTTGCCCACCCCCAGCCTACGGGTGAGGCGTGGTGTTGGATAGACAGCCTTGGTGCTGTGCGAGCACTGCTCAGCAGCAGCCAGACACTGGTGTGTTAATACCACCTTTCGAGCTACCAATAAAAGAGCAGTAGGAGGGCTGCTGCGGGGCTCAGCCAGGCCTAGTACAACAGTTTGAATAGTGGTGGCAAGAAGCTACTGTGAATTGGCAGCAAGTTCTTGATGACAGTAGTTTTGACGGAAAATTAATGTATCAGCAGTGTAAATGTAGGACCACCATGAAAAATAAAAAATAAATCTATATAAAATAAAAATTTTTAAAAAATTAAAATTAAAAAAATAAAGGATTTCAAGTTTCTGACAAGAATCATTGATCAGGAAGAGAACTTGCCATTTTAAAGTGTTGTTTAAGCACCTGTTGTGATAGCATTATAAAATTTTAATGATATTTGAGTTAATCTTTTGAAGGGAATATGCTTACTGAACTAGAATTAGAAGAACTTGGTGTGGTAGTAACTCGCGTCACCTAGCTTAGCTTCCTACTGAAAACAGGGCTAGTTTCAAAGTTAAGGCCCAGTTGCTCAGGGTCTTGTTCAGTTGAGGTTTGAATATGTTAGAAGAGTGGAAATTCTGCAGCTTGTTCCAGTGCTTAACCACCCTCATGGTAAAAATAGGATTTGCCATGTTGAACTGACTGTTGCCTCCAGTCCTTTCTTTCAGTACTCCTCTGAAGCATCTGGCTTCTTTATAATCCAGCTATAAGTAGTGGAAGACTACAATTGTGTTCCCTCCCACCCCAAGCCAAACAAGCCTAGCTCCTCTTGTCATGAACTCTGTCCCCTAAACATTTCAGTGGTCACCCTCTGCCAGATTAACTCCAGTTCACTAGTCGCTCTGGTGCTTGGTGCCCAAAGTTAGGCACAGCACTGCAGAGATGATCTGATGAGTACCAAGTAGAGGGGTCAGTTTTCTTGACTTGTTTCTTGTGCTTTCACTAGTGCAATCCAGTATGCAGGGCCACATTCCTGACAACATCAAAATTCTTGTCCCCCACCTCTCTTTCTGTAGAGGTGTTACATAGCCTGTGGGTCCTTGGTGGGTACCAGTACATGGGGTTCATCTATCCCAGATGTAGGACTTTGCCTTCGAGTTGTGTGAGGTTTCTGTCAGTCCATTTTTCAAGCTTGTAAAGATCCATGTGAATGGTAGCCCTGTCCTTCAGCACATCAACAGGTGTTTTTCCCTCCCATCATCAATTGTGTTAAATTGTATTAGCCCTTGTCAACCCTTTGTAAATAGCTGTTGCAAATGAGTGGTTTATGTTGCTTAAATAATCACCATCAAAGGTATTAGAAAAACAGTTCAATGTGAATCGGTAGAGGTGTGACTGAACAAGGCTTGATGGCAAGGTTCACTCTGTTACTACATGGGTGAAACACACAGAGGAAAATTGGATTAGAATCCGGCTAGAATGATTTATGCAGAGGCTGGAGATGCAGAAGGGTAAGGGAGACCCTTCCTGTTGAGTCACGAGGTTCGGAATAGTCCTCGCTTTATCCTGATGGAGCTTGGGTGTAGCCAGGTCCAATCTTAATCTCAACCATAGACAACAGCTTATATCTAAGGTAGATCACAAGATTTTAGCAGCACTTAATCATTGTCTAATTTAACATTTACAATATCGGTCAATATGATTTACTACAGTTGTAGCAGTAACTTAATTATAAATCCGAGATGGCAACATTTGTACTATACTTGCTGTAGGGTATTGAAATCAGTTAACACACACATGCACAAAGACAGGTCTATCTGTTCAGTGAAATACTTGCTTCAGATGTCTCGCCATTTCTCAGTGGGCAAGCGTTGAGCCTCGAGGAATGGCAAGGTTTTGGCCCAGGGCCCATCACCAGCTTTCAGCAACAGTCCTCCAATTTTCACAGACTTAATAGTTTGCAAGCTCTGAGAGGTGTCCTACTCAGAGGGGGATGCTGGCCACAGCCTGCTGTGGTCCAGGAGAGCTCAAATGGTCTCACTTAGGACACTGCTTATAGGTTTACAAGGTGACTGGCTTTAGTCATCTGTAAAGTTCCATTCTGGCCACAGTCTGGGTTGATAATTCTTCAGAATTCTAGTAACAATGGTACCGTTCTACTTGGGCTACAATTCAGGTAAGTAATGTTCCAAGGCTGTCAGGGGATGGCTGATTATTCCTGCTTTCATTTCCCACCTTGGCCTGTAACAGCAGTTCCTGGTACAGTCTGTGCCTTTCCCCACCGTCACCATGTGAGACCTGCTGGTATGGTTGTGGGACACTTAACTGCCTGTCTCGTTACACAAAGGCCAAGGCCTCATGGTGACTCCTGAGATTGTAGAGCGACCCAGAGGAGGGAGTTAATGCACCACCACAGTCACATGCATAACTGAGCTCTGGACTGCTAACCACCAGCCTCTGAGCCTAGTTCAGCTACACACCTTGTAATCTGACCGTCTGGCGTGTATCACCCCACTTGGGCTGCAAGGACACTAGAGGAGACTGTCAGAGCCTTGCTAAAGCTGGAGTGGAGAACAGCTGCTGCACTCCTTGCATCTGCAGAACCACGCAGTTCCTCACAGAAGGTGGTCAGATTGGAAAAGCTGGTTTTGCCCATGGTAAAACTAAGCTGTCTGTCTGTAAGGACCTTCTTGTCCTACGTGCCAGGAAACTGTTTCCACAGGAGTTTGCTCCATAACTTTTCCAGGTATGGGAGTGAGATTGGCAAGCTTGTATTGTAATTTCCCAGATTCTGTCTTTCGCGGCTTGTTTGTTTTGGGCTGGTTTTTAATTATTTATTTTTTTTTTTTAATAAAACCAAAACTTTGAGTAAGTTTAAAAATCTTGCCTTACCCTGTCACTGGGGATCTCTACCAGTTGCAGTGGACTCAAGAAATTAAGTGTGGCCTCCTGGTGTCATTGGCCTTCTCCTTCAGCATCGTCTGATAGACCCTGTAGGGTCTGATGCATTTGTGTATGTTGAGTTTACTTAATTAGTCCCCAACTCTGTTCTTCTCTACCATGGGTAGTACCTCTGTGCCCAGCAACAAAGGTAGTGGAAGACTGATGTTGGAGGCCTGAGTAAGGATGGAGGCAAGAAAGGTATCAGTACCTCAGTGTTGTGGTTTAATGCCAGCTGGCAACTAAGCCACAAAGTTGCTCCCTCACTCACTCCCTTGCTGTCCCCTGGTGGGATGGGGAGGAGAGGCAGCAGCGGGGAGGGGGAGTAAAACCTGTGGCTTGAGACAAGAACAGTTGAATAATTGGAATAAAGTAAAATATAATACTAATACTTTGTAATGGAGGGGGAGATAAAAGAAAGAAATAAAACTCAAGGATTGACCAAAAACACCCCTCAAGCCCACAAAACCAAAAAAGTGATGCACAGTGCAGTTGCTCACCACCTGCTGACCGATACCCACACACCTCAACCGGGCATGCATGCACACGGCAGCTGCCCTGCCTGCCGCTGCTTTCCCTGTCCTGAG
>JAVJGJ010000061.1:41449281-41517455 GCA_035590215.1 Microhierax caerulescens
TACCCACCTAGTTTCTGAACAGCAATCCTGCCCCCCTGGCCAGTTCCCTCCAGTTTAAATCGCTCAGTTCATATACTGAGCATGATGTCCCACGGTATGGAATGTCCCTTTGGCCAGTTTGGCTCAGCTGTCCTGGCCGTGTCCCCTCCCAGCTTCTTGTGCCTCTCGAGCCTTCTTGCTGACAGGGCATCAGAAGCTGAAAAGTCCTTGACTTAGTGTAAGTACTACTTAGCAACAACAGAAAACATCAGTGTGTTAACGTTATTCTCATACTAAATCCAAAATGGCACTGCACCAGCTACTAGGAAGAAAATTAACTCTATCCCAGCCAAATCCAGGACACTCAGCATTTTCCATGTCCTTTGAAAGATTCCTCGCTGTATTCAGCAGCAGCCCTCTTGGTCTTTGTGATGAAGCTTTTCATGTTCCACTTCACTTTCAGAACTGTAGGCTTATATATTTTGCCTTATTCACTGCTGAAGTTAAGTACGTTTACAAAAAACCTCAAAGAAACAAAGTGGTTTTTAGGGTCACCGTGTCTTGACTTGAGAGTTAGAGACTACAAGTATTTAAGGAAGTGGATTTCGGTTTGTTGGTTGCCACTATCAGAGTAATTGAAACCAGCCTTAAACTTCAATTAAGTAAGTAATTGGATGGTAGCAACATTTGACTGATTTACCAGCAAATGCTATGTGGTACAGAATTAAATCCTTCTGATCCAGAATTAGCGTAGTTCCAGGTTGGTTGTGTCTTCAGACATTGATATGAGTATGTAGTTTTTAGAATACTTGCATATATTTCTTGCAGAAATTCTGTTTCTTTCTGTCTGCAGAAATTAATTTCAGAACTTCAGAAATTGTTTTCTACAAAGAATGAGACTTATGTGTTAAAATTATGGCCGCTGTTTGTCAAATTGCTTGGAAAGGTAAGCAGAAAAGCAGTTAAATTTTACAGTCGTGAATCTTTAGAGAAGGCATTTTTGACAACATAAATATCTTAACTGAACTTTATTTTCAGGCTCTGCATCGTAGTGGCAGTTTTATCAACTCATTGCTGCAACTGGAGGAACTTGGATTTCGTAGTGGCTCACCAGTGGTAAAGAAAATAGCCTTCATTGCATGGAAGAGTCTAATAGATAATTTTGCTCTAAATCCAGGTAGATTAAAAAAAGATGACCCAAATTGTTTTGACTACTGTCACTTTATGTAACTGGAAGAGAATGTTCTGTCTAATAATGGTCAATACTATGGTCCATATCATTGGATATACACTTAGTGTATCTGTGGTACATGCATGGTAATGTGTATATATACACATAGTGGTATGGACTCAGTGTATATATGTAAGTAAAATTCAGTGGGGTTTTTGTTTGGTTTTAGTTTGGGATTTTTTTTAAGGAAAGTGACAGTTTTATCAGTAATTCTATCTTAGTTTTTCTAGCTGGAGAAATGAATAGGATAAAATTAACAAACCTTTATTTTGTAATGCTTTAATTGATCCAAACAGCAATGAAATAAAAAATAAAACATTCTGTAGATCTTATTCTGAAGTATGTGGATTAATTGGAGAAGAGCAATGCTTCGGGATTCTAGAGAAGTTGAAAAAATTTGCTTTAAAGGTGTAACTAAAATCTGAACCAGTCTTTTAAGTCTTGCCTGTGTCAAAACACATAGTATTTATTTTTTATCTTGACTCTGCTTCTCCTTACTGTGTGTCCTGAAGAGCTGAACAGAAATTGTCATTTTAATTTTAATTTGTTTCATAACTGGTCAGTTGTTCTGATTGTTGTTTCTCAGAAACTAATTAACATGGGATTTTATTCTGTCAAATGATAAAATCCATGGCACAGTTGTCATTCGTTGTGCATGTTCCAGAATGCCTAGTAAGGACTGCACACTGCAAAAGCAGTCTGTCAGCAGTTCCTTGTGAATTGCAGGTGGACAGGTTCTGATGCTGCTGAGCTGTCTAAAAGCTTTTCTTTTCTTTGAACACTTGCATAGGCTTGAGCAAGCTTCTGTCCAGACACGCTGTGCTATTTCTGCTTCAGTCATAAATGATCGCTCGCAGCCTCAGAATACTGTATTTAAGATCATTCATTCTCATCCAGTCGTAATGCATGTATATGTTGAGTGGTTTTTCTTTTACTGTGGCAGATAGGAAACAATATAGCAAGCAGGAGTGAATTTCCTTCTGTTTATGTTGGCATTCAGTAGACTTCATTTCAGTCTTGATATTGGAAAGAAATACTTGCCCTTTCCAGGGTTATTCTAGACAACAGTTAGAGCAGTAAAATAGTCTGAAAAGTTGGTGCATTTGCTGTGTGTTTCAGTTTTGCAATTTGTCGCTAATTGAATTTTAAGCTAAAAATTAGGAAAAAACCCTAAGGGTTTAAAAACTTTCCTTTTTTATTGTACTGTGATTTAATTATTTGTGTTGCCTAAAAATACGCTTTTTTTGGTCTTCAAGATATATTGTGCAGTGCTAAAAGGCTGAAATTGCTCATGCAGCCATTGAGCTCGATCCATGTGAGAACAGAGGCTTTGGCACTGACAAAACTGGAGGTCTGGTGGTATTTGCTCATGAGGCTGGGACCTCAGCTGCCTGCAAACTTTGAACAGGTAACACAACTGAAAAGTCGTAGCATAATCTCTTGGCCTGTGTTGAGTGTGTGAAGCAAAGTCGCCTCTTTGTTACAGTAACTTACTCTGTACCCACTTTGTCCTGTCCAAAACTGTCTTAAGGAACCGAATCTGACTTGTGTATTTGTGTGCTGTGTGTGTTAACATATAGCAGGTGTGCTCAGGATTATACGTGCGATCTTTTTAAAGTTCCAAAAGATTTAAGAGCATACCTTTAAGAGCATGACTTGTGAGCATCTTGGTGAAAACCTCCAGTGAGTGCACAGCAGTAATAAACATAAGCACCTTGTATAAGGACTGCTTTGTTCTTTCCCTGTGCAGGTGTATGTTTTGGAAATTCTGCCATAGGAAAAGATGCTGAAAAGATCACAAAATATTGAGAAAGATGAATAGAGAGAAAAGTGATCCAGATATTTCATTACTACTTGCATTGTAACTGGAACAAATATGATGTTTCTGTTAGGCTTCTGAATTTCATTAAATTAAACTTCAGGATGGGAGTAAAGAAAAAAAAATCTACCTTTTTAGACACTGTACACTTGGATCATTCTAACTTGAGTTTTTGTTTAATCTAGCCATTTGTAGTTCACCTATCAGTATGCGTATTTTTTGCAGCATCTTAAAAATATTGTTATAAGTACCCAGAAACTCTGAAAACACTGGTGTGTGAACAGCAGTACCATCTATGTGGTATTTGAAGCGTATGTTTTGTGTCTTGTATGTGTATGGCCTGTTTTCACTGAGATTTGACATCTTTGCAGGTTTGTGTACCATTAATCCGAAGTACTTTAAGTCTGGATTCTTCTGCTCCATTGCAAGGAACTCCCTCACGTGTACCAGCCAACCAGTGTTTAGGCTCGGCAACCCCTGTGCAGAAATCAGGTATTAATACAAACCAGTTTCCAGCTATGTTCTAGATGCAGAAAGCAATCTGTTCTGGTTAACATGATTATGCTCTTTCATTTGCCATGTATTATTGAAAACAGTACTTTTTCTGCTTATTCATTGGAAAGCTCAGAGGTAGTGATTTATGTTGGTTAAAATGAGGCTGTTGTAGTCAGTATTTCAAGTTTACAAAATTGTGCTAATCAGATTGTGTTGTGGACCAGCTTTAATGTCCTGAATTGTGTTCTCTTTTGCAAGGAAACTTTGGCTTGAATTTTCATCTCTACAGCATTTTTAGTTTCTGCCTGAATAGTAACCCAGTGATCATAATACATCGATAATTTTGGTAATAATGTGGATGTGTCCTGGATGTGTAGATCTTCCTTTCCTTCCCTTTCAAAAAAAAAATATTAAAAAATCATTTTAGTTCTGTAGGGATCATAACTGAGGTTGGTCAAAATGCTTTGCGCATGAGACCTCTTAAACTTGCGTTGAGTGTAAAAGTTTATAATGGAAAGTCTTTCATAGCAGTAGAGTCCTTGTATAACTAGCACATAGTGTAGCCCATAGCCTGCTCTATAGCCACAACTTCCATGGAGACTTTTTTTTGTCAAAATAAAGATTGGCCTCTGAGACTTTTCAGTCTTTGGGAGATACTTACGCTTTCAAAATATGTGCTTATGACTGTGATGTTAAACCCAGCTTAATAGGAGTGCATGCTAGATACCTCGCTGCCTGTTAGAGGCCCCTTTTAGCCAACAGTAGTTAACTTTGGGATTTTGGTCTGTCACATCTTTCCTTTCACTTGTTTGCAGATCAATTATGAGACACCGTTATTTTTCTCCCCTCACTTAGGTCCTTACCCATTTGCAAGTCCAGTCACACCGAGGATGAACTTGAATTCCAGTACAGCCGGAGGCATGGCGATGCCTTCCATTCAGCTTTTGGGAATTGAAATGCTACTTCACTTCTTGATGGGACCAGAAGTTTTACATTTTGCTAAGCAAAACAAACTTGTACTTAGTTTAGGTAAATGAATTATGGTTTTTTTGAAGTACTTTCACATAATCTGAAATTGCAAATTTTTTTGGTTTTAAAGATGTCTGTTGGAATTAAATACTTTAAACATTACTGTTAGTTGTCATCTTTAATATTAGAAGGTGTTTTTTTGTTAAATGCTGCAAATGCATATATATACTTATTCATTGTTAAGGCTTATATTACCAATAGACTGCAAATTAACAGATTTATGGAATGTTTATTTTTTTGTTCTCTTAGAGCCTCTCCAGTACCCACTGATCAGTAGCACTTCCTTTTTTTGTAAGCATGCCAGCATGCTTATAAAGGCAGTTCAGGATGGCTTCATTGCAGTTGGAAAAGAAGTTCCTGGTAAGAATTTAGCGGTGAAATTTGATTTCTTTCCCTTGCCCACTTCATTTTCCAGAAAACGTAAGAATAAATAACCACTTTCTGTAATATACCAGTGTTACATTAAATAGTCTGAACTTGGTTTGAAAGCTTTTATGTCAGGTTTGGTTTACATCAAAGTCTGTTGTTTGACATAGTTTGTATTTTAATTGCAATTTTGTTTCATGGTTTTATTACAAACTGAATAAAAATGTTACGCTATCTTATAGATTATATGCTGAATGTTATATGGAAGGACCTAAATGGATACGTAAAAACAGCTATTGAATCAGGTAACGAGTGCTGTGTTGTTTTTTATTTTTTATAAGACTAGACTTTAATTAGTGTTTGCTTCACTGCTGATAAAGGTTTTGGGCATTGTCAGTAGTTTTTCTTGAAGCAACAACTGATATTTTCTGTGATGCCCACATCTTGGTGTGACAAATACGAAATGATAGTAATTTCATCCTGTGAGGCTTCTTAGGGAAGGCACAGAAGTGTATGGCTGCAGGTGTATTGCATGTAGCAGTAAGAAAGATGTTAAAGCACTTATAAGTGCTTTTCTTCCTGAAGAAATCTTTCCATTTCAAAAAAAAAATAACTACCACAAGTCTTTGGTATTGAGAAAATACATTCAGTGTATTACTCAAATTAGTCTTTGTTATGTGTGGCTATGGCTGGGTTTTTTTTTTTTCCTTTTACTATGAAATAAAATTCAATTAAGTGTAGTCTTTACAGATGCATAGAAGTTAGTTGTTTCATATTCTAAAAAAGGGTTCATTATTCTGTAAAGTCTTTGAAAGTTGAGAATACTCTTAATAACGAAATCTTTTATATTGAAAGATCTAACAGAAAAGCATGAGAGAAATGAAGTCCATTGCCTGGATGAATGCAGAGTTTCATAAACTTTTTAAGTGTGTCAATTAAGGTTAATGATAAGAAGTTGTTTCCACTTTACTGATAAAACTTAGGGTTTCTTTTTTAATTTAAACATGGAACTTTCATTTACTCTGTTCTCCAGAGCAGAGACTTGGTATCCAAATCCATTAAGTATTTGTTATAAGTTTATAAATATACACAGAATATTTTTGATCTTGTGTTACATTACAGTATTAAATACAGAGTTTATAATGATGGTCAGGGTGACCATTACTTTGTTGTTCTCTAACTGTAAATATACTTTATTCTAGAAAATAAGAAAGAAAAGCAAGGATCAGAAATACTGACTATGTTGCTCCAGGCCTTAAAAAACACTGTTAGATCAGCTTCTCTTCCTGCACAGAAAATACTGGTAAGTTCAGTTGGTTTGTCTATTTTTTAAAAATCTCTTTTCTTTTTGATGGTCTAGATTCTGATTGGTAGCAGCCTTTTGCATCTCACTTACCGAATGGTGTCCTTAAGAGATAACTTTTTTAGTGCAAACTATAAGTTGGGCAGTGTTCATCAGATGGCACAGTGTTCAGCTTAAGGGTTTCTTTCTTTAAAAGTGTTTTTCAGGTTTAGCAATGATGTTCACAGAACTGGGTACATGGTTCTCCTACTAGAACCTTCTGCTTCAAAGGACACTTACTTTCACAATGGATTTTTTTTCTTTTTACTAAAGGGAAGCAATTGGTACAATTTTGGTTTTATTTGTGGTGTTACTTAAATTAGTCGAGCCCACAGGAAAAAAATGAATTACATATGTTTTCTTCTTTTCTCCTACTTAGTCTCTCATCAATATTACTGTTAAGGAATTGCCTCCAAAAGTATTGGGATCACCAGCTTATCAGGTTGCTGATATGGATCTTTTAAATGTAAGTCTGACTTCATTCCAGAACCTTGTCTTTATTTATGCTGAGTGGTGTTAGGATGTCATATTTGCACATACAGAGGACTTTGTGAGTCATGAGATCCAGATCTTTCAGGAAGTCATATTGTTTCATGTTCCAGTATGCAGACGTTTCCAGTGCTCATTTCTGGTGAGTAATTTAACTTTTTAGAACTAAGACCAAGTATGCTGAGTGTACGAATAACGAAAATGTAATAACGAAAGAGGGTTTTCGTGTTCAGGTCAGGATTTAAAATACAGGTCACAGGTACTTTGAAGGGAGACTGCATAGTCAAACTGTGTAGCACTGCTTTTATGCTGAAAACTGGTGTTTTGGGGAAATGTTCTAAATTCAACAGGGTGAAGTACTTAAAGGTAGGAAGTGTTACTCCTCAGGAAAAACTAAATGCACAGAAGCAAAGCAGTGAATATCATGCTAAATAGTGTTATTTCAGATGAAGTTCAGAAGTCATAGTGAACTGCAGCCTGAACTTACTGGCCGTAGTCTACTGCAGAAAAAGTGGTGATATTCATTACTGGTGAGAACTACTCTGTTCTATTTTGGTCCTAATGAGCCCTAACTGGATTGCTGCACTGTGTCCTGTGTACTGAACTGGAAGGCAGAAACAGGTGGTGTGTGTGTGTGTTGTGTTTAGAGTGGAGCAGGCTGACTGGTAGCATGCTACCAGTTAGATTTATTAAAAGTTTAAAAGGTTGTTCAGAAACTTAAAACTGGATGATGATCAGCTCTTCTCCTACACCCTCCTGCAGATAGAAGGCAACTTGTTTATTTTGCAGCAGTGAAGACAGAGGTTTTTAGCCATTAAAGTAGCTAAACTTTTACAATGTTAGCTAGAGAATTCATAGAATTCATTTGGAGGCTTTTAAAAACAACAAATGCCTGTGAGAGAAGACCTAAATGTAATAAGAGTAAGCGGATGCTTTGACTTGAATGAGTTAGTATAAAACTTTGTCTACCAGAACTGGCTTAGGAGCTTACTCTCAAAATTCCTGTCTTTTCCCCCTCCTCAAGTGTTTTATTTACATTTGGACGCTTTTTCTGACTTAGGTACAAGAGTCAGAACTTTATTAGGATGGTTGAAGTTGTAATTGGCAGGTATTATATGTATTTTGCTAAATCCTTCAAAATTAGCAATCCTGAAATACTTGTGGTAGATTTTAACAGAGGTCATCCAAAAGATGTCGTGCTGAAACCCTGAAATAAGCAAATCTTGAATCACTCCATCTTTTTCTGGGTATCATAATATACGCCAGTGGCATTATGTACACCTGCCTGCTTGCATTGCATGGAATTTCAAGTCAGCAATGACCAAGCGCTATGAAATTTGCAACATTTTAAACAGGAAAGTTTTTGCTTCAGCTATAGTATAATTGGTGTTCTGCTGAAGCATCAGGATCTAGCCGAAGCTTAGGTTTTCAGCTTTCCATCATTTTTATTTCAAAGTGTTAGAATTGAAAAATTTTGACAACGTTTCATAATTGCAGGTTTGGCTTAAATGTAGTATATAAATACACATGTTAGTGAGGCAGCCGTTTCATTTGATCGATGTATATGTTGTTTTGACCTCTTAAATTTCTCTTACAAGGGAACACCAGCACTGTTCTTAATTCAGCTGCCTTTCCATAATAACCTCTTGGAATGTGCTGTAGCGGATGAGAGGTATGTGGTGGTGCTTGTTTATAAAGAATTTCCCGTTGAAGACTTCATAGAAGATTTTTTTCTAACTTCAGCTGAAAAGGGTATCTTACCTGTTTAACTTCCTTCCCTAGATTCTTTGTAATTCTAGAAACGCTTGTGGGCTGTGTTTTGTCTGGGCCTACATCTCCACTGGCTTTCAGTGAATCTGTGATCTGCATTATTAATCAGAGTGCAAAGGAAGTGGAAAATAAGGAGCATCTTTGGAGAATGTGGAGTATTGTTGTTAATCCGCTAACTCAATGGATTAATCAGGTATAGTGGCTTTTTGTGCTCTTCCCCATCCCCTGCCACTCCTCCACCCCCGCAAAAAACCCACAGGAAAACTTAGCACTGATCTTTTATCTCAATGTATTTTTAGGAATTACGTGTCCTGAAGTGATAGTAAAATTGAATAAGCCTTGGTAGTATGAGTGAAGCTGGAATGTGTGCAGCGTTTTTTTTAAACAAATGGCTAACTGGAGTATGAACGTGTGCAGTGAGGTAGGATGAAGGGCAGTAGTGGAGTAGCGATCCAGAGTGTCATTTGAAATGATTCCAGACAGTAAGAATGATCACTCTTAAGTACCAGTGTCCCATATAGCATTGGGAATGTTTTTTTCTCCTTTTTAAAGATGATAAACATGTTTATAGATGTGCTTCAAGCCTCACTCCTTGGCATAGTCTTGCTGCTACAAAGGATGGAAGCCTGCCCTTGAGGACCTGTTAATTTTAGATTCAAAGAGGCTTGTTTATGTGAAAACATAATAAATACCAAATTGTGACATTTGGATGTAATTAGAATGGTGTTTCTTACTAATGTTAGAGTTCTTGCTTGCAAGTGCTAATGAAAGCCTGGAAACTAATATTCAGCAGGTTCTGCAGGTTACTTACTAGAAGGGCATTGACTGTAATGTAGGAGTTGTTGGACCTAGTGTAGTCCTTGGACCTTAGACTTTATGAAGTCTTGGATTAATCTTTAAATCGTTACATCTCAGAGTTTATGAAGAAAGTTTTAGGCGGTTGTCCTGGTTTCAGCTGGAATAGAGTTAATTTTCTTCTTGGGAGCTAGTGCAGTGCTGTGGTTGGATTTGGTGTGGGAACAGTGTGCTCGGGGACTTCTTGGTTTCTCAGGCCTTGCAGGTTGGAGGGGCAAGGGAAGCTGGGAGGGGACGCAGCCAGGACAGCCGCTCTGAACTAGCCAGAGGATTCCGTACCACAGGACATCAGGCTTGGTATACAGACCGAGGGGGTTGCCCAGGGTTGGGGGTGGTTGCTCAGGGACTGGCTGGGCATCCATCATCGGGTGGTGAGCAGTTGTGTTGTGCGTCACTGGTTTTCTTTTCTGCCTTCCCTTTGGATTTCATTCCTCTCTCCTCCCTCCTTTCCACTGTAACTTACTGTTCTTGTTACGTTTTTATTTTATCTCAGTTGTTGAACTCAAACCCTTGAGTTCTACATTCCTTTCTGATTCTCCTCTCCACTCCCTCGGGTGAGTGGGGAGTGAGCAAGTGGCTGCGTGGCACTTCATTGCTGGCTGGGGTTAAACCATGGCAGTGCTTTAAGTAGGTTGCTGTTATCACTTGCTGCAACTGAAATAACTAAAAAGTATGTAAGACATTTTCTACGTGATTGTTTTTATTCTTGGATTTAAATTATTTTGGAAACAGTGCTTTTTATCTCTTTAAGTAGTAGGATCAGCTTGAACTCTTAAAGAACTGAGAATAGCTAATTTCAAAATGCCACTGGCAGTTTAGCTTGCATGGATCTTATATACAAAGTAAGTGTATTTAGAATAGCTTTGTTTGTCATCTGAATCTTGCAGCTTCGTTAATTAGAAAATTGTTTTCTCATTGCAGACTAACGAAGTAAATCAGGGTGATGCACTGGAACACAACTTCAATGCTGTTTATAGTGCATTGCTGCTACCAGTATTGCACATCTTTCCCATTCAGGAATTTCCACAGGTAACAGTGAATGCGTAATGTTGATTAGAAACAATGTGGGTTTTAAAAAAACCTGTGAAGTACTGTCAGATAGTCACAGAGCAGAGTTTGTTGCCAGTACGTATGTACGTTGGACCACTGCTCCAGGGTTGGATTTCTTGAGTTACATAGATTTTGACAGAAGAAGAAAATTTAAAGCAAGTTTTTCTCTCTATGCGCAGACATTGATATTTATAAACTTTTTCTTTCTGTTGTTAAAGCCAACTATGAAATCCTTGTTGCGCGCTTGGTCAGACCTGTATAGAGCATTTGCTCGCTGTGCTGCTTTAGTTGCAACAGCAGAAGAAAACCTATGCTGTGAAGAACTTTGTGCCAAAATAATATCTGGGCTAGAAGGTGAAACTCCAGTAGTGAGTATAAACCAGTGATATTGAACTGTATTAATACTTAAATGGATATATTTTAAATTAGATGTAAGAACCTCTTGTAAAGTCTAATGTAGTACTTTCTATAACTTAGAGACTTCATAAGCCGTAACAAAGTTCTTTTTACTAACAGGAGTTGGAGTTGTAGAAATGGATTGGAAGAAGAGAGTGAAAATAATTGCAAACTTAAATAGTAAAATAGCATTTAAGCAGTCTTTGCACTTCTCTTGCAAGTAATAATGGCTTAGTTAATATCACATCGTGGTAAATATGATGTGTCTAGTTGAAATGTGTGTGTTTACGTAGTAAACTTCAGGATGAATTGACAAATACCAGAGAAACAGGCATTTTGATTAGGAAGGAGGGTAGAGTAGCACTGTGGCATTCAGAGGGCGTAACTTGCTGTATTTCTGACACTGTCAACCTTGTACACTAAAATACAAATACTAATGAAGTTTTATAAAATACAAAGCCTTTGAAAGAAGGTCTTTACGTTATCTGTCTTGCCTGTTTGCAAGCTACATCGTATGGGGAGGTAGAGTGTCTGTAGGTGTCAGTGAACAGTAGCTTTGGAACATGAAATCCTTTGTGTTTCAAAGTTGACTGTCTTGAAAAAATACTGTGAAAGGAACAAATAAGAAACAGATGAGAGAGAAACAGGGCATTTGGAACTTTGGAGGATTTGAATTTGAAGAATTTGGAGGATTGCATCATTATAACTTACTTTGGATGCTGCTGTGTCCTGATGATAAACTTCAATTTTCAAAAATTAGTAATTATTAAGGAAACCAAACTTAAACAATTTATAGCTTTGGTATGTAAGTTATATAGAAACTAAACTTTTTGGCTTACCCTATCAATGCTCCTGTTAAAAGCAACTTTTGTTTATTTAGGAGAATTTATGATGAATTGGGGGGAAAACCCCCACAACCTTGACCCATCTTTTTGTATGTACTAGAAACTGATGATGCTTCCTAAATGTTAATGACAACCTTACTGTTACACCTACAGTGACTTTTCTGAAAATCAGGCTTTGTACAATAACTGAACTTAACACTGAGATCTAGTAATATGTTTCGCTAGACAGCTAGTACTTTGAACCTTAATACTTTTGATGCATTTTCTTAAATCTAACACCTTCTTACACCTGCCTGTTACTGTTTTGCTTTTTTCAATAGTATATATGCTTATGTCTTATTTGTACAGAATGGGAAGACTCAGTCTTCAGTTTGTGTGAATGTGTGTATTTTAAAATGTAATCTTACCTGAGTCTTTCCTGCTAATGCAGACAAATGTCATCCACTTTTAAGTTGAAAAAAGTGTTTGTATGGCTGTCCAGAATGGCCAACATGTTTCTTTTTCTGTCACTGTTGCTCTTTTGGGTGTTGCTGATGACTTCTGTTTACTCCTCAGATGTTGTCAATGATGGATGGTCTCACGCATATTGTATCAGTCATGGTTGACTGCATCAACTTTGCACCATATGGTACTAAATATCAGCCAAAAAACAGATGTAAGAAAGTACTTGATTATTGGGGTTTTCTGTGTGTGTCTTCCAGAGTTGAAAATTAGAGTTGCAGATGCAGAAGTGATGACTGTAGGATAGTAATGTTCTATATCATACAATTTAAGAACTGAAGGGATTGACCAAAAAAAAAATAAATCATTAAAAGTCAGTAAAAATACCATCCAGTATGAATATTTGACTGTTGGATCTCTTCTGTTTGTTGAGTAGTTACTGCATAGCCTGACAAAATAGATCTGAAACTGATGTAACTCTTGAGGCTGCTTGACTTTTCAGGTCACTATGAAACACTGCTGGCTTCTGAATTTGTATTGGATGTTTTGGCTATGATTTCATTTTTGCTTGTGAAATCTGCTACTTTTGCTTTGTTCAGATGTAATCTAAAGCAGTAATGCCTGATTGTAATCCACGATCTAATTATATAATACGTGCCTAAAACTGATGATAAATTGTTAACATTTGCAAGGCTACTGCTCCTGAAGCTGCTTTGCACAAAGGGGTTGAGAGTAAATTTAACAGAAGTTGAAAGGTTATTGTATGTAAAAAGTTCTTTGTTTTGTTTCCTACTGCCATTTACAACTACTAAAGCTGAAGAAATAATTAAAGAGTAACGTAGTTCAGTGTAATACTCAGAGTATTTATAATTTCTCTGCCCCACATGAATTTTTTATAGTAGTAAGACATTGTGTTGGACTACTGAAAGAAGGAAATGCTTTAATTGGAAATGCTGATAAGGAAAAACACGATGGAAAATTTACTTATAAATAAACTAATAAAATGTGATACTTCCCCTTCCCTTCTCTTCAGCTGTTCCAGAATTGATGCGTATCATCTAGTCTTTGTAGAGTGGTTGCTGGCTCTCTGCAAGCAGGCATTAAAGATACTTAAAAGCATAGTCATTTGTGACCAACCATAAATTTTAAGTAAGAGGAATAGGAATCATATCTGCAGTGATATGATAATATTATGCATTAACAACTGTATGTCTTCTAGTAGGTCTTGTTTTAAACTGTTTGTAAGTAGGTATAGTTTGGGAATCAAAGTTCTGTTTGTCATGTAGAGAGAAAGTTGAAATGTGTTTTGTCGTAATGCATGTTGGTTAGATGGGAAAAAACCTAATACTTTTTTATTTTATTTTGTATTTTTAACATTAGCTCCACAGACACCTACAGATTGGTCTAAGAAGAAAAAGGAACCCCTTGGAAAGCTTGCTTCTCTATTTAAACTCCTGGTGATGTTACTAAACTCTTTCCATGTGTTCAGTTCCAAAGAAATCTGTTCAGAAACATTGGTCTCTGTTGGTCCTTCAATTATTACTATTCTTCACAACATCATCAGCCACGTTTCATTGCCTTCAGTGATTGGGACTATGTTTGCAATTTTTTCAAAACCCCTGGCAGTGTTTTATGAAAAAACAAAGTGAGTATTTTAAGAATGGTTGGAAAACTGGATTCATTGTATTGCTGCATAGTGGTGAAATTTTGCGTGGTCTGTAGCAAGCAGTGTATCTGAATACAGCTTGGGGGTTTCCGAGCTTTGGCACTGATATGCTAAGAACTTTAAGCTCCTGCCAAGTCTCTTGCCTTTGAGAGCAGCATGTATTTTACTAGATTCAGCCTAGCTAGTAGCTACTATTTTTGTAGCGCACCCAAACGCCACAGAAAGAATGTAGAGGTCTGTGAGGCAGTCGCTGAGGACTCGCTGTTAACTACAATTGCTGCATAAAAACTGAGGGGCTGGGACTGAGCTAAGGAACGGCCTGAGTGGCGCATCGCAGGCGGGTCACCTTAGAGCCCTGCCCTCCAGTGAGCTTCAGCACAGTTCAGAAAAACCACACATAAGCAGCAGTCTCCACTGTAATGCTTTGCTTTAGAAATAAAACTAAACCTACCTAGTCATACGCGAAAGGAAGCCTACAGGACTTCTGAAAGCTTGGTATTTTAAATTGTTGTCTCTTTAGAGTGATTGTATTGTCATCTCTGTGAGACTAAAGTGTTTGGTTTCTACTTGCTGTTTATTTTCACTGCAGTGAGGAAATGTGTTAACTGTAATTTGCTTCCTAGTGGGCAGGAACTGTGTAACATTTTGTAGGAAATAAAAGAAATCATAATTGGTTGGCATGCACTAAAGTTCTGGAAGTTTTAGAGCAGAAGGAAGTACTGAGAAATACTTGTTTGTTGCTCTGGACTTTCTGTGTTTTTTTTCATATGGCTTTGTCTTTATTTTGTAATTATTGTAAGCTTCCCAGGACGTGATGGAATGGGGAGGGCGTTGGTGGGAGGGGGCTGGCAGAGGTTTGTCTCTGATGTGTTGATGCAAGAGAAGTTCGCTTCGCTGAGGGTAAGGAGAAGAAATGAGTACAGCTCTGAGTGTTGGGCAGGAGGGGGGTAGGACAGGATGCTGTCAGTCAGCCAGTAGATGTTTTCTTGAAGCTTTTACTGAAAGTTGAAGCAGGACTGTTATCACAAAACTGAAATTCATCAGGAGTCCCTGTCTCGGAGGCAAGAATCCACTTGTTCTTGTGTAAGATTGAGTTGAACGGCACCTCTCTCCATCTCCCATCTCATCTGCCTTTGCTTGAGCATTGTCTTTCTTAGAATTACTCGTTAAAAGGGAGAAGCAAGTGTTTGGATATCTAGTTTTGGAGGAAGGCATATGCAGGCGAGTATAAATTTGGGAACCTATTCTGGTTGGCTTATAAAATGAATTACTAAATGCAGTTTTCTTGCATTTTTCAGGATGGTGAACCTAGGGATTCATTTACATGTAATTACTCAATTTAGGTGGTACTTTGGCTTTTTAATGCAGATATTTATGGGGCCTGAGAAATGTGAGGAGAGGGTTAAGAGCAACACAAAGAAGGCAGTTAGAAGTTACTTCATAAGAAAACCTTTAATTTTGAGTTTGTACTAATTACTACTGGTCTTTCCTTGAGTTTCGCTTAAAGTTAGCGTCTAAGTATCAGTGGCTTAAAGGATAAACTTACTTGAAACTGTTTACATCAGGAATCTTTTAATCACCTGACGGGAGGCTAGTTTCACAACATTATTTCATCAAGTTGTATGCTAAAACTAGTGTGCAGGGCTGGGGTGCGTTATGTGTTTAATTCTTACGCTTGGAATAAGTGAGGCAGCAAAATATAACTTTTTTTGTTTGTTTTGGCAGGCTTGCTGATGTATCTAAAGTATACAGTAATCTTAACAACAAGGTAAATTTGCTAGAGAAATAGCTGGGTTTTGGGAAAACGTGTGACACTGGAGTTTTGCCATTCATCCTGTATTCTAAAAAGCAAAATAATAAAAAATGTAATGAAGGTAGAGATTTAATTTTCAAATTATTTATTTTTTTGCTAAAAATGCAGCTGATGGGAGGACCACTAAGTTTAGCCATTAGACTTTTTGCGTGGTGTGGCATTTAAACTTGTTTATTCAGGCCATACTCTTCTATGGGATAATAATGTTTCAAATGATTTAAACTTTTTTAAGTATGAGCAATACTTGAATTAAGCAAAGAAACCTATTGTTTCTTTTCTCCCTTAGCTTGAAAAACTGCTGGCCAAGATAGTCCTGTGTTTAGAGTCTCACTGCACGGGCTCTTACGACAGTGAACTGCTAGAGCAGCTTTCTCCGTTGCTTTGTGTAATATTTCAGCATAAGAACAAACAGATCCGCAACCAGTGTGCCCAGTTCTGGAACGCGACATTTGCTAAGACAACGTCATTAACATATCCTGAAGACTTAAAGTAAGATACATGGGGGTTTTGCATTGACATATTTTTAAAGGAGGAGATCTTGGGTTAGGTACAAGTGAATTGGCATTGTTCTGGTGGCCATTTATATTCTGTTTTTTCTGCAAGCTGGGTTATCTGCTGGTCTTGTTGTGGACCATCCCCACCCCGTAAGTTTAAACTTCTTTTTTGTTGAGCAGATCTGTGTTGAGGCAGGCCAAAAAGAAAATTCCACTCCTGCTGCCTGGTTTTGAAAGCATTGAGATAGCTGAAGAATACAGCAGCCCATTCTCTGATACGGTAAATACTTTGTTGACCCCAGCGAGTGCTCCATTGTGTGTAACTTCATGGGAATTGTACAGAAGGTAGTGTCAGGGTCAGTTCTGGTTGTTGCTCTGACTGGCCTGCACTTGCTTCATGTTTGGAATGATAAACTATGCTGGGTGGGTAATCACTGTTAAAAGCTGAGCTGGTTCTTAAAAGTTTATGTGTTTTAAATTGTGGGTTCTACTAGGTTGTTTGAAATGTGGGGTTTAAGTTGTCCTCTGTGTAATTTAGAGGAAAGTGGGAGTGTGGGACAATGTAGTTATAAAAATTAATGCATCTCAGGATGGGTTTGTGAGCTTGGAGCTTCTTCATACAACGCGTTTGGTGTGTTTTTATTGGAATAGGTGGAAAATTCACAGCTGGATGCAAAGATAAGTGGAATGGAAGTTAAGTTGAGTCAAAAACGAGACTCTATATTGGCACAGACAAGTGAACTGAAAAATGAAGTAAAAGACAAGTCCAGTGATACGCAAGTAACACCTGCAAAGGTAAGGTGTTGACAGAGAGCTGTGATAGAATCACATCTATTACATGCTGCAGCAGAACACCTAGTATGCAGCTGTAAGTTCTCAGCAAAGATCAACTAGTTTTGCGATGCTGAAATACTTTTCTTTCAGACTTACGCTGTTTTTCCTGTTAAAATTCTCTCTGAAGCTTACGGGTTGCTGAATTTTAAGGAGGGATCATGGAGGGCTGCTTGATGGACGGGGAGGAGTAGCAGCCAGATACAGAATTGTCACCTCTGGTTGCAGGTTGTGACAGAATCAGGTTTTGAGTTGGATCTTGGTTTTGGTAGCCCTGTGGTGCGTGCTGCAGCTCTGTCACCTGCGCTAGGGAGAGAAGGGTGTGGTATTCTTAAGGAATCGCTGATTTAGTAAACGGCAGTAAATAATAACTCTCACAAGTATTTAGGTTCCTTCACCTATTACAGGCTTTGAACTTGAAGATGCTAAAGGAAGTGTGGAAGCCTGTAAGGGCACAGAGGGGGGGTTCCAGAACCTCCTAGGTGGTAGTGTTTGGGGGTTGAACCACCCATGAAGAAAATCAGCACCTACTGAGGGATTTGTGCCAATCAATACACTGGAAGAGCTGCAGTTATTTGAGAACTGTTCCATTTAGGGTGACTGCATCAGAAATATGAAAAACACTTTCAGTTCTTTTGTTTCTTACCCAGTGTTCGTTTTTTTTTTCTTTTTTTCCTGTAGTTGAAACTAGAAAGTCTGTCTCCAAAGACTAAAACTGAGATACCTTTGGAAGAGGAGAAATCTGTTGATTTTGTGTTTATTCCTCCAGAAACAAAAGCGAGAATATTGACGGAACATCAAAAAGAAGTGCTTAGGTCAAAGAGGTCTGTAACTTAACACGGTTTGAAACTAGATGTGAAATGTCATCACACTGAGTCTGCCAAATTGACAGAACTTCAATTCCTGTATCTTGGAGTACTATAAGTAATGAGGTCTTACTCTACCATGCAAGTTATAAAGTTTAAAGCTAACAAAGTTCCTTTCTTTACTGTTTTAAAGCAACCAGCTTACTCTCTGACCTGCATTCTCTGTTTTGATTAAATATACTCCCTGTTACCTGTTCGGAGTTTGATAACTTGGAGTTTACATTTTTGCTTCATGGCTCTCACTTGCAATGTGATATGGCAGATGTCATTTTTTCTGAAATCATTGCAATGAAAGGTGTTTTTTTCACCTCATCTGAAGGGCAAAGGCTTCTAAATTTGAAAAGAAGTCTTATGTCAGCAGCATATTAGAAGTTAGGATATGCCCAAGGCTTGCTTTAATTGCAAGGTCAGGCAGCAAAATCAGGGTAAGCAAAAATTTTGAGGGTAATTGACAGGAACTCCATTGATTTATATAGTTAGCATCTGTCAGTGAATTCTTTGCAGAGTGGGATCCCAATCACAGCTTTCCTACCGCCCCCAAAAGCACGTTTGAAGTGAAAAAAAGTTTAATGCAACTGAAAACAGTGGGTTTGAAATAAGGAGTAAAGTCATGATCTGCCTTTGCTTTGCTGTGCCAGTTGGAATCTGAGGTTGTTGCAGCCAGTTGAAATATTTGTCTTTTCTGCCCAGAATGGGGAGCGGAGCGGGCGGTCACACAGCCCCCTGGTACTTGCTGAGCGCTGCCCTGCTTCTTGTGCAGCAGTGCCTACGTGGGCACGTGTTGCGGTTTGAGTAGTCTTGAGAGTCTGGAAGTTCAGTTCTTCAAAGAAGCATCCACTGTGTTGTGATGAATGCATTGCACCACCCTATCCTCCTTTTTTTCTCCTTTTTTTTAAAAAAAAAAAGTCTGACTTACCGTTTCTGGTTTTGTTTCAGGGTTGGTATTCCTGCTATGTACAATAATTTGGACACATCACAAGATAGTACCTCATTTTCTCAGTATACCCAAAGCCAGGAAGATTCTTTGTAAGTAAAGGTGGCCAGTATATCAGTACATACGTTAAAGGTGTCCCCCTTTTCTGTAACACTTCTAATTTAACTGATTTCTGTTCCAGGGAAAAAGAACCTTTAATAGAAAATGCAAAAGAAGATGTTAAAACCAAGCCTCAGGTAATTTCTCATTGTCTAATGGTAACTGAGATACCAGAATTATAACTATACCGGTGCTGTCAACTTCATGTTAGTGGCTCTGGTAGTTAACGGCAAAACCCTTTGATTACTGGCTACGATATTGGTTTGGAAACTCTTCAACAAAAAAAACAACAACAAACCCAAATGTGTTACCTCACAGGAATAATTTCCTTTCCCTGTATTGATTAACCTGTAAGACTCTTGAGAATATCTTCCTCTTTTTCTTGGGCTTCCTCTATTTTTTTTCCACATCTGAATAATACTGACAGAGGCTCCATGACTATGGAAACACTGATGGCTTTTGTGGTTTGCATTTTGTTCTCATCATCAGATATGAATTTAATAGCACTGTAGTGTTCTTTGTGCTGTGTTCTGCTTTATATAATTTATACTAGAAAGGGCCCATCATTAAGCATTTTGACCTATATTTGTGAAAATGGGAGGATTTATATAACTTGTTTTAGTGTGGATGCATTTTAAGTTTTGTTACACAGCTACAGGTATTACGGGAACTTAAGGATCAGGCACATGTATGCACTACCACTGACTAATATTTTACTGGGGTAAAAATACCCTACAAGTTGTAGCACAGATTTACTGTGACTTGCTATGGTGGTGTTCTAAGAATTTTTTAATTGCCTAGTTTTATGTTAGGAATTAAACATTTTCTTGGATTTTTCCCCCTGCTAGCAGATGCATTAGCTATGCATCATGATTTTCCGGAACTATTTTCACTTTTTTTTCAAAAGTCTTAATGTTGATTTCTATATTGCTGTAGTGGACTGTGCTTTTAAACAGTTCAGCTGTGTTTCCACATTCTGAACTGCTTTTGGATGAAGCTGTAAGGGCTTGAGCTGGATTAAATAATAGATTTTGGGAAGAAAAAAAAAATTGTAAATCCTAAATAGAGATCTGTTTGCTTTTGTAGACGAGTTGACTGAACAGCTAGCTCGATCAACTGTAGTACCAAACAGGCAGTAGGTAAAATAGAGAAGATTTTCTTTAGATAGTAGTAGGTTTTTTGCAGTTCTTCAGGTTTGGGATTAAATGGCTTTAATCTAGTTTTTTTTAATTTTATAACTACTGATTGACAGTGAGTAAAATAATTTGTAGGAAGGGTGGCTTGAAAAACCTCGTGGGATGTGTTTTCTACCAGAGCTACTCCTTTTATATTCTATTTATAGCAAAACTACAGTATTTTGCTGTTCCTATTTTTGGGACAGGAAGAAGATGGAAAGAGTGAAGGATGGACCAACAAACCAGATAATCCTCTTGACAATGCTGCCTGTGTGAAAAAGTCATCTGTTACTCACATAGAGGAGAGCTCAACTTTAAATAGTGAGGGAGAGGCAAAAGAGGATACAGCTAACGTGATTCTGGAGGAGCCGTCGGTTGGAGAGGGAATAGAAAAAAGCACTGTGGAAACAACGTCAAAGGAGCCCTTAGCAGTGAACGAAAACACTTCAAACGTCAGCAGCAGTTCAACTTCAAGTGGCATAATTTCTGGAACACCTCCATCTGCAAGCAGACGGCAGTCTTTTATCACTTTGGAGAAATTCGGTAGCTCAGAGAACAGACCCTTTAGCCTTTCAGCATTAAACAGTTTATCAGAGACGCCTGGAAGTGCTTCTGTGGTAGCTAAACCAGAAAATACAAATGTATGCAAGACTAGTGCTAAAGCAGAAAAGTCTGGAGAAGAAAATAAAAAGCCTTCAAAATCAGAGTCTGAACAAATATTTACTGCAATCCGAAGGCTGACTCGCAGGCAGAGTAAAATGGAGCGCAAAGGCAATATGCAATCCAAGCTTTTAGTTAGGTCAGACCAAGAGAAAAGAGTACAGGAGTCTTCTACTACCAACAGTATGGAAAATAGTCCTAAAAAATCTCCTGCAATAGAAGACATAGAATACATTCTCCTTTCTCATTCCCAAACTCTCTATTCCGCAGAAGTAGAAATTAAAAAATGTGAAAATGCAGTAGCAGAAATGGAAAAAGAGCAGGCATTAGATACAGATTCTAAAGAAAATACGCCCCCAGAGATGACTGTGTCATCTGACCAGGTAGCAGGCGATGATAGTCAGGTTCCACCTGTGACTTCTAGTCAGAAAATACTAAGACGTTCTTCAAGACGACGGTCAGAAACTCTGGAAGGTACAGGAGGTAGTCAGGATAAAGAGGATGGCCACCAAAAGAAAGACAGGCATAAGGAAGATGAAAAATATGGGCAAAAGAAAGTGCCCCAGGCTAAGGATGATGGATCCCAAAAGCAGAAAGCAGTTTCTGGGAAAACTACAGAAAATACAAATAAAGAAAGCAGCCCTCCTGAGAGAGCTGCTGCAGATGACGTAAGCTCAAAGGGCTCTTCTGCTTCAGGGGACTTTGATGGGGAAGCAAACAGAAGTGCTAGGAGGTCAGAAGGGAACTTGAATACTGACACAGAAAGTCAAGACTGTAGCTCAAGTGCAGGAGGTCAGAAGATCGAGCGCCCACGATACCACACAAGAAGAGCTTCACAAGGATTGCTTGCCAGCATAGAAAATTCAGAGTGTGATGGCTCTGATACCAAGGAGGAAAGCACAAGGAAGAAAAGATACGCAAAAGTGAAAAATAGAGTCGATTCCCCTGAAAGTAAACTGAAAGATACACAGCTAGGAAGCCATAGCCATGAGGTGTCTTCCCAAGGAAACGTAACAGAGACTCTGTTGGAAACAAATAATGTGAGCCAAGAAGTCAACACAGATGCTGCAGTGACATCTGAAGGCTGTGGCCTAAAAAATGAAGTAATTCCTACAGATGCTAACAAAGCTGTGGGATCTCCTGGCTCACAGGATTCACCTGATGCACAGAATGCAAATGTGGAACAAAACAAGAGCAGTATGTCGGTGGAATCATTCACCAGCCCGTGTGGATCTGATCAAGATACGAAAGCAGCAGAGAAAGATGAAGATGGTGAGAAGCAAACAAACATAGACAGTTGTCCAGCTGTTCTGCGTGAAGGTGTACCAGGAGCAAATGCTTCAGGGGGTGATCTTCCCCCTCAGCAAGTACTCATGTGTCACCACAAAAAAAACAAAAGACAGAAAAGGTTAAGGAACAACTGTAATCGCTGCTTTAAAAAGCAAAAGCAGCGACCCACGTCATTCAGTGAATCAAAGAGTCATGAACTGAGTGAGCCCCAAACCACCCCAGCTGAGATGTCTGTAAATACACCAGAGATGGCGGGTAAATCAAAGTTGGACGAGAGCTTGTGCATGGTTCCTTGTGCAATGAGCACTCCATTGCATCCTGCTCAGGCACCCAGCGCGCTGAGCGTGAAAGGAGAGAGAACAACTGAAGATAACCAGCCTGGAAAGAGTGTTGGAGTAGAGAAGAATCTAGAGCATATAGCAGGTGAAATAACTGGCTCCGTAGTGGAAATAAAAGAACCTGCCGATCAGAATGACCAAACTGAAGAGTGTCCATTGGAGTGTGTTTCGGATGAGCCCAGTGACGGCTGCCTGGCTGCAGGGAATCGGAGCAAAGAACCAGCAGCTACAGAAAGAGAAGAAATAAGTCAGAATGGACAACTGGAGGAGATACCTGAGGCAGTGATTGTTAGCAAACCTGAGCAAGAACAGATGAATGAATTAGAAAGTAATTGGGATGATAAACCAGCAGCTGAGAATACTGTAGGGGAAACTTGCATTAATCAAGTTAAAGAGGAATTAGTGGAAACTGAAATAACGATGCCTGAAAACGTGGCCTTGGACAGAGAAGAGGCAGTAGAAAATCACAGTGTGGGTTCACCTCAAAAGCTGGAAGGCGATTCTTTGGTGTTGGTTAATGAAAGCCCTAATGGTACACAGACACGCTGCATGTGGTCTCCTTCAGCTTCTCCATCCACTAGTATTTTGAAGAGAGGTATAAAAAGAAATCAAGATGACGATTCCCTGTCACCTGCGAACAAGGTACTGCAGTGCAGTTCATTATGTGATACAATTCATTTGGTTCATTACTGGGATATGTAACAGTGTCTGTAGTGTAATGAGTTCCGAATATGCTGAATTTATTGACTTTTGTTTTTTTAATTGTGAACAATCTTTTGCTGAAGGTGAAGACTTAACAGACTTCTCTTGGGGAGGTAGAAGCACTGACAAGGCTTGCATTATTGGCATGTCATTTGGGTGGGGATTTTTTATTGAAGTGGAGAGCCAAAGTCTCATCTGCTGCCAGGGTTGCAGCGCAACATATGTTGCTGCAAACCACCATATGCAGAGCCAGGGCCTTAGCCCTAGATTTTGAGCAGCTTTTTACAAAATATGTTTAATGTTTCCTTTAACAGCAAGGAGGCCATGCTTTCTGTCCTTCGGTGAACATCTGTGTCATTTTAGGACCATAATGAATTTTATTTCCAACTGAGCTGTTTTGTCTCCTCAGTCTTACTTCACCAGGGTGTGGTGGTTTGAGTTCGTACTATAAAAACTAATTCTTTCTCAAAACAGATTCGTCGAGTGTCTTTTGCAAATCCAATTTATCAAGAAGGACTGGCAGATGACATAGACAGGAGAAGTCCTGTCGTTCGATACCATTCTTCACCATCTTCCCGAAGTCTTACGATTTTATCTAATGTTCAGGCTAAGGTAAATTCTGTTACATATATTCCATATGTCGCGAGTACTCACATTTCTCATGTATTATAGGTAATGTTGCTTCAGTGTGCATTCATCGTCATTTGCAAATAGTTGTAAGCAGAGAATTGATAAGAAATAGTTGTAATTGGTTTAGCCTGACTCATTCTGTTACTCTTCTGAAGACAAATGTGCTCTGAGATCTAGGTAGCTAGAATTGTACAATTAACCAAATTCCTACAATCCTGAGAGATATATTTTTGTCTTTTTCTATCCAGAATATTACCACTCCAACCAAAGGGTTTCTATCCCGAGGATCTCGCAATCCTAAATTTAAGAGCTCAAAGAAGTGTTTAGTAAGAACTGCTTTGGTTCATGTATCTTTCTTATTTTTTTCCTGTATTCAGTTGTGTGATAGTTAGTTTAATAATTTTTCTGTATTCAAGATAACGGAAATGGCTATGGAATCAGTGCCTTGCCCTACGGAATGCATGTATCCTGCCTTAGCTGGCTGCAAAGCACCAGTTGAGGTGATTTTACCTCAGATTACATCAAACATATGGTAAGTGGATTGCTGCTTTTAAAGAGGCCATTTTAACAGAAAATAAATACTCACTGAACCTACAAAACCAAATTTTCTGATGCAAAATGTGATGAGTTAGAGACACCTTTTGCCAGATTGTTTTTAAAAGGAGGGAGGTTGGTGTGATGGGGGGGAGAGGCAACTGCTCTGGAACGACTCATGTTGTGTTTTTTGTAAGACAATGAAAAGCTTGCGCCCAGGAGCAGGGAGGGCACGCTCCGTGCTCCATTTCTGCATGGCAGACAGGCTTATCTTAATAAGTGTCAAGCAGTTGGGGCTTTCTGTGAAAAGTGAAGGCGCCTTTCTATTGAAGGTAAACTGGGATTTTGAAAAAAAAAAAATCAACATTTCAAATGTACAAAGGCTGGGTGCTGACCTAGTTTGGTTTTCGATCTGAATTTTGATAACTTGTGCAACAAACCGTAGAGGTGTAGTGGGAGCTTCTCAGAATGGCCTTTTCCAGTGTGCTCAGCTCCTTTTCTTCCACTCATACCACATACGAGTGGCCTTTTGAATGCCATCCTCTGATGGCTCTAGGATGAGCTGCAGAGAGGTCTGCTTACACAGGTAGAATGTGATGTGTATTTTGGTTTTTTCTTCGCTTATGTGCGTGTGAATGGGTGTTCATGTAAGATTTCTTTCTCCCCTGCTGCAGTGCCAGGGGCTTGGGGCAGCTCATTCGAGCAAGGAACATTAAGACAGTGGGTGATCTGAGTACTTTGACAGCATCAGAAGTCAAAACTCTTCCCATCCGCTCTCCGAAAGTTTCCAATGTTAAAAAAGCTCTTAAAGGATACCATGAGCAACAGGTAATGTTTAATTTTAGTACCCCAAAAGCCAGTGTTAGCCTAATGAACTGCTGACTTCCGTGATGGGGAGTAGTGGGGGGGGAGAATACGTTAGAGCAAGCACTTAGAACGTGTTCTCTGTCTGTCACAGTAACGTGGGGAATTCAAGGTTCAGGTGACTTAGTTACAGTATTATTAATGGGAATAATGATTGTGTTTATGATGAGGCTAAAACATGTCCCACAGTATAATCTTTTTTTTTTTTCCTCTCTGGAAATGCATCTTTTGTTCTCTCCTAAAAAACCTTCAGGTAAGATCTCGAGGATTTGAGGAAATAGAAGCACTTGAAGATGCAGAAAAGCCCATGAATAATGTAGAGGATAAATCTCTTCCTGTAGATGAAGAAAAATTTGCAACAGGTACCTATTGCCAGCTTTTTGCTTAGGCTGTGGCTGTCTCTGCTGTGTGCTGCTTTCATTCTCTCCTAATGGGAATGCTTGATCTTTTTTTTTTTTTGGAAATAGCTACCTTTGGCACATCACCTGGGTGCTTCAGTTAGCCAATTCGTGAAGCCCTGTAGCAGTGGCTTTCCAGAACTTTTCTGTTACATATTTTGAGGAAGGGATGCTGGATTTCACTGTGAGCTTGCACGACCATGCAAAGAACAAATTGGGCAGGGCTCTAAGTACTTAATTCTCTGAATCTCGGCCGGGTATGTCTCCTGGGCTGTTTAATACCGCAGTAAGTGCTGTGGCTCTGGGCGTGCACAGAAACAAGCAAGGTGGAGCGGGGTTGGTTCAGCAGTGCCTCGTCCTGAGGGGGTGGGACAGGAGAGGGACAGTTCCCTGGATCCCTGTTTGGGATGTGGGTGCCTGCACTTTTATTTGCATTCTCCCGTGCGCTGTTGGAGTTTGGCCTGATGGCTCAAACAGAGGGATCCGCCTTTGTTCTTCCTACGAGATCCTTGAAGTGTTGGTTAACTGGAGAACGAAGAACTGGGCAGTACCTTCGCTTCAGCTGTCCACTCTGAAGGTTGGCCTTTGGGGCAGCATGTCTTGAGGGACACTGGCAGTATCTGAACAGGATCAAATACTTTTGTTTGTGTCCTTAGTGTTACTGTGCAATCTTGACCAAAGATAATGAAAGTCACCTTAAAGAAGGGTAGCACAGAGTTGGGAGGGCTGCCCTTGTCAGCAGCTCTGATGGTGTGTGGAACAAATACTTCGTACTCGAATATGTTCCTTTGCACGAAAGAAGCTGTAACATTCCACTGCAGCGTAATTGTGCTTAGATTTGAAGCCAGACACGCAGACAGCGCTGCCCTGCTTCCCTTCCTTTTCAGATTTCATTGAGCCAGTTGTTACGAATACAGATGACCAGCCCCCAGCAGGTCTTCTGAGCCAGATTGATGCGCTTGCTGCTCAGCTGACCTCCGAAGATCTTCACAGCTACTCAGGAAGCCAACTTTTTGAGATGCAAGAAAAACTTGTTGGCATGGCAAACTGTATCATGAAAAACCTGCAGTCCCGCTGGAAGTCGCCTCCCCATGAAAGTTCTGATTAGTTGTTTATCCTTTCTAAGTAAGGAGGATTTTGTTACAGTTTTCCCCAAAACCTGCTTTTCTTGCTGGTGAATTCCTCCTTAAACTGCATAAACTGTAGAAGATTTTTTTAACACTTATATGACCAAAATGTATCATGTTTGGGGTTTGTTGGTTTGTTTTTTTTCCTTGGGTTTGTTTTTTGTTCCGATTTGCAGGATCGCTTACTCCCCGGTAGAGGTATTTGTATTGTATTGCTATGCATATTTCTTTCAGGTTGTGAAAGAAAACTTGATAAAAGTTGTGCAATAGCAAAGATGCGAAACCAAACCAACATAGTTAAATTATTTTTTCAAATCCGAAGTGTTCTTACTGCTGCAAACTCTTAGTATTTGGTAAGAGATCGATCTCACAGCTCTGTGCGTCTGCTGCCCCTGTTTGTCTCCTTTTAAGCTGCTGAAGCCTCTGACAGGCAGTGGCTCTCCCTTCAGCCCCGTTTTATACTGAGATAAGCTGTGCTTAACTTATGGCAGCAACGGCCCAGCAACCTGGTATTTTGACAACGTGGATGACATCTATTTTTGCATGTATTTTTGTAAGAATTGCACAAAGAAGCGGGTAACGGGATGTACCCTTCAGGCAGAAGACTGCAGAACTTCTCAGGCTTTTCCCTGTGTTTGTTGTTGGCAGCAGTTCTCCTTCTGTGGAGGAGACTCTTTTTGGAGAAATGAATTGATCTGACAAGAGCCCTTTGTATATTATGTACAGACTTATCACAGTAAATGTTGGTTAATAATTTATGATTCTGACTTTTAATTGCATGGAATGCATTGCTGCTTCTCGGAGACCTTCAGAGAGAGTTCTTGGGTTTTACTCTGGGAATCTTAATCTGTATGTATTGTTCTGTAGCTATCACGTTTTGATTTTAGAACTTAAACGCACACAAATAAAACAGCAAATAGTTCCCAAACTTGTTACTGTGGTTGTGGTTTGGGGTTAGTTTTTCTTTTTTTCCCCCTCAGATCTGTCCAGCTCTAACCTCAGCATTGGTTTGGATCCACCAGGCTGGGAAGACCTTGCAGGGTCATCGCTGCTGCCCTAAGATAGGAGCAGCCCCTGAAGGACATGGTGGTATCTTGGCAGCAAAGCTCCGGAGAGTCTTTGCCCTGTTCCTGTGTCTCCTGAAGAAAGTGACAGGGACTAAGAGGTTTCTCACAGCCGTAACGTGAACAGTGCCAGCAGTGAGTTGTCTGTAGGTTTTCTTGCTTTCCTGAAAACGTTATTTTGGTTCCAAATCTGCCTCCTTAGCCTTGTTCAACTCTTGCATCCAGTCACCTGTACAGATAAGGATGTTCCTAACGCAGCTTGAAAGGGCGTTAATTAACATCTTGGTCTAACCAGTGCCCACCCTTCACTGCTGGCAGCCCTGTGCTAAGGACGGCCGTTTCCCTGTCAAGCTGGTTGCGTAGCTCACGACGCGCTGTGAGTTCCCTTGGAACAAAGGCCCTTGGAGGTAAAGTTGCAGCTCCTGCAGTTAACTTTGGTTTTAATCTTTTGTCTGTCTTGGACACAGTATGAAGTGATCTTTTGCATCATTCTTTCTTGGAGCCTGGCGGGTACCAGATGCTTGAAGCGGATAACCACAGTGCTCGGGTATGAATTAATACTTGTGGTTCGTTCCCAGCCCCTCGGAGCTGCCTGCGGTGGTGGCTGTTGCAGCCCCCATCACCAGCACTCCTTCCCTTTCTCAGTGCAGTTTTCTGAACAAAGCCAGTTTCTTGGGAGATCGATTCCTGCTCTTCAGCATGAGTGAACACATCAAACGTACTGCAGAAACATTAGCTTTATTTAGTCACTAATTGACAAGTAATAACAGCTTTTGACCCCAGAACAGTTGCGTGAAAAACACAGGCAGAAGAGCCCAGCAAGCAGGAGAGGCTTTTGGGTTTGGGTTTGTTTCCCCTGCCCCGCAGCCAAAAGTTGGTTTGAGATACTAAGCTTAAATGTATATAATACGTGTTAAATACGAATAAGTGAATACATTCAAACAGTGTAGAATAGCCCAGAAAAATAGTCTTTGAGAGGATGAGTAAATAGCTGGTAGTCATAGTCTTTGAGTATGTGTAGAGAATTTTGGAGATGCTGAACTGGATTGCAGTTCTAGCGAAGTTCAATGTTGTGATGGTGTGTGATGTTGAAATGTTTGAAAGTCCAGGCAATGTTTTTTGGTTTTGTTTTTTTGTGGGTTTTTTTTTCAATTGTAGGGGTTTTTTTTTTACATTGGAAGAAACACAGTTCTTATGAGCAAGGCCTAGTAGTGTGCTTATAGGTGGTTTTCAAAAATGCTTTGAAAGGATGTTTTAAGAGTATTTTGCTCTCCAGTTATTTTTTTTTTTTTTTTTGCCTTCCCCCCCCGCCATGGTTCATAAGGCACTATCAGCACAGGAGACAATAATGCACTTTGGAGAAAAAATGTTACAAACCCTTTTTGCAGACATTGTGAGAGGTGCCGGCGTGCCTCTGCCGTGCAGACAGGCTTTGTGGGAAGAAGCCTTTGGTTTAGACAGCTTCTACGTAGTTGGCTGGCAGCATGCCCGTCTTGCCGGTTCTCTGGACGGTCCCGTACATCCAGCCTTCATCGATTGCTTGTACATTTACGATCGTGTCACCATCTTTGAAGGAAACCTCATCAGCATCAGCTGCCATATAGTCATACATGGCCCGGTAGGTCTTCTGTTGATTTTAAAAAAGAAGAGGGGTAAGAAAGAAGACACATTTATAGCCCTGCTGTCGGCACTGAGAGCTGCGGCTGCCGCTGAGAATCGGTGTAAGAGCCGGCTCAGGGCAAGTTATCTGCAAGCACTGCTGAGGGCAGTGGCTGGCTGGCCGCCTCGGTCTCCTGGGTTTAGAACACAAAATGTTTCGTCCCAATAACTACCTTTGTCACCCAAGTACTGCTACCTCGGGATACAGCCTGTGTAGTTCAGTGATGCTGAAGCTGAACTAAAATGTCTTCAGAGGGTATTTGAGCAGTACCACTGCAGGGAGCTCCAGCGCTAACTCTGAGGTGTTGCCTCCCGGCAGATCTTGCGGGGAGGCGATGCTGTGCCCACCGGCCTAGATCTGCTCTAAGCCTCGCTCTCGGGAGTAGGAAGAAGCGCTAATTCAAGCTTTCAGGAACAAAGAGGTGAGGGTCTGTCCCACTCCAGGGAATCTGTTACACCTTCAGCCCAGCCCGTAGCCAGGCATGTCGGTTCTAACCAGGCATGCCGGTTACGGGCTCCAGTGCTGGATGAGCATCACCCTTGGCAGGCAGCCACGCCGACTCCTGCAGCAAGCTGGGGACTGTGTGTCACTACAACCGATCCGTGTTACTTACACCGGCAGTAGACGGGTGAGAAGGAACCGAGGATACCGTTGTTTGCTGGGTGGCAACAGACGATGACCGTTGTTGTGGTAACTCGATGGTTTTAGCATGTTTGTAGCCCACTACAAAGGGAAAATACATTTTGTATTGCTTATGACGGAATTGGCAATAGGGTTGCTCTGAATAAAGATAACGGGATGTGTCATCAGGTGGGTCAGAGCTGCCTTTTGCCAACTAAAATACAATTTTACATCCGTTAAGTCTGTAACGCAATGTTTTGCAGGTGTAACGTGCTTTCTCCTGGCTAGAGGAACTCCTGAGCCCTGCCAGATGGTCTGGATACAATTTGTCCTCATTTGTGAGCCAGTGGCATGTTTGTTCTCCTCGTACCTGTTGTAGTTGTGGCAAAGAAGCCCCCGTTGCTGTAATAGGACAAGTGTCCGCCGTCCGAGGGTTCGGATTTTTCATCGCCGCCACCGGTGAGGCTCAGGGCACTGGCGGAGCGGGAGTGCTCCCGGCTGCGGCGCTGGGCTTGGACTGTCAGGAGAAAGCAGTGGGAACCAATGTATGTCCTTGCGGTGTAAGGAGATGCACACATAAAAATAACATGTGATACATATAGATGTATATGTACACCCACACACATATATAGATTTCTTTTTATATATACACACATAATACATATGAGTGTGTGTACATGTTCCGTAAAAATGGCCAAAGCTCTCTGCTGTTGGTATCAAACCCATAGAAATTATTATTAATTATATAAATATGCTTATATTGAGTAGGAGACTGGCATGGGCGGTGTGCAAGCTGAGCAGAATGGGTTACTGTATTGTACAAGGTTTATGGAAAAAAGCCGGTGAATTAATCACCGTCTATTTTTAGGGTTTGATGGTATTTGCCAGTGCTTTTCAAGAGTATTCTATCAACCACCGTGCTGAAGTTCTGCTAAGACACAGCTGTTATGTCCCTGTTACCTTTAATAGTTGGAATGCTTTTCTTTCTCCAACCTCCTTCCCTTTAGTGCTAGCTACTTCCACAATTTTTATACCAATTATCCTATGCTTTCCTTCGTCAGCTGATACAGATCTGAACCATGCCCGAGACTGTTTTCTGTCATTTCAGGGGCCTTCTCAAACAATTGGCAGGAAAGGAGTTTAAAAAAAAAATGGTAACTGAGAAATGGTTTAGTTTTAACTCTGATTTTTAGAGTTATTTACAAAGGAAGCACATGTTACTGGTAAGCAACTGTATCATATAAACCTGTGTAAGATCACTTGTATGTAATAGATTAACAATACATTGTTCGAGAAACGGCTGTATTAAGCATCCAGCTGTATTTATGTAGCTAGCATAAATGTAGCTCTGCTGGTGAGGAGGAGCTATAGGAAATTTCTCCTCTAGTTACCATGAATTCTCCCGAGAACTATGTCCCTGTGTAACTTTGGAAATCTCGGCTGTTTAACACAGTGGCTGAAGTCAGCCCGCAGGACTGCGCTTACGTTCCTGCGGAGGCAAGAGTGCCAAGCTGTACTTCAGTGTCCCCAAGCTGTCAAGTTTTACTGATTGAATTTGCACAAGTATAAAACGTTTTGCACAGAGTGTACAGCTGATGGAACCAACCAGAGATCATATGTAAGCTTCTGGACTGAATATTGTCTTCTGCTGGGTCGTATTCAAAGACTGAGCCGGGATTAGTGCGCCACACGCGAAGACCTGTAAGAGAAAGCGTGTTTTTTGAGGACAGGCTGTAGCTCAAGCAGCTGTCGGAGAGCTTGAGCAGCCCACATCTGTGCTGGACAGGAGGAAAGGCGCTTCAGAAAAGGGCAAGTGGTATTTCATAACATTGTATTTCTCAGTTCTACAGTGCAGATGAGGATTTTTTTTTTTTTAATTTTTTTTTTGTAATTTAATCTACATTAAGTGAGCTAAGGTATTTCTCTGATCTAGATTAAGTTAAAGACATAAGTAAGAAATGTAAATCCAGCTTTATGTTATAAAGTTGGGCAGAATGGGACAGGCAGACCACAGATGATTCACAGCTGCTATACAAGAATATTTTCAAGATGGACTTTGATGAAAATACCATGTCCAATTAATGATAAATTTGAGCTGATATGGCTGAGCTTAAATAAAACAACTCATCCAGATGAGCCCGTGTTTTGTCTAAATGAAATACTCAAGTAATTCTAAAACCTGGGTTCTGCTCACCTGTGAGAGTCTCTTGATCCTGGTCCACGCGCTTTCGCTCCATTTCTACTACTCGCCTTTGAATGCCCCTATAGCTAATGTCGCTGAAGTCCTGCATGTTCTTTTTCACGCGTTCTGTAATGGGGTCGGTAACGACCGGTGTGAAACTACCTTTGGTTTTCTCAAAATCTTCATGGTATTTCACCTGCAATTTAAAATGGGATGTCTGTTCTCTCTACCTTACCGGAGTAGTTTTGATTCCTGCTTACCTCAGGTGCGTTTCTAGGAGAGCGGCGCACCGCTGTTCGGAACTTTGGCTTTCTCCGGTTGAAGGAAGGACGAGAGAGCCTAACCCCAAACATGCCTTTCCTGCAGTCGCTCCTGCCTTTAGCATTTAAGAATCTGGGTAACCAAACTTGGTATCTGTACGTTGTCCTTGAGCTGCCAACCCCAAAATGTCTCGGGAACAAGGTTATGTTTTTATTTAAATCACTTGCCAAGGTAAAAATACATCTAGAAATGCTCTTACTGTAGAGATATGTTTCTGGGTCTCTCGTACACGTCGCATTTCAGGTGTATCCAGTACGTACGCAGCTTTGCCTTGTACTTGTTTTCGGAAACTATCCGAGTAAAGGACCTGCCAGGTGAGAACAAGGAAGTGAGCGCAGGGCACAAAACTACCTCTGCAGTGTGAGGAGTGAGCTGGGCCGAAGCAACCTGGCAAAAAGGAGGTGGGGGGAGTGCAGACAAAAAGGTAGCAGGAGCTGTGTTGGTGAATCACGTTAGAATGCAAAGCAAAATTCTTTTTCATAATTATATGGACAGCTCTGGACTTGATCCCAAACATTCCTTTTCTTAATTAAAAGAGCCTTACCTTTTTTGAACCTTGTAACACCAGGTAGAGGTAATGCAGCAGTAATGTTCTAGGTAATATTTTCATGTATTTGACATGCACCTCACTGACTTTAGCAAAGTTATCGGGGTGGAACAAACAGTATCATTAGACCTGTGTTTTTCATAGAAATACAATTGTTGCTGGGTTTGTAGGGTTTCTTTTTTGAGCGGTAACAGTTGCATCGTGCATCTGTAAACATTTGCAGAGATTGTATTACTGGATTTATCAAGTAAGTCATGACAGCATTTAAGGCTAGGTTGGACGAGGCTCTGAGCTACCTCACCTAGTCAAAGATGTCCCTGCTCATCGTGGGGGGTTGGGCTAGATGGCCCTTGAAGGTCCGTTCCAACCCAAACCATTCTGTGTTTCTACAATCTGTTCTATGTGTAGGTATTTACAGGATGGCGTATGTCAGGATTTACCTCTAGAGTAACGGGCTGGCAAAGAAGGGCCTTCCAGATCTGTCATGGTTTTATGCAGAATGTCAGAATCACGTAAAAGCAAAGAATTATTGTTCTTCAGTAACAGTATGTCATACAGCGTGAGACCAGTGAAAACAGAAGAGACTTGAAGACAACAGATGTTATTTGAAACCCAGCTGTTGTTCAGAAAAAAAACCCAAACCCAAAGCAGTTAATCACACAGGAAGAAATACTCAATTGCAAGAGCAAGTAGTAAAGGATTTGATTTTAGTGTAGTTATATCACACTTCCAAACTAGGTAGCTAGGTTAACAGCTGCACTGTTGATCTGAGTATTTCAGGGATTGAAATGTTACTTTTTAATATATTTTAATATATTGGCTAAATACAACATACCGAGCTGATGTTTTCTTGATTGCGTTTAGCTCTCTCCATCTCTGGAGTCATGGGTGTTGGTGTGCCTTTTGCCAGATGTTCCTTGTATAAAACCTATAGCGTACAAAAAGGTGTCCACAAATCAGACTGGAATAATTCCTAGCTCATTCTGTAGATGGTGTTACTGTTTAAGCATACTCATCACTGCAGGGGTAGAAAAGATCTTGGGAAATAGAGCATCTAAGAAGTTATTTGCTAGAGCAAAAGGTAAAAATCAAAGGGAAGAATAGGCAAAAAGAAGGAAAACTGGGAAAATAAGGCTAAATTAGAAGTGGAGGTGTTTTGGTCAGAGCAGTTATTTTTAAGATAAGGTGGTTGTCTGTCTTCTTTCAGTACCGAGCTAATGTGTTCTTGATTGCGTTTGACTCTCTCCATCTCTGGAGTGACCGGTGTGGGGGTTGCTTTCCCTAAGCCTTCTTTGTATACAACCTACAGATCACAAAGTAACTCAAAGTCACAAACATACAAATTAAAAACTGTAGTGTTACTGGGTTTAGAGTAAACATCACTCATTAGGAAAGAAAAAGTCAGAGGAAAAAAAATAGTATAAAAAGGTTAATTGACAAAAAAAAATCTTTTACATACTGTAGTTTTAAGAGAGGACTTTAAGAGAGGGGAGGTGTTTGAGGGGAAAAATTAGAGTGTTAAATAAAACCAGGCAGACTTAAGTTATTTAAAAAAAAAAAAGAAAAGTGTTTTGTCATAGCCCCTTTACGTCTTCCAGACAATACCGAGCTAATGTGTTCTTGATTCCGTTTGACTCTCTCCATCTCTGGAGTGACAGGTGTGGGGGTTGCTCGCCCCAAGTTTTCTTTGTACAACACCTGTGGGATACAGAAGATGTATCCGGTATCTTGAAACCCTCCCAAAAACAAAAGGATTTGAACACAAGTTATTACTTTGTTATCAAATTTCAAAAAAGTCACAACTGATTATGATACGCAGCACTGCACAAAAGCAAACATTACTGCTGTAAGGAAGGGTAAGAAAAAGAAACTGTAGAAGGAAAGCTTGTTATTTTGGTGATTAACAAAGAGGGGCTCTATCCAGCTGCGACCGTGACGATGGCTTTGTAGGCTCTAGGAAGCTGCCTGTGGCCCCAGAGAACTATTTAGGAAATCATTTATCTGCTGTTTTATCTGTATTTGAAGCAATTTGTGACCCTTTTGGGAGGGAGGAGGGAGTTCTGTCGCCACGCTGACGTTGGGCAGCCACGTGAAGAAGGGTGTTGAGGTTGGTGACTGGTATCGTGGCACCCTCACACCTACGCATCTCCCCAGTCCACGGGGCCACCTACAAGCTCTCGCTGCTACACTACCTGGAGTAAGAAGGGTCTCATTCCTTTTGTGTCGTTCTGTTTAAGGCACCCTAAGTCACCTGGCACAGCAGTGCAATCTCATGTGGCTCAGAGAGGTGGATTTTTTGGGGTGGGGGTGGCTGGGTTTCTTGTTTGTTTTTTTGCTAAATTCAAATATCCCTGAAAAAACAATGGAAGCTTAAACACTAAGCACAGAGAGAGGAACCTGAGTATCTTCACCAAAGGATGCAAAGCTCTTCGTATCGTCTGGATAGAGCCCACAGGTACACAAACTGAGCTGTAGGAAAGGCCTACATTTCTGGTTCAGACTGTTAACACTACAGTAATTTTAGGAGTGATTAATTTGCAGAAACAAATATATCTATTTTTTTAAAATTAAAATCAACTTTCAGAAGGTAGTTAGGATGTTATTTATTAAGATATAAGCATGAAGGAAAAAAGAAATATATCTATTTAAGGTACCGAGCTAATGATTTCTTGATTGCGTTTGACTCTCTCCATCTCTGGAGTGATTGGTGTTGGGGTCACTTTCCCCACATTTTCTTTGTACAAAACCTACAGGATACAAGGGAGTATCCAGATGTCATTAAAAAGGCACCATGAATAAGAAAAAACAAAAACACAACCAAAAAAAACCCCAAACCAACATACAATGTAGCTTTTGAATCATTACACTCAGAAAGGGTTAGATTCAGGGCACAATGCTGTTCCCAAAAGAAGCAATGGGAGCTTTGCCATTAATCTACGAGGATGCAGAAATGGCCTGGATGGAATCCACTCTGCATGAAAGCACACCTGTCGTAAGAAAGGGTTAAAAAAAAAATGTGCAGAGAAACAATATCCATCCAAAAAAAGGTCAAACCTACTTCTAGTAAAGTCCTGCTTCAGGCAGTGTTAAATGATACTACGATTTGTTTGCAAGCTCAGAAGGTAGGAGGTTTATGCTTCTTGGCAAATTCATTTTAAGAAGTTAGAAAGCACAGATTACTAAACTGCTACAGTTATGTTAAACACTTCATTCAGATCTTTAGGAACTGTTTCCTGTTAAAAATACCGAGCTAATGATTTCTTGATTGCGTTTGACTCTTTCCATCTCGGGGGTGACAGGTGTTGGGGTTGCTTTCCCTATGTTTTCTTTATACAACACCTATGAGACATAAAAAAGGAGCCAAAGAAAGCAACAATGAACAAAAAGCTATCCACAGATAAACTGAAAGCCTAAGGCATTTTTTCCTTGTATTTATTTTCTCAGAGCTTAGATATTATATAATTTTTTTTTAAAAAAAAAAAACAAGATACTTAGCAATATTTATTTAGAGAATTAGTGGTTGGCATACTGACTTTTTAACTACAGGATCACTCGTAATAAATAGCGTAAGTACTACATAAATGAGACCACAAAAATACCATGTGAAGGGGCTGAGAATCAGTATGTAAATTATATTGAGAAAAAAAAAAAAAGAAGAGAAAATGAGTGGAGTTTGTTAAGTGTTTTTAGGATTAGAATAGGGCATTAAAATCACTCAAAACCCAATAAAAGCTGTAACAAGTTAAAGTCACCACTGTAAACCATAGTAAGACACGATTAAGAAGTAACCACTTAAGTAAGCTGCTTTAGAGCTACGGTCTGCATTATTTTGGAACAAGCATTACAATCTCCATTTATTAAAACTGTTAAAATGATTTTTTAAATGGCGTTAAAGGGAACTCTTTTTCTTATCAAAGTACCGAGCTACAGATTTCTTGATTGCGTTTGACCCTCTCCATCTCTGGAGTGATAGGAGTGGGGGTTCCAGTCCCCACGCTCTCTTTGTACAACACCTGTGTAGTAACGAGAAGCATCCAGAAACATAATCACAACTCGAGAATAACTACAGCCAACAGGAAGGCAAATAGCTGAGTCTGCTGGAGCTCAGTCTGCTCTAATGTGCCCTGAAAGCCACCCTGGGCGCAGTGAACACTGGATTGCACCCGTGAGGGTGTGAAGGCAAGAAGTCTGTGGTTTTATCTTAGCAGGTGTGACAAATCCAACACAGAAACTTCATACATCAAATACATTTTCATGGTGGAGAAGAGCTTTTAGGCTACCACTGAAGCCTGCTTAGAAAGTCAGACCTTCCCTCTTCTGTGATAACAGCGTTCAAACAGGAAACCGATAGGATTAAAAAAAAACAACCCACCAACCACAAAAAACAGGTGTAAAAGAAAAAGGAAGTTGGAAAAGGGAGCAAGAGGGTTAAAAAAGATATTTAGGATAATGTAAATAATTACATATATGAAGAAGTGGTAGGTCAGTAACACTGGAAAATATAGTGAAGAAAGGATGTTTTGGTAAGTTGATTACATGGACATAAGGAGTGGAATTGCTCATTTTTAATAAAGGTTAAAAAGTTCCATTTAAGTGGAGTTAAAGGGAATACTGCTTTTCCTCCACAAAATACCGAGCTAATGTGTTCTTGATTGCGTTTGACTCTCTCAACCTCAGGAGTGACAGGTATTGGGGTTCCTGTCCCCAGATCCTCTTTGTACAACACCTGTAGGGTAACATGGCTGTATTAAGAAAAAGAAAAAAAAAAGAAAAAAAAAAAAAGGGAACAAGCAAACAACAGCAGCAAAACAAGCTGCAAACCCGCAGCTTGCTGAGAAAACAGACTGAATGTTTTTCAAAGTTGCTCCAAGACAAAGTTTGGAATAAAAGAGAAAAATGAAACTGCTTCTCAAAACTACATAGCGAAACACAAATACTCTGCAATGCCTTTTGGCAGAAAGCTGGAATACCTTCTCCAGTTGCTTCTTGGGAGCTATATAGAAAAACTGTCTATGCAACAGTAAACAATTAAAGACTTCCTAAAGGCAGAAAGTAATACAGAAGGGACAAAGAAATCAATTCTGTTTCATTTACCCATTCCATAAACATCGCAGCAGGTTACACTGGTGTGTATTAGAGCACTGTTACACTGCGGCCACAGCCACAGATTTGTGTCAGGCACTGAATAGCTTGGATTTCATACATAAAGTAAGTGAAATCGGGGGGGGACCACCACAAAAAATTAAGGATTGTTGTGACTAAGAAAAGGAAAACAGGGTGTTTTTAAAAGAAAAAATAAAAAAAGAAATATATATAATCAGACTCAAAAGAAAGGTGGAATTACAAGTTATTATTAAGATGAAGTAATAAGAAAGAGGAACAAGAATCATGTAAGTAACAATTATGGAGGGAAAAAATCTCAAAGGGACCAGGGTATTATTTTTTGTGTAAGTTGATTATAAGGGAACAAGGATCTCTTTGGTGTGCGTGTTAAATATATATTAAAATAGATTAAAAGGGGATTTTCTGCTTTTCAAATTTAAAAATACCGAGCTAAAGTTTTCTTGATTGCGTTTAACTCTTTCAATCTCAGGAGTGACAGGTGTTGGGGTTCCTGTCCCCAGATCCTCTTTGTACAACACCTGTGGGGTAACATGACTGTATTAAGAAAAGAAAAAAGGAACAAGCAAACAACAGTAACACTCTGTTTGCTGAGAGAACACGCAGAACATGAGAGATGTTTTCCTGAGATGCCCTGAATTGGCATAGGGATTAAAAAAAATCCATGAAAATAAAAAACTCATTTAAACCTCTGCAGATAAACACTAATACACCAGTGTGACTTCTACCAGACTGCTAGAATACCTTCCTGACTTGCTTAATGGCTTTCCAAGTTGGACATTTAAAACTGATGAGTGTTCAGAAGATTAAAGTCTTAGATAAACTACAATGAACTATATCATTGTCTTTTCACCAGCAGTGAGGTAAACTTTTTCCTGATTGTACCAGAGTCCTTGGGAGACCAGGTCCTAACGCACCTTCCTAGAATCTTTCTGTACACACACACCTCAGCGAAGAGTCATCCATTTCGAGTGAAACGCCACTTACTGTCCAGTGTTGTCACCTAAGAGTCTCGCTTGCTTATTACAGAAGGACACAGAGGCACGACCATAACGATGGCATATATGTGAAAATGGAACCCGAGAAACAATAATTACTAGTGCTCTTCTGTCTTATGTGACATTTTCCTGCCCCCTCGAGAAACATCCTTATGCTACTGAATTTTTTTACCCTGCAGACCTGTGCTACCAACATATCTAGAGCTGTGCAACAATATGAAAGACTTCCTAAAGGAAGAAGGCATCAAATATAATGCAGAAGGATTAAAGAAACCAACTCTGTTTCATTTACCCGTTCCATAAGCATCACAGCAGGTTACATTGGCATGTATCAGAGCACTCTTACCCTGAAGTCACTTCCACAGATTTGGACCAGGCACTAAATTAGTTTTTATATGAGGTAAAACCCGGAAAAAAACCAACAACCAAAGACTGAAGTGGTTAACAAAAGGAAAAACAGATATTAAGGAAGAAAAAAAAAAAAAGTTTGGAGTCGAAAGATGGAAACAGGGAATCTAAAAATTGTCATTAGTAAGATGATCTAATCAAAACAAAGTAAGTAACAATTATGGAGGAAAAACATCAAAACATGGGGAACAGGATATTCTTTTTTGTGTAAATTGATTACAGGAAAACCAGGAGTATTTTCTTGGTGTTAAAATTATTTTAAAATAGATTAAAAGGCAAATTGCTGCTTTTCAAATTAAAAAAATACCGAGCTAAAGTTTTCTTGATTGCGTTTGACTCTTTCAATCTCAGGAGTGACAGGTGTTGGGGTTCCTGTCCCCAGATCCTCTTTGTATAACACCTATATGGTAACATGGGAGTTTAAAAAAAGTTAAGAACAAAAAAAATTTACTGCATTTGATGGAGCTAACATATAATTTTTACACCCACACACTAAATATACAAGAAAGCAGGGAAAATTAGGAAGTATAAAACAGTTAACAAATGCGATAAATTCAGAGGAAGTCTTCTGATAGCTAGAAATACTGCATCATAATTCATAGATATGCTTCAAAGGAATAATAAAGCATTAGAGGAATGGAATTAAGCAAATAAAAATCCCAGTGTTTTTTAAAGATGCAAAATAATTTAAACTTCACAGAAGAAAAAAGCTTTAAAAATTAAAGGACACGAAGCATCAATGGTTATTAAAAAACTTTAAAAAATAAGAACATAAAATATAACTAACAATGACTAAAAAATGTAATAGCAAAAAGGGGATGTTTCTACGTTTATAAGTTAATTAGAGAGAGTAGAAAATTTACAGTGTTAAATAGTTATAGGGAGCTTTTTTCTTAAATGACAACAAAAATACCGAGCTAAAGTTTTCTTGATTGCGTTTGACCCTCTCCATCTCAGGAGTTACAGGTACTGGGGTTCCAACCCCCAGCCCCTCTTTGTACAACACCTGTGTGGCAACAGGGAAGTATGTTTAAAAAAAAAAAAAAAAAAAGGAAAGGAAAGGAAAAAGGAGGACAGGGAGGAGAGAGAGAAAAGACAAGTAATTTAATACAGTGAAATTTAAAAGTATGAAAAATAGAGCTTTTTCAGCCTTGTTCAAAAGCTAGCAAAAAAAAAAAAAAGTCAATGAAAAGAATCAGCTAAAATTGCTACAAGGTTTGTTCTCATCTCACCTGGGTGCACAGAAATAATGCCAGTGAGAACTGCAGGAGTGTTTTGTGCAAAGCATAACTTGAGCCAAGGTACCCGAAAACTCTTTTACAAAGGAATTTCCTTACTCAAACAAAAGATCTTGCTTAAGCAGCTTTGCCTCTAAAAATTCTAAATAGGCTCAGCAGCGTAACAGAGAGCTGTGAGGACCTCAGAGACAATTAAATGTAGCAAAACCTCTAACGGTGGCTTCTCCGAGCTGTCCTATTAATCTCAAGTCAGCACTGAATTTCCTATCTTTCCTGTCTGAACTGGGTCAGAGCGAGCCAAAACTAATCATAAGCTGCTCTAACTAAAACAGAAATATAGAAAATATATAGAAATTATGACATAATAGTCATTTGACTGGAATGTGTTAGGAGTAGCAACAATCCAGATAAGAAAAATTAGTGTAGTAATGGATTTCTCATATATTGCATTTTTGTCATTTTTTTCATATTGCAGTGATACGGGGATGCCACCCAGGTTTTCTTACAAAGACCTGTAGGATATAAGAAAGCACCCGATGCAGCAGAACCAGGAAAGGAGACAGCACACACTAGCTGCGTTAGATCGCTTTGCTTCGGGAAGCGTTAAAGAGTTCCTTTTTCATTTGCAGTGCAGCCAGTGAAGGATCAAAGGGTCAACTTTGTTATTGAGGCCAGTGACATCACTCAGGCTGCTGCTATTTCATCGGGAGGAAAGATAAGGTGCTGCTTAAACTGCCTTGATAAATAAGGTTAAAATCTCACAGCTGGAACAATTGAATGACAGTTCAGTTAGATTGAGTGAAAAATTAAAATATAAGGATACTGACAGGGGTTTAGCGATTTGATTAAGAAAGGGCTGTTAAAAGTTCAACAAAGAATTGAAAGAAAAAATTAATATGGAGGAGTTAAAGGGATTTGATTTGCATTTGAAATGGTAGGGTTTGTTTTATTTAGCAATACCGAGCTAACGTTCTCTTGGTTACGTTTGACCCTCTCCATCTCTGGAGTAACCGGTGTCGGGATGCCGGTCCCTAAGCCCTCTTTGTATAACACCTGTGAGGTACAAGAAAGTTTCCACAAAAAAAGCACTCAACACAGGCAAAACCATTACATCTGACTATTTTGTAAGTCATGTTTAACGTTAGGATCACTTTTTAATTAATTTCACACTTGTTCTAGAGGCAAATATTAAGGAAGAGGTTGATGGTTGATTATTCTGTAAAGACATGACTACAGGTACTAGAAGATACAGGGTTAAGATAAAACAAACATGGAGAGGAACACCATGTTAATTTCACAGCTTACTTCCAGTTTTGGTTCTTAAAAGAAATGCATATAAAATTGTAAATGAACAAAAAAAGTTAAAGCACAAACAGGTGGAATATAAATGAGTTAAAAAAAATTGCCAGGGAAAAGAGAGGAGCAGGGCAAGATTCTAAATCATTGAAGAAAAACAGATCATATGTTAGGATGTTATGCAAAAAGAAGTTGTTAAGATATTTTTTATTTTTTTTTTAAATACCGAGCTAATGTGTTCTTGATTGCGTTTGACTCTCTCTATTTCTGGAGTGACAGGTGTTGGGATACCTGTCCCTAGGTCCTCTTTGTACAACACCTGCAGAACACAAGCACCCAGCAAGGTGAGAAGATCTTAATTCCTTCCACAACAACTACAGTACATTTGGATAATTTACCTGGTTTATAAGTAAACAGAATCTTGGATTATATGTAAATATGTGCACAATTTTACTCAGTGTCCACCTTTTTAAGCACAGTCGCCAGCTCAGCAAGTACTTAAGGTCTTTGTTGCGATGCTTGGACACACTGAAGTCAGTGCAACACTTCATTACAGTGGGACACAAGTTTAAATATTCTGCTGACCTGGCATGAAAGGCAGGTTTATTTTGCTTTTCATTTTCGGTTAGGATATACAATAGTATTACTTTCCAGGCAGTCAACACTTCTGTAAGGCTTTTTTTTTTTAATCATGTTAACAAACAGCTGAACCTTTTATAGAGACGTTTAATAAAAAAAAAAATAGTTGTGGGCTCTATTTCATTTTGATCTCTGTGAGTACTTTTTGTAACTCCACTATTTTACCTTGGTTTAGGTCTCAGGTAAGAAAAATAATTGAGTTTTAGCTCTCATATTATTATTATTGTTAACTTAACCTGTAATTGAATTTTAAAAACTGTGTTTTTCTTTAAAGGAGTTGCACAGGAGATGCCTGGGTTGGTTTAAAACTTCACCATGTAGAAATACAATATAAATGCATTAATGGTTCTTCTTGCAACTAGTACAATACTTGCAACAAAACAAGCTAAGAAAAAACAATATTCTCTGCTTATGTAATAGAAACAATGAAAAAAATACAAAAATAAAGCAATCACAGCAAGGGAAAACAGATTATGTAAAAGGATAGAAAAAATGAAGAATGGTTGGAAAAACAACTGTGCAAAAGAGAGCTGTAAAACACATTCATATCATAAGCAGCTCAAAAGGGAAACCACTTATAAAATCAGGAATGATAAACCAAGAGATACTCATTATAGAGGCGCCTCAGCATTGTATAGCAAACATCTGAGGTACCAATAATCCCAAGACCATATCCTGCCTCAGCTCTGTACGCAGAGATCAAAGTAAAGCAGCAGTGGCTCAAAATCAGGAGGGCATGTCGTTACTAATACCTACGCTTCACTAGATATGGGAAAGGCCAGGTAGTGTTTCCCCTTATAACTGTCACTCGGTTTTTTTAACTACAAAAAAAGGCTCCAATTATTTTTTCCACAAAGTTCTGTCTAGCTGATCCATTTTCTTCAGATTAATCGTAAGATATCATCTGGGTATTTTTTGGTTTTAGTTCTGTGTTCAGAAAAGGTCACAGGAGTAGTAGAGGGAAGTGAATAGTTGTAATGATTACTGCAAAATTCAGACAGTCAAACTTCCTGCTGCTGAATATAGGGATTTAAGAGATCTGTCCTCTTTTCAACAAAAAATACCCACAAACACTACCAAAGGTTGGAGCTTGAGCTCTGAATGAGTATATAAGTAAATAGAAAATATCGACCATTACCGAACTGATGTGCTTCTGTGTCTCCTTGACACGCTTCACTTCTGGAAGATCAGGAATTGGAGTTCCTTTTCCAATACTTTCCTTGTACTTAATCTACAAAGGCAGAGCCATTAGAAAAAAAATAAGTGGATTTACATTAAAGCACAGCTGATGCACGTATGCGTTACAAGTTACACAAATAAAGAAACATAGGTCCTTTACACTTTACAAACTCATTCACATCTAAGGTACCAAATGTATCCTGATAGAAGGAAATCATCGAGGAACCTCCTATTAGAAGCACTTCTATAAAGCACTTTAACTCTGCTTAGGGTAAAAAAACAGAGTCAATTGAGCCAGAATTTTTCAACTGAAGGTTAAAATTTGGGCATCTCACATCTCCCAGGAGCATAATTTCAGCAAGAACAAACACCCTGATTTATAACAACGGAGCCGTGTCAAGGTTTCTTACACTGAGTTCCAAAAAATTGTGGTATTAAAAATTTTAAACAATTTCTGAAAATTTTAGCCTAATGGTATTGAAAGAGGCATGTAGATTCATACGTGGATACCTAAAGAGCATTACCCTGATCTTGTGAAAACTGAAATTTAAAATATATCACTGGTTTCGACATCAGCAGAGAGCTGCTGTTAAAACATCCCATCATCTTTACAAGCAACCTGTTAGAAGGCAACTTTAGCCATTGATGAGATGTCCCTGTGAATGGCACTTCACTAAAAGGGTTTTCTAAACCCAGGTGTTTTAGAAACCTTCTAAAAAAGGTGTTACCTTTGAAACTGATACCATTTGGTCTTTCTACCAATGAAAGGAAAATTTTGGATTTGAAAAAATCTATTGTATTCAACAAAGGTGAGAGTCGTCATATACAATTTTAATAACTACAGTGCGACTTGCATTTCTACTTTAGCATAATAACAACAACAAAAAATAGCACTGAACGTATATAACATAGTATGCATGAAACGAATTGGCTGAAATGTTAGTATCTTTTATGCTAAAACGATGTCAGCAGTCAAAAAAACATGAAAAAGACTTACAAGCTTTGAAAGAAAAGTAATACATACAATTACTCCAATTTTAGAGTGTTACTTTTTTTTAAATAATATAAAAACAAGATATGCTTTAGTAAGGCTTGACCCTCCTTGCCGTGGCATCTTCACAGACAAGCTAACCAAATATGGGTTAGATAAATGCACGGTGACACGGACTGAAAACCGGCTGCACGGCCAGGCCCAGAGCATTTTGATCAGTGGCACCAGGGCCAGTGGGAGGCAAGTCACCAGTGGTGTGCCCCAGGGCACAATACTGCTTAACATTTCATAAGGGACCTGGATGGCAGGACTGGATGCACCCTCAGCAAGTGTGCAGCTAAGAGAAGACTGGGAGGACTGGCTGATCCACCCAAGGGTTGTGCTGCTACCCAGAGGGACTTCAACAGGCTGGAGAAATGGCCTGAGAGGCGTCTCATGAAGTTCAACAGGGGAAAATCCAAAGTTCTGCATCTGGGGAGGAATAACCCCAGCCTGGGGTATGTGCTGGGGACTAACTGTCTGGGAAACAGTTTTGCAGAGAAAAACCTTGGGGACCTGATGGACAACAGGCTGACCATGAGCCAGCAATGCACCCTCACAGCAAAGACCAACAGCCTTCTCGGCCGCATTAAGGGCATTGCCTTTAATTTTAAGGTCAAGGGAGGCGATCCTTCCTCTAGCCAGCAATGGTGAGGCCACATCTGGAGTTCTGTGTCTAATTCTGGAAAGATATGGACATACTGGAGGATGTCCAGTGCAGGGCCACAAAGATGAGTAAGAGACAGGAGCACCTTTGATATAGGAAGAGGCTTAGAGAGCTGGGACTGCTCAGCCTGGAAGAGGGTATGCTCGGCGGGACCTTACCGATGCGTACAAATACCCAGTGAGAAGGAACGAAGAAGGGTGCGCCACTCTTCTCAGTAGTGCTCAGTGGCAGGACGAGAGGTAATGGGCACAAATTAAAAAACAGAAAATTCAATCTGAACACAGGAAAACACTTTTTTTTTTTTTTTTTTTTACTGTGAGGGTGGTCAGACACTGGAACAGGTTGCCCAGAAAGGCTGTGGAGTCTCCATCCTCTGAGATATTCAAAACTTGACCGGACCTAAGCAACCTGCTCCAGCTGATTCTGCTTGAGCAATGGGGTTGGAGTAGATGATCTCAAGAGGTCCCTTCCAACCTACATTATTCAGCACTGAATCAAAGAATCAAACTGTGTGCGGGATGAGATTAAAATGATGGCAAGAGGTTTCATGTTTTAGAAATGGGTTGTAAGTAAGAAGTTGAATGTTAATCATTAGAAAGGTTACTGTTTAAGTAACAAGAATAGGCAAAAACTTTTAGAAAGAAACCCTTAGCTGGATGGGTTATTGCCAAACCACTGTTGGCAACATTTAAAGAAAGAAGAGAGGGGAAAATGTGTTATTTCAAGTTGAGTTAGCACTGGCAGAGTATTAAAAATCAATTCTTTTGTACCGAGCTGATTGCATCCTGGGTTCGTTTAACTCTCTGCATCTCTGGTGTCTTTTCAATAGTAGTTCCAGTTCCAATATCTTCTTTATATAAAATCTTAATGTTTAGAATGAAGACAACAAGTTTAAGCATACAAAACACAACGTGATTTCTTCTAGAGATTTGAGATGACATTAGAGATGACAGTGATTTGTACACAACAGTGCAGGCAGAAAGCCAACTCGGAGGACCATCTTCAGTCCCTGCCTTACTGCCTACCTGATGTCTGTCCTACTACATGAGTGCCATTTGGACAAAAAGGAGCCGATTCTTTATATTTGTAGTAACGCATTTTAAGTAGAACAGCAAAACACTTGTAGACTAATTTTAGGATTGAAGACTAGGATTTGCTCTAATCCCTTCCTTGTGTTCTTATTTCTTTTATAAAGTTTTACACAAATGCCTTCCACTTAATTACTTACTATGCTAATGGTGCTAGTGGCAAAATGATACAACAGACTTTAGGCACTTCATGGTAACACATCAAATGTAAAATAAATCAGGCAGACAGTTCACTTTTTGCTGAAAGAAGACACTTGCAACACAACAAGAATACAGTGCATACATGGTAAGAGGACAAAAGAAAAACAGATACTACTACTAATAATTTATGTATAGGATTGCCTGTTTAACTATATCACAGCTAAGTATACACAAAAGAGTGCAATCAGGGCACCCCAGAAAAACCAGCAGATAAAAAGGAGTAGCAGAAACCAGCTAAATCTACTTAGAAGAATGTTAGCTTTTTTAAGAAAAGTTCTTATACCTATATTTAAGCAGATCAAGAACACAAGTACCTGTGAGATAAGAGCTAAAAACAGTTATTTTATTAAACATATTAAACTCTTGTTTTGGAATGAGTACTGAAAAGAGAAAGTAACTATACCGAGCTGAAATTCTTCTGGTTTTCTTTCACACGCAGCATTTCTGGTGTGTCTTGTACAACTGTAACTTTTCCTTTACTGTTCTGTAGGTCCCACTGATACTGAAGCTGTTGAAAAAATTAAATATCAGAAGTTGCCATAAAAATTTACTCACAGTTTTCTTTGAAGATGAGAAAAAAAAATATTTTCAGGTACACCTTATAAGGAGGTCATTTTAGCACCAGCATTAGTGATATAAAGATGTAACACAGTTACAGTATTCTCATTTAAATTAGCAATAGGAGATACTTAATTAGATTCATTGAAAAATCTCGAAGGCTGCCAGATTGTGTGGAAAACAAGTAAGTCTCAACAATGAAAGTTAAAGATTTCAAGTCAGATTGTGGGGTTCTTGCAGGTAGTCCCACTGACAACAGACAACTTCTCTAAGTATAATTCTCTATTACTCGCAAAGGAATTAGCAAAGCACTGCAGCAGAAAGGGTTTTTTTTCAAGAAAATTACAGAATCATTTTGGTTCCTTGTGTAATGCATAAGTGAGCTGCTGCATATATAGCAGACCTTCTAAGTGAGGATCCTTGAGAATATAAAAGCAGCCCAGTTGGGCTTAAGAGTGTAATACCAAGACCTTACTAAATCAAAAAAAGGTGAACATTTCTTATTATTTGACAGTAACTGTGTTTGTTATTTTTATACGTACCGTGCTAAAGTTCTTTTGATTCTCACGGACTCTCTGCATTTCTGGTGTGTCTGCTACAGGAACATAGTATGGCATGGTCCTTTCTGCATCTTCCTTATACTTTTTCTGATAGAAAACACAAAATATATTCCATTAAAACAAAAGCAGTAATCAAACCCCTGGCATTAATTATTGTTGCAGAATGCCCACCTTTATGGAAATGTGAGTACTTCTGTATTTGATACAAATTCAGAATACGTCTCTGTGTAAGATTTATTTTAAACATTAGGTTATTAAGGAGTAGAAACTTAAGCCAGGTTACTTAGTACTAAATTAGCTTTGGAATTGCAAAAGCAATAGAAATTCATACATTATTAGAAATTCAGCATTCAAATAAACTAATTTTCATATTGAAACGGAATTTCAGAGTAACAGATGACACACCACAGCTCTAAAGAAATTTTTTTTCCTGGTGTATCTCCTGAATGTCATGCCAGGTAGTTATTTAGGTGCTCCAAACTAGTATCCATTCAAGGTTCCCACAGGAACGATAATTAAATTGTTTCACATAAGATACCTGGCTTGAAAGGTTCTTGACCTGCTGGGCATGAATAATCTCTGGAGTATCGACAACACTGGTGTAGTTGGCTTTCTCCATTTCTGCCAATTGTTTGTATTTGATCTGTTGGGGAAAACTCACATTTAGGTGCCTTAATCATATCTGGACAACAATTTTCATTTGGTTTAATCAGAAAAAACTGTTGATAAATTTTCCTTTAAAGAAGACATCAGACGTGATACATGGGATATTTGCACTGACCTGGCTGGCAATGTCAGTGGCATTCTTTGCTCTCACAAAATCTGGTGTCTCCAAAGCCAGTTCTGTCAGACCTTTTCCTCTGATTTCTAATTCCAACGCTTTTTTATACTCTTTCTGCAGATGAAGACAGTGAATAGATGTGAACAGATGCTTTGTCAATGTGAATGCAGCTTCAGATGATTTCATGAGCATACCACAAAATAGGAATGCTACTAATATAAATGCAGAATTAAACAGGAAATGATGTCATTAAAAGTGTGTAGATTGTGACTTAAACATTGAGAATAACGGCCCTCTTCCAGCAGCAAATGGAGCACACTACAGGCCAGCTGTGTTAAGGTCACTCTTCCTCCTCACACCAGGAATTTTCAAAACACAAGCTCCTTCAGGTGATCAGTGATCGGTGCAAAACAGTAACTTGTACAGAAGAGAGGCAACAGAGTGCAAGCAGCATATGAAGTGCATGTGGTAGCGAAAAGTGGTCAGATGTTTCATGCTTGAGCATGTCCAAAAAATGGAAGGTGTTGGGATGCCCCGTGACATTTTGTGCCCTTCGGAATTAAAACCCTCCCTAAAACCTCAGTGCTGCAGCTGCCACTTCTCCCAAAGAGATCTTTCACTAAGGTCTAAAAGACTTATTTTGTCTAGACTGTTGTAATTCATATCTCTATGCCAGCTCTGCTGAACTTAGGTGAGTATGTCTGTAATATTCTGGTAATAAAATGTAGGCTATTTGAGTAACTCAAAAACTCCGCACTACTAAGTACAAAATGCTGCTGTCAGTAAGGATGCTTATCTTAAAGAGTATTTTGTTAAGAAGCAAAATCATAAGTAATAGTAAGAAGTTACATTTTTTAGCTTTCAGCCTGATGATAAGGCTCTAAAATATGAGCTAATCTTATGCTATGAAAACAATCACTATGAAGTATTTATTATACTAGTCCACCATGTAAATAAAGTAGCTGTTAAATTTGCATCCTGACCGTCTGCTGGTCACCTCTCTCCATCAAAGTGGGGAAGACTCCATCGGCCATCAGTCCTGCAGCTGCCCACTGGGCATCAGTCCTGGGCAGGGGGAACTGTTCCTGAGCCTGGCTGGTGTTTCTGACTCACCCACCAAGCAAAAAGCATTCAAAAAGAGCTCTTTGCTGCACAGCACACCTCCTAAAGCAGACGTATCCCAGCCTGGTTTCCTGATTGTAGTCCCCTTCCAATCTCTCATTTTGCTTCTTGTTTCCTCAGCCTTGGTCCTTAGCTCCTAATCCTTAGCTCCTGACCTAAGATGCCTGGTTTACAACACGGACACCCCTGGTTCCTACACACAGCCTTGCTGCATCACGGTGTTGGTTTGGCCTATCCCTTGACTGATCTATTGATCACAGCACCTGTTTCTCACCTATATTCCTGACAGTAACTGCAAAGCCAAAAAAGAGCTCACGTAAAAGTCCAGGCTCCCAGTTTTATCCCCAGTCACTCATACACATTTGTTCTTTCTACTCAAGAGCTTCTAGTAAATGACAAAGTTCATACCAGTATTACACAGCCATAAGCATTTATCAGTTGGAGGCTGTTACATCCCTTGAGGTATTTTGCAAACAGCTTTTGACATACCTCATTCAGGATTTGAGTTGCGTTCTTTGCTCTTAACATGTCTGGAGTCTCCTCTAAAGCTGTTAGTCCTTTACCTTTGACACCTTCCTCCAGATCCTTCCTGTACTCTTTCTGTAGAAGAAAGAAAATGAAAACTGCAAAGCCAGACTAAGGAGAGAGAGTTCTATGGTCTAAACTTTGCTGCAAAAATATATTTTTTTTTTTAAAAGAAAGAAAATAATTCCAAAAGCTCCAAAAGAAAAAAAGTTTTTTAAAGCAACCAAGAATGTTGCCTAGGGTTATGTAAGAACTACCACAACAGAACAGTCTAGTAATCATTGTTCAAGATAAATTGCAAAGGCACACACATATACACCCTGCTATGGGACAGTTAGGCTGCTGAATGTCAGAAAGGGACGCAGTAAATATGAATACAGTTAACAATGAAATAAATGTCCACAACAAATTAGATCACAACACAAAATATATGTAAACATGCTTAATGTGAATTGTTAGGAAAAAGAAAGTGGTGAAGAGGAAATGCTGCTGAGAATACTTAGTGGAATTATTTAGCTTGACAGAGGAAATAAGCACAGAATAACTGCTACCTCGCTTGCTATTTTGGTTGCATATTTGACATGTAATAAGGATGGTGTAATCTCCAAGCCAGTAAGGTTTCTGCCCTTAATGGACTCTTCAAAGTCCTTCTTATATTCTTTCTAATGAGAGCAAGAAGAAAAAGCAAAATAGAAAATATTTATTATGTTATTTTTAATTACGTGAAAAACTACTGGGAGGATGAGCAGTGGTTTGGTATTAATATCACAATGACAACCTGCCAGTCAGTGCTGTGGGCTCCTAAAGCAGTAAGTCCTGTTTCTACTAAAACCCGTGAAAGAGCTCATTGCTTTCAATGGGAACACGACCTGAGCCTGCTTTTTTTTTTTTCCTCTTCTTCTTCTACTTATTTGTATAACCACAGAAAACATTCAATGGAATCAATCAAACATAATGACTAATGGGCTTATACAACTGTTTCTCAGCATGTATAAGCCTTCATCAGTGACAGAACAAGATTATACTTCAAACGAACAGAAAAAAACTGCTTGAGGAAATAGAATGACAGGTCAGTGAAGAACACTATGACAGTAGAGACAAACAGGAAATAAATGGATTTCTCAAAAATAGAGTTTGGAGGTGAAAAGAATAACCAGGGTACTTTCTGTGGAATATAATAATTGACACACATACTATACTCACGTTGCAGAAGTTTAAGTGAAACGTATTTCATATTACATTTCTTCTAAAACACTCAAAGACTTGCTTAACCTTCATTTACTGACAGCTTCTTGATGAAAAATTACAGATGATACACACTTCATGATGACACAGGAAAGCTTCATGAATTTTAAATGTAGTATTTCATAATCAACAAAAAGAAATGTGACACAGCTACAGCTGTTCTATCAGCATGCACAAGATGCGAGTATAATTGCTTAAATAGCTGTGAAAGTTTAGCTATAAAAACCCCAATGTTCAAGTTTCTTAGTTTATCAGTATTGATTTTAACCATACCTCACTCTGCATCAGCTGTGATTCCTTTGCAGTAAGGTATGTTGGAGTTTCAAAGTCCAGCATAGGTTTTCCTTTCTCCTTCTCATACTTTTCTCTATATTTCACCTGAAAAGAACAAAAAAAAGTTACCCTCCTAAATAATCAAAGAACCAATTCATCAACTAGTATGTGCCTACTTTGGTCAACAGATCTGTGGTAAAAAATGATTGTCTAAAACTGTTTTTCTTCCTGAAATCCATATTATCGACAATAAAATGTAAAATTAAATGTTAGGCTTGCAGCAGAATGTGTGTGGCCTGAAATTTTACTGATTTATTTCCTGTTGCAGAGAATAAGCCGTGTCAGCTCAGATTTCAAGACTTTACTGTTCACAAGAAGGAAGACAGGGAGCTGTAAAAATCTAACTGGAAGGCACTCAGACTGCTCATGACCCTGGCCAAGTTCAGCCACGTACAGGTTAGTGGATTGCTGGCGTGTAAGCGGCAGGGCTTGAAAAGATGCAGTTTAGCAACTTGCTAACTAATTCTGTGCATGAGTGTCCAGGAGGTAAAATGTCCACAAGGATAAAGCTATCCTTGCTTCAAGTTATGGTATCCAGCCTTTAGGGCATTAACTGTCAGACTGCTGCGTGAGTCTTTGGCTAGACTGGAGCAACAAGTAGTGTATTAAACTTTAACTACAAACTGATTAACAACCATTTTCTTACAGTCCATTGCTATGTAACCTTTTTGCTCTTCCATGCCATGCAGCAGAACAACTATGGTCCTTTATGTTCTAACAGTAATTCCTCTTGTGCTTTACAGTTAGTAAATATGTGAAATAGAACCTGGAAGAGCGAGGACTATAGACTGAATGATTCACCATTTGCTGTACTCTGGAGTAAAAAATGTCAGACATTTAATAGCAGCAGTAGGTATTGTTTTGGTTAAAGGAATTTTGGATGCAGAAAAAGAATGGCAGAGCTCTCTGTAACACTTGAGGCTAAAATGGATACAACAGTTGAAAATACACTCAGCCACAACCCTACTTCTTTCAATTTCCAGTTTCTCTGATTACCAAGTCCTTTTTTTTCCATAGACAAAAGCACCCTGATACATGTATTACACTGTGTAGAAAGATCCCTATATAACAGACATAAGTAACTTTGAGATCTAATCTGAAATGAAGAAATCATACAGATATTTTATAGGTGTTCTAAACTTGCAAATGTGCAGGTATTTCTCATTGCCTTGTTTACTCAGGTGTGCGGTGTTTATAAAGCAGATAAGCAAAGTGATTGTTATATACTGGAGAACTTGCTAGGATGACTTCAGTGATGGAGACTGGTACTCAGTGAGTGGGGTTAATGAGAAACACATGACCAACTTACATGGCTCTGTAGTTCTGATGCCTCCCTTAGATGAACCTGTTCAAGATTATCTGGCACCACATGGTAGTGACCCTTACTCTTCTCATATTGCTTCTTGTACTGGTACTGAAGGGAAGGTGTCAAAAATCATCTCAATAAAAAAAAAAGTCCCTCAGCAAATTTACATCTTGGGTCCAATCAAAGCAACACTTCAATGGAACATCAAAGAGAAATTAGAAATACAAAAAGCAAAACAAAACCAAGAAGTTTAACTCCCAGTATCAGATATCACTTCTAAAGACAAGGATGAACGGTTATCTTTTTTTGACCATTTTGATTGCAACAAAGATTTTTTCAAAAACAGGATTATAAAAAGAAAAAGAAAAAAGAAAACACAGTGGATACATGAAAAGGCTGTACCAGGCAATAATGATTTTTGTCTTTTCTCAGCAAAATTATCAAGTATTTTGTTAGGCATAATTCTGTACATCTACAACAGGGGGATGTTAAACATAAACAACACATGAAAAAAAGGACAAAAATCAAAATTTTAAATATAGTAAACAGTAAAGAAAAAAAGTAAAAAAAAAAAAGAAGAAAATGGTATTTGTTAGTGTAATGCAATCAGTTAAAAGGTAGTAAAGAATCAGTCCACTAAAAATTATTAGAAGATTTGAAACATTAGAAGTTCTACAGCTAATAAAGATCTCACTTCCCAGAGGACAAATGTGGCAAAGTTGCTAGTTAACTAGGAGATAATCATTAGAAAGTAGAGGAAGAGATCACTACCAGGTGATGTCCCATGAGTATTATTCATGTCCCATGAATAATAACAGAGGGAGTAATTGTTACAGAAATAGTTAGCAGAGATCAATTCAGAATGAAATCAATAGTAATGAAAAAAGCAAATGGATCTGGGATTAGTTAATGAGCTTACAGCACTGGCGAGCTGGCTTGTGCTCAGGACGTGGTTCATGATCAGCGACTCAGACATGTCTGTGACAGGCTTATGAAGTTTCTTTAGATCTGCCTTATATTTCACCTGCAGGTAAGAAAGGACAAACATCAGAATAGGAGACTGCTAATGAAACCTGTGAAGTTGAAAGTATTAACAACGTAAAGGAGTTCTTCTTCAAAGAAACTTAAAACTTTTAATTTCCCTAAGGGAAAAGCGTAAGCAAAAATACCTCACTAGCCATGTTGTGAGCATCTTTCATGGTCTTGTAGATTTTAGCCTCCTTTAAATCATACTTCGGCTTTTTACCCATCTCTTTGGAAAAATTCTCCTTGTATTTCACCTAAATTAAGAAACAACCAGATATTACAACTGTTGTTGAGTACTCAGCTGTTTGGCTGCAGAAGGCATAGAGACCCTACTTCGACGCTGACAGTAAGCAGAAGAACAAAAATGTAGTAACTTGAAGACATCCACTGGAATAAAGGCTATTTTACAGATGACCTGACACAGAAAGAAAATCTACATCTGTACTTGCAAAATACTTGCAATTTTTCATTCAGCGCACAGGTTACATCTCCTCATTGTAAAAATAACAGATACAGTCAAAAGAATGATGTTGACAAAATACAGCTGAATTCTGACCCTTGGAGATGAAGAACTTCTCACCTGATGGGAACTGGGCATGGGTAAAAACCACCCTATTTCACAAAGAGTCAGAACTGACACAAGTATAAAGAGTATTTAAAAGAACTTTTTACGTATTTCTTGGAGAAATGTGAGCTTTAAAACCTACCTTAAAGACAAGCACTGAAGATAGCAATATAGCAAATACTTTATATACATAATGTTATACACATAGTGTGTTCTGTATAAATCAGAGATTAAGAAGGATGCTAATGATCACAAACAGAATAGTGATACAATTACTTACAAGGAATTAGATTATGCAGAGCCTTAGTAACACTTGCAAACCAAGTTAGCATCAGCAAGGTAAACCATAGTGATACAAGCCACAATAATCCAGTAGACCCAGGCTGGAGGCACAGAAATGTTGATAGAAATGAGAGTTTTGCTACTGATTTCAGTGACAGCAAGTCCTTCATCCATGGTGACTTGTCCCATCCTACTGCTGCAGGTGAAGCTAAAGGCTAATTCCTCCCTATTTCTTGTAAACCTACAAAAGGGACTATTCCCTTAGGAAGATTTTGGGTTTACTGCTTTTTTTTGCTATCAAAGATAAATAAAATTGTTTCAGAAGAGTTACTGAAGAGTGCAAGAAAAACTCAAACTATTAAAGATTCTGGCTTACCTAAATGGACGCCATAGATAGTATGTGTGCTCATCACCATTACACATCAGTACAGCAGAAAAATTTTGAGAATTTGTCATGTCTTCCTTGTAGTAGTATTCTGCCTGGTCTGGTAACAAGTGAGGCAACACTTCTTTCTGTCTACCAATCCACATTTCCTTGGAGATATTTTATACTAAAAAGCTAGCAACACCCATCCCTGGTCTAAAGGACAAGAACCGAACAATTGTCATCAGTCTTTCTGAAAGAATTTGATCTCGTTCAGGACCAAAATAACACTTATAAAAAGCATGCAGAAAATACAGGACAGTGGTTGATGAGGAAAAAAGATTCATGGTTCTTGAGAAAAAACCTTCATCTCCCAAGCAATATTTATGTGACAATTGAAATGAAAGAAATAAAATACTGAAAAACTGATAACTAAGTTGAAGAATGGCTGACTCATACTAGTGGGGGTTTTATGACAATTACAGAAATGTACACAGGCAATTTTATACTAGCAAAAAAAAAGAAAGATGACTGAATGTGGAATTAAGTCACATTCCACAATCACATTTTCCACTTTGAATTTCTTGTCATAATCTTGTCCATACAGCACCATACAGTTCATGCTGGATACCACTGTTGCTCTTTTGCTTTGCAAAATATGCCAACATTCAGACAAAACACACAGCCAAACAAATCCACAAATCATATAGCTGCTGTTAGAAAACAATATTAACATTTTTGGCACAAAAGAATCAGTCTAGGTTCTGATCTCACAAAATTTAAAAACAATAAGAAGTATGCTAGAATCTGTTAAGTTTTGCAAGCTACACAACAGATTATCAAGATCAGACCATCAGGCCAAAGAGTTCACTTTTTTAAAGCCTACAACAAATGTTACAAGAAGATCTATGAAAAATTGAAAGCAAGCATGCCAGACAGATAGATGAAATCCAACTAAAAAAAGCAAGTGGACAAACAAACTGGACATAATGCTTTATAAAGGAGAAGCTTATGAGAAGAAATGCTTAAGAGAAAAAAAATTTAAAGATTAAAGATTACACCAATTATTCTTTGCTCCCTTACTGCTTCTACAATACTCAGTTTTCTCTCAGAACTAAAATAATCTCATCAAAGCATGTTTGCAAGACCAAGAGGAGAACTGGCTAGCATTGGAGCAAAAACATGGAAAAGGAGACTGTCATTATTACTGAGCAGGTATCAACATAATTTCTTCTTTTTCTTGTAGTTCCATTGTTCAGTTTAAGAATCCTTGGTTCTACCGAAAAGATTCTTGGTTTTCCTGACAAACATAGTGGCTGACATTCAAACATGCAACAGTTACGTGCAGCAGTCACAGCTAGACACGGAAAAAACACAACCCCCCTTTTTTTCATTTGGAAATACATGTGTAAAACCAAACTGTCACAGACCTGTCTGCTGCCGCTTCAAAAACTGCTATGCAGCCATAGTTTTTCTATTTTCCAAAGGTTTTGAGATGGCAAGAAATATATGAAACTAAGTGACCTCAAACCACCACAAGGTATACTTTGAGGCTCTGGGCCTGATTCGGTCATACACTATGCTTCGATTATGCTATTCCAGCACAATGGAAAAAGAATAGTTTAAATGAAGTTTAAATACAAGTTTGAAGTTTGCATAGTTAAAATGAAGTTCTAATGTGAATGTTATGCATATGGTATGACTGTTCGCTGAAAATCACCAGCACCATTGGTCGGGTTTGTCATACACATATATTTCCATTTTTTGCACAGTTTCAGGAAAACCAGCTCAAGCTTACATGTCTCTTTTTAAGTTTTTTGTGTGAAAAAGTTGAGTTTTCACATTGCATGAGTGCATTGGAAACATCCATTAAAAACACTGGAAGTTCCAAAACCGTTATGAAGGGCCTAATAATGTTTCAAGCTTCACGTGGTGTTTCTGAAACAAATTCCCCACCCACAGAATTCCCATGCACTGTTTTTCCGGACAAAACAAAGAAGGTCACGTCTGACTGAGCAGCCTCAGAAGTTTTGCTGCATTCAACACCTTTGACACAAAAAGATCCAGTGCAACTGGTGCATCAGAAACCCTTTAACAGCTTGGAATTGTAAGATAATGTGCAAGCAAGAGACAGATGCATAAAAATAGCATTCCCAGATGTGTCACTTAAAATTGTCTTACATGACTACTTAGCATATTAGCTTTCTTAAAGGTTCTCATCCATGGGGTATCATAAGATGCAGCTCCATGCCCTCTCATATGTCGTTTGAGGTATTCTGCCTATAATGCGTAGCAAGAAAGCAAGATCAGAAATGCAAACAGTAACAGGTTTAAAGCATGAAGTGGTGAGAAAGAACCAAGTTGAACTGAGATCCTGGTGGAAAAAATTGTCACGGAAAATAGCAAGTAGGTGCTTGAGACTGATCAGAGACTGTAACCATTGTAACTTACATAAAAGTGAGCAAGTTTCTGTTTATACAACGTATTAACTTCAAACCAGAAGATTCTTTTAAAGGCACAAAGTGGAAAGAAAGTGGCTGAAAGAAGCTGAATGTCCATCTCATAAAGGATAGATAATAAGAATTAGGTAAAAGGCTGCTTCTTTTAAAGCCAATACCCAGAGAAGATAATAATAATAATAAAAATAATAATAAAAATAATAATAATAATAATAATAATAATAATAATAATAATAATAATAATAATAATAACAACAACAACAACAACAACAATAATAATTATTATTATTATTATTAGAGAGAGAACATGGCTAACACTTCAGACTTAGTGTTTAGGTTTAGAAGATCTTGTCACAGCATCATTTTAAGGGGATTCTATGCTTCCATGACTGACATTTAGTAAATCAGTAGAAAAATTTATTTAACAAAGAAATACCTTGCACAGGAATTTAATTTTTACTTTCAACACGTTCCCTGTAAAATATTCCGTCATCCACTCATCCAGAAATAATTTCAGTTATAATATTAGTATTAGCCTGTAAGTTAATTTCATGTCTAATTTCTCTCACTGCTTTAAAGTTTCACCAACTGTTTATTATTACCTGGCTAGTTAGCTTGGACACCTCCTTTGCCAGTTCAATATCTGGACGTCCCAGCATGCTTACACCAATGCCAGCTTCTCCACGCTTTTTGTATTCAATCTAACAAGGAAAAAAAAAATGAATAGTTTAGTAGTGATGACATTTGCTTTTAATTATTTTACTGACACTGGTTTTAGTAGCAAAATTATTTTTAAAGAATTATACGGAAGACTTAAAAACCACTTACATCACTAATTAACTTGGCAGCCTGAGTTGCTTTCTTGATATCTGGTCGATCTGCTATAGGTGTATAGTGAAGCTTTGACTTGGCATCTTTCTTGTATTCAATCTAATCCATGATGATAGACAGAAGAAAGAAAATTACTGAGGTTTGTTCATGAGGAATATGCCTATTAAGGACAGCAATATTGCTGGGAAAGTGAACTGGATTTATTTTTAAAATGATTTCACAAGGAATGGATTTGGGAATCTGTCTTTGCGAGTTGTCTACAAATGAAGCAGTAAGCACATGCAATTCTGCCTGTATTTGAAGGAATGAAAAAAATAGATGTGATTTGCACTAGATTACTTTAAGTCCTACCATGTGATTAAGCAGAAAGATTATTTTTTAAAAAAATCCTTTATTTCAGTGCAATTTTACATATGTAAATATTTGCACCTTTATCTTTCAGAATTACATTTGAACGTGGAGGCTGGGAGGAAATCCAAAAGTATGTGAATTTTGGTTTTGTCAGTTACTTTGACTGAATTTGCTTACACAAGCTGTTTAATTCATGAAAAGACAAGACAAACTTACTGTACTCTGTTTTTTAGCAACTTCCATGGCATGTTTCACTTCGGGAGGCTCCAGCATGACAGAATAATTAGACTTGCCTTTCTCCTTCACAAACTTCTTCTTATAGTTTGTCTGTTAAAAGCAAAAAGGGCCATGTGTGATTTTGTAATTTCACATGAAGGTGAATGCTCCTGAAACCCAGAAATAAGCTCACTAAAGCTGTTAAGATAGATAATATGCCATCTCCTCAGCCTCAAAACGTATGGTCCCCAGTTTGTTGTAATTTGCACTTTAGATTACTAAAGCTTGCTCTTCTGAGATAATGATTTCTGTTTAAACTCTGTTCTAAGAAAAATAAAATCTGAATTATGGGGACACATTAGCACTCCAGCCTGCCACTTTTTTCCAGAGTATTTCAACATATTTCCAATAAATTGTGTTTATCTCTCAGTTAAAGTCTCATTCTGGTAGGAATTAATCTTTTCTGACTCCTTGGGCATTTTACAACGAGACTCTAAATGTGTTGCATGTATACTAAAACATGCAACAGTCTAATCAATTATAGGCAGCAGGTAATAATCTCCTCATTATCACACTAGTTACTTACCTCACTGACATTCTTGGTCACCTCTTTCACATGAGCGGTGTCTCTTGTCTCTGGCAGGGTTGTATAGGACCCATGTGGAAGCTGCTTCTTGCTGTGTTCTTTGTATTTGTTCTGAAACCACAGAATAAAAATAGGTAAAAAACAGCAATGCAAGCCCTGCCCGCACCTCCCCACCCCACCCCCACCCCCCAATATTATCAGGATGTACTTTAAATGAACAAGTAACACTGATGTTTTACCTCAGATACAAGAGAGCTGACATTCTTAGCCAGGAGGATCTGAGGTGTATCTGGAACAACATGGTACGTTCCTCGAGCTTTGTTGTGCTTCTCTTTATATTTTATCTAGCAGGAAGAAATGTTATCATTTTCAGGAATGTGTATCTTGTCTTGTGGCAATTTAAATTTAAAGAAATTTAAAGAAATTACTATGGTTGTGCCTGCTTGTTAGTGCAAAAGTTTGCAGAAAATCCCATACTTTCATGTTTTCCAAGATAAATTCATTCCGGTTTATATATTCCTATAGGTCTCACTTGGAATCTTATTAAAAAATTGAATATTAATACATTGTTAGTAATTATTAAATATACTTTATGTTATGCACAAGTTATACCTGCAGTTTTTCCTGTTGTTTTTTTCCAGATAATATTTTCATTTCAAATACAGGAATGCAGAGATATACCAAAGGTCTAGGGTGTTCAGGCAATGCTAACTCTGAATTTTTATTTAATCCATAAACTAGGCCAGTGACATTTACAAGACCAAATTTATTCAGATTTTGCCAATTTGTTAATGGAATAAACAAGTTAAAAGAAATAATGACGAGAGACTGAGAACAACTTTTGAAAGCTTCATTCTTAATCCAACCATATTTCCAATAATGTAGTAAGTAAAGTTCTAGCAGAACTAAAAAAGTTTGTTCAAGTACTTACATCACTCGCCAAGATGGCATTATTCAAGGCCAATACTGTATTTTTATCATCTGTGACAGAGAGTTTGCATCCCTTTAGGAATTCCCGGTCCAGTTTGTATTCATACTGCAGGAAGAAGAAGAAAAAAAAAAGAGAGAAGAATGCAACAAATCTTTGACAATTATTATTTTTTTATTATTATTATTATTCTGAACATGAGAGATGTGCGGAAAGGGAGTATTCAGTTTATTCTGATTTCCTTACGTCACTCTGTTGCAGAGACGACTTGGCTGCTTGAATAAAGTCAGGTCTATCAGCAATCCAGTGCCAGTGAGCCTTGGCTGCTTCATATTTCTTCTTATAATCCAGCTGTTTGTAGTGAAACAAGAAAAGAATGAGCTAATTGGAAGTTGTTTACTTTACACATAACATTCCTACATATGCAAATTCTCTTTTGGTCTGTACCAATTCAGGAGAGAAGAGGTAAGAAAGCACATCTAGGTCAGCCTAGGGCTTTCCTCTGAATATACATGTACAACCCGGTGGCAGTCCACTTAGTCTAGTCGATCCACTGCTATGTGGAGAAAAGAAACTGAGTGACTGAAAAGATGTCGTGACTTTGAAGAAGGTGAATGCTTTCAGTTCCTTGTCGATTGAAGTGGGCCACCAATAAAGAGAAAATGCAGGAGAGCTTCCCATAAAGCATGCACTTTGTCTACAAGAATATCATCACAGAGAATTTCTGGGACAGTTATGTCTCTGTCAGGAAAACAGAGGGAAACTGAAGAACAGTAGATGTACAACATACAAGGACCTCAAGTGACCTCAAGGACAACTTTGAAGAGTAAGCACTTTAGTAGGAAATAAATTAAAATATATTTTATTCAAGCAGTATAAGAATTAGAAGCAATGTTCAAGCTTAAAAAATTTCAATGGAACTGAAAATAATTTCTTACAGTCTCCATTGCCAGTCCCAGACACTATCCATAATCAAGGTAGTAATAAAATTGAACTCACATTGCTGTTTAGCTTGTAAGCATGCCTTGGAGTCTTAATATGAACTGAATCTGCTACAACATTGCAGTGAGATTTATTCCTCTCGTACACTTCTTTGTATTTCAGCTAAAGAAAGACAAACATAAATAATGTTTACAAAGATAATATTGTCGTCAACCACAATATTAAAAATTGCTCCTGTCAAGAATAAATCTTAACAGAAGAAAAAGAAATTACATCAATACAACTTGGTATCAACCATCTGCCTGAAAGAAGGGCCCTCTTCAGCAGCAGCTCTCTTTAAATAGAAAAGGTAGCAGGTACAACTCACCATGAACCGCAGGCAAAGATTAACAAAATCTACACATGGACAGTAATGCTGCCCGTTTCTATTTTTTTGCACCTAATAGAACTGCTTTAAAAATCTTGTCTTCTGATAGGCATGTTCCATGCTTTGTAGAATCTCAAGTTCAGCATTCAGTTTGGTACCAAAAAAATGTACTTCAATTCACAGATCACTTTTGAGCATCTTTGTCTTTTAACGATCCACGTTACTATCTAGAGAATATGGTTATCTTCTCTTCCTAGATTCACTCATCATAATCCATGCAGTATCTGCATGACTTTCATGCTACTTTTCCCTCACAGTACTATATTGAATTAAAGAAGTGCTAGTATCCTCATTTCATTTATGGTTGTCTGAGGGGCAATACAAAGGTCAGAGAGAAAGCTTGGTAGAAGGAGGAATTAGGACCAGGATTCCCAAATCTGATGGTATTATTTTATGCACTTCATCTTCTTTTCTCTCTCTTCTTTTTCACCATCCATTGCCCCATAATCAAAACACATGTTTATTTTAGATCAGAATATTCACATTCACAATATCCATAGAATGTGGCCAACAGAGGAAGAAACCCTAGGAACAAAACCCCCAAACTCATGCTTTAATTAGATACCAGTTCCAGCTCACACCTTTTCTTACTAGTGAGGGCTGCTCTACCCCAGCAAAAATGTTCCAAGAGCTACAGAACATTACATGAAAAAACTTCCTGAACACCTTCATAATCCACTGTTTTTTGAAAAAGAATTAAAGGCATATAGAGTTTTACAGGGAAACAAAACCAATACATTCTAACAAGAAGTTATTTTTAATGACAGTGTTACATATGTTACATATGTAATGTATGTTACATAATGTTACATAATGACAGTGTTACATATGAGTTAAAAACACTGCATATCAAAGTAAAAAGTTAAATATGTGCTATTTTGATACCACAGCCAAGCATGATTTACTTACATCACTTATTCTGTCCTTGACCTTGCGCGCAAGCAGTAACATAGGTGTATCATGGATTGTAGTATAGCCTTTAGGCTTCGCTTTGTTATATTCCAATTTGTAAATAATCTGAAGATACAAATTATAGAATATATTATTTCTTGACATTCTTGGTGTCAGTTGTAAAAAATCAAGATGAGAAACTTCTTATAATGGACTATCGAAAATGCCATATTGTTATTTATCACACTTCATAGGTCAGAATTCAGAGAAGATATGCTTGAAAGGGTCTGACCACACTTACATCGCTGATCTGTTTGTTGACTTTTGCGGTCCTCAAGTGTTCTGGAGTATCCACAACTGTAGTATACTTGTCTTTCTTCTTTTCATAGTCCTTTTTGTATTCAACCTGGTGATTGGGAAAGAGAGTATGTCAGCCACATAACCAAGACAAAACACCTGCAGGAGATATGTTTATATTCATACATAAAATCGCAAGATCCTTCCACCAAAGCCAATGAAAGCTGGACATGGACAATGAGCTAAACTCTGCAAACCCCTTATTTGCCTCAGAGGCTGACTATTTGTGTGATTCATTTTATGTTTATTTAAAGCCTCACTTCTATCCTAAATCTCCAGAATTGAGCTAAAAAAGCAATCTCAGTAGATTAGTGACTTTAAAATTTGTAACTGGACAACATCTCGTTCTCAGATGTTCATCAGAGTGAAGAGAAATGTAAAACATCTTGAACAATGGAAGATAAAAGCATTTGCTAAATGTATCATAATGCCAGGATATTTTAAAAGCTTTCATAGCAGAATTTGTCTCTTGATAATGTCTGTCTCAAAGATCATCTTGCCTTACTCAGGACTCTGAACAGAATTCAGTGAGAACAGCCTGTACACCAAGAATGGTAATTCATTGCAGACAGCCTGAGGGCAGGTGGAAGAGGTCAGAACACACTTTGAAATATGAACTTTCATGCTCTATCTTGCATCAGAAAATAAACCCATGCTTTTGAAACAGGACTATGACAGACAAAAGATAAAAAATGTTATACAAACAACAAATCATAACATGAAGTCAACTCAGATGAACATGCAGGTCAGGCAGACTACTTTTTTGTTCTTCAAACGTACTCAAACTCACCTGCAAGGAGTTTTTAATGAGATAACAGAAATACACAGAAAAATTCAACAAAAATGTCTAGTAAAGACCTTCAGTACCTTATTACTGAGGAAATTTTATTAACTGTGCTAATAGTAACAAAGAATACGCCCTCTCTGTCATGTAATTGTTTTCTACTGTTGCGTTTCCAATTTAAATGTTATACGCTGGTCTGTCAGAAATCATTTTTACCACTGAAAAGAATAAGGTTACTGCTAGCGGCTTTGATTTCTAGAGCAGAAATAAGTAAGTATCAGTTATTTAAGAAGCCACATTTTCATCTCACTGGTACAATCAAAATACATATGCTGGAATCCAGATTAAATGAAGCTAGAATATGGAAAATTAATTCTGTACAGTAACACTAGAGTTGTCAGAGGGTTTGTTTTACCTCATCAGGAATATAAGTATGCTAGGCTCTTTGTTCTGTGTGAACAAATAGATGAATTTTACTCACTTTCTACCTTCTGAATCTTATTAAAACTGGCAAAAGGAGAGAGCATTGTTTTTAAAATAAACCGTATTACGTGACTGCGTGAGGACTGCTTTGCTAGCCTCATTTAAAAGCAGTAGGTAGAGAAAGAAATTCCTAAAAACATGACTTACTACAGACCTGTGCACCTTAACCATTTCTAAGGGCACTCAGAAGTGAGACATGACTAGGCACAACGTGACGCCATTCTTAGGCAGAGTGGTAGATAAACGTTGTCAACTTCTTGCCAAATTACTTCATTATGTTCATACTGAATTAAGGGACTCTTTTTATGAGGGGTGGTCAGTCCAAGAAATGGTGGCAGAACAAGAATCTAGTTAAGAAAATATCAGGAACAGCTAACATACAATATCTTAAATGTATGGAAAATTGTTCTTCAGGTATATACATGAATATTATATAGAATTATATATACAATTATTTATAATAAAAGGAGAAAAGGAAGGCAAGTTCAGCCTGAGCTGAGTGCCATCCAAGTTACAGTAAATATTGTTTCAGATATTCTGTTTTCAAAAATATTTTATCATAGCCAGCATTAAGCATATTGACAAACTTTGGAGTCTGATGCCCATAGAAATGTAGAGAACTCCCAAGCATTAAATAGTAGAAGTCCAAGAGCTAAACTGTATATATAATGTCTCCTTCAGCATCAGTTCTTCATATTACCTGGCTCCACAAGTATGTGTTGTAGAGTGCTGTCAGGATATCTGGCCTCAGAAATTCATTACATCCATGTTGCAGGAGCATCTTGGCAAAGGATTTATATTTTTTCTGTTCATGCAAATGGCAACGAAGCACAAAAGAGACTCGTGAACACCATAAACAACAACACAGCTCTAGATCCCAGACACTTTGAGAGTGGAGAGATTTAGGCAAGGTACTATATGTATTCATTCAGATGTGCATACAACTTACATCTATATAATTAAGAATGTCAAGAGTATATACTAAAAGATTTGCATACTATCCCATTAAGGAAATTGCAAAAATATTTTTTGGGAGAAAAAAAGTAAATTATAGACTAAGGTGAGGGCACTCAAAAGCCAAATTTGTCACTTTTGGTTTATCTGGAAATGAATAAGAAGATAATGTTTGTAAAGGTCATAAAGAAAAAGAGGTTATAAAAAATAAATGCATGATACTGTATTTTTTAAAACCTCTTTGATAACTTCAAAAGGCAATAGGTTTCTGATGTCAATTGATGCACAATATATGAAAGTACATATAGTAGAGATTAGCTCACTCAAAAAGTAATAATTCTTTTTGGGTGGCAAAACGAAGATCGTCTGATCAATTGTCTGATCAATCCAAAAGATAAAACATCACAACATCACAGGTGAAACCTATGGTACTGCTAGCTGCAGATGTTTCACACAGACAGAGTAGCTGTGAGTGAACCAGGCACTTTCTGGCAGCACTGGCTAGTGCTCCTACAGTACCTGACTGCTCAGTGTAGTCCCCCACTTGGCCAGGAGGTTCTTAGGATCATCCACAATAACGCTGTACCTATCTTTGAGCTTCTCATAGGCAGCTTTATATAATTTCTGCTCAGAATAGCATAATACAGTGTAAAAAATTAAAAGAGATTGAAGACATAAAGAGATCATAGTTTTAACCATTGGAGCCTCTTTACATGGACTATTTAAAGGCTGGGATTGAAGCTTATACCCAAAAGAGAAAAATATATTAAAAAATACAACCAAACAACACAGAGAGAAAACATTTCTATATAGTATATACACTTCTAAATTTCCACTAGAAAGCCTAATCCACAATTTAAGCACACCTATGTTCTATCCCTGCCGCTCTTCAAACAAGCCATTTTATGACTTACTTTCTTCATGAAAAGTAACTGCAGAAGCAACTCTATGTGGAACTAGATTCCTGACTTGAGTACAAAAAGAACATGAGATGCAAGGGTAAAATATAGTGTTATATTATCATCAGACATTTTGTAAGCAAAACTATAATCCCTCACCACAAAAAACTTCACCAACATGACATTTAGGCAAATTCATTTCAATGTATGGAGCCCCTCTTGCTGAAGTTTTCCTCGTTAACGTTTCTCATAATATTTTTTTCCTTATTTGCTCTACTGAACAATAAGAAGACTGAATACTAACAATCTTCCATAACAAATTGTGGTTCACTGCTTATCAAATTGAGTATGAAATTATATAGCAATGGTACTGGAATGGTGTCTGTTGTGGAAGTTCTTTTGACCTAGAACAGATAATACTGCAATATGTTTACTGGCAAGTGAACAATTAACACAATTTCTGGTGAAAAAGAATAAAATATCAGGGTGTGAGAGTCTAAATATATGCTGCTTTAATGAAAAGCATCAGAGTCTGGTGTGGTACGTCAATGCTAAGCTGATGAGAATTCACCTAGAAGACGGTGGCTTTCAATGAGCTTTGTCCTGTAGGTGTACAGCACTACTCCTGGGAACCCCACTGGTGATTTTAGTCTTAAACCCAGGGGCATTCCTTAACCCCCTCTGCTCCTATGTTGTGCTTATTGTTTCTTCAGCACTACAGGAGGAAAGTAAGAACAAGTAAGTAGTAGAGTGGGAGAATCCAGCACAAAATATCTGAACCGAAACAGAGCTATGATAACTTCAGACATAAAACTATGTTCCTAACACTGATGAATGTTTTTTTTCAAAGTTTCAGGAAAGCGATTTGTGATTCTCTCTAGACCTTTTTTCACATGACAATCAACAATCAGTGTTACTAAGGAAGCAGCATTATTTAAGTTAGCATTTATTTACCAGTCAGCAAAGGAGAAGTTTCTTTGCAATGACAGTGTAATGGAACAGGGGCCAGCATTTCAATTTTTAGGTACTTTAAATCTGTCCTGTCCTAATACTCAGACAAGACAATAAGAGCATCCTTGTCTTTCACGATTTTAGTCTGATCATAAGACACCTTGAAGCCTGAATATACTTTAAATTATTTACAGTTTCATAAGGAAGATCAATCTTCAACTCAGTATTAACATACACACACTTCTTCAGTATGAGATTCTACAGAAATTTTTAACACTTACCCCATCCATCAACTTAGTTGCATATTTAAAATGCTCATTAATTGGAGAGTCAGCTACATACTTAAAATGAGACTTAGTCTTCTCAAATAGCTCCTTGTACTTACACTGCAGAAATAAAAACAAACACAAAAAAAATTCCAATGTCAATCCAAAGAAGGGTAAGGCCATGAAAATATATGATTTTAGAAACAATCTGCAGCAAAATCATGGTGGAATTATCGCATATGTGCATTTAACGTATCTACAAAGAAAAAATAGTTGCAAATGTAGTAGTTTGCTGGATGGAACTATCCCATCAAGAAAGGAATGGAAATTTAAAATCTCCATAATTTTAAACCTAGACTTAGAATCACTAGAAAAATTACTACGGAGCTGATAG
>JAVJGJ010000061.1:41517512-41539838 GCA_035590215.1 Microhierax caerulescens
CCGATCTGAACTGAATGTTTAGACGCTATATATTAACTTCTACTATGAGTTATTCATATCAATGTCTAGGTCAGAATTGGATTGTCCTGTGAAAAAATTATCTGCAATATAAGCCAATGTCAAAAAACACATTTAGGAGACTGTTTTACTTACCCCACTGTAGAGCACCTTGTTCTTTCCTGCCAGAGCAAAAGTTGGAGTATCCCAAGCGTAACAGCCAATGCCTCTGAGCCAAGATAAGTCTTCCTTGTATTTAACCTTTAGAAGTAAAATGATTCAGTTTTCAGTGGCACTGAGTGGTAGCTGATCAGTGCTGATATGGTGCCTCAAAACAAGGTGTAGCAAACAGAGCTACATCCATTATTATTCCATCATAAAGTGAGTTACAGTTACTCATGCTTTTCTGATGGAGTCAGGTTATTCCCATACCTAATCTATCATTAGCTATTGGAGTTCCTGTGTGAATTTTGAAAAACATTTACTCTTGTACAGTTAAGGGGTTATTGTATAGGTACAGGTATGCACAATTAAAGTTTGTTATTGTGTTAACAAACAAATCTAAGCGAATGCAACTGAAACGAATTAAGACTGTTCTGTTAATTTCAAAAGGAGATGGGCTGCGATTTTAGCCATCTGATTTGCTCTGTCATTTCACAAATCTGGCAAGTGAAAGTGTAAATCACTTTAAAAAAATTCAGCTGCCTCCCCTTTCTCAAGAACTGAAACTTGGGTTTCATATTGGAAATCTACTTATAACTTTCAGCCTCTCACATCCAGGACCTATATGAACTCACATCACTAATAGCATCTGTGACTGCACGATGATGGAAATGCTCTGGACGGTCTGGGATCGATCTCCAGATTCCTAAGTTGCTCATATAATTTTCCTTATATTTCACCTACAAAGAAAATTGAAGAATTGAGTAAAACAATTTAGAACACTCTAGACCATGCCATTTCAAGACACTCCTTTTTCTGAAACATCAGAACTAAAACAGTGGAAATGAGATTAACTTGCATTCACCTTTGTAACATCAAAGGCAATCAAATGTATAATATTCCAAAGAAGGAAGGAAGCTAATTATTGATAGTGCTGATCATATTTTTCTGATTATTTGACACACTTAAATAGAACAACAGCATAAATGGTATAATCTAGGTTATTAAATGACAAACACTAATTAATAATGAAAATATTGTATACATACACTACTGATATCATCGGTGACCTTTCGATGATAAACAATATCCAAAGCATCTTTCACAGTGTGGTATTTCCCCTTAGTATTCTCAAAGGTTTCTTTGTAGCGCAACTGGTAAGAAAAATAACATATAAAAGAATATATTATATTTACCTATCAGGAACTGTTTCAGTTAAATTTCCTGCCTTTTAGGAATGATATCCAGGGATATGTTGCTGTTTAACGTCCTAATGTAAGCCCTGAGGAATTTTAAGAAGCTGCATTTGCCTGCATCAATGGCAAATTGACTGAAACTTATGGTGAAAATTAGAGAGGAAAGGCGTTGGTACATCTAAAGAAACATTTCACCCAATTCACTTTCAGATTGAAGACTGAGGAAAAAAAACAACGATGTATCACAGGACTACTCTCTAGAGCAGCAAAAGTGCCACTTCTGCAATAAACCCCCCCTACTTATCCTTTCTTCCATGTCCTGATCTAGAAGAAAGCAGGAAGATCATCCCAGACTTTGGAGAAAGACTTTCTCAGAGGAGAAACTCAGATGTGGAAAAGAACTGGGATGCTCCTTGGCAGTATTTAAAGATCATTCTTAAGAGAGCAGTAAGACTAATAACTAGAATAAGACACCAGCACAGCACATATCCTTCCAGGATGCAATATGCAATTCGAAATATAAAGCAAAGATCTCATGAATGAGAAAAGTACTCTTAACCATTGCCTTAAACCACAAATCACTATTCCATGCTTGAAGGAAAAATCAATTTTACTTTAATAATCTTATGTGCAGCAGCTCAAATAATTTTTCTCTCTAACCTACTTCTAAATTAAAAAATGAGCACATTCTCAGTGACATGGAAGTTTACTTCTAACACAAAACAGTCATGAAAATATCTGATACAAGGCTCTGATATCATGGCTCCAGCATCAATCATTTCACTCTGCACTATTTGGAGATTTCACATGTAAGCAAACTACTTTAAATCTATTTTTCCTTTGTGCAATGGCAAATGAAAATTAATTATAATGAATTAAAAAAAAAAGCATTACAGTGACACCAAGTAAAAACATAATAATCACCATAATAGCAAATGGAAATGTACGTGCAAATGGGGTGACCTAGTTTATGACCCACACTGAGATATTCTATGCTTTGCATGTTTGTTCCCCACTGACCCTTCTACTGTTCTTTTTGTAAAGAAACTGAGAAAAAGCAGCAGTCAAAGTGTTTATGGACTACATACATCACTGGCATTCAGGTATGCTCTCTTGGCTCTGATCAAGACTGGTGTGTCAGGGACAGGTGTGTATTTGTCCTTCATCTTCTCATACTGGGTTTTATACTTTTTCTAAGAGAGACAACAAAAGGGAAAAGTTATATCCTTAATCTTAGAAGCATTTGCTAATCTGGTATTATGCTAATGCCCAGGGGTGTTACACCAAGTGTATAAAATAATTCTTGTGAAGAGCTTCTGTCAAAACTTTGGGAAACAAGCTCAGCTTTTTATTTTTCTAGGTCTTCCTGGTCTTGCAGCCAGTGTACCTCAGATTCAGCAAACAAACGCTTACAGACAGGTACCTTATAAAACATGAAAACATGCTAAAGTAATGTACTCTTTTACTACAATTTAAAAAAGAAATGTTGAACGTAAGCGTAAAAGGTAAAAAACTAAATTAAGAGTAAACAGATTTGAGCCATGAAACTATCACTAAAATTAGAAATAAAACTTCTGAACAGTTCAGCATAGCGGTACCAAACAAAGAACCCAAATATCTTACCTCACTGACCATGTCCTTTACATGCCTAGCATGTGTAAAGGCTGGAGTCTGACTACCAGCATGATGATGGGGCCTCTCTTTTGTTGCAAGTTCCACATACAAGTACTGCAGCAAGAAGAAAAGGATCAAAACATATACATTTCAAGTAAGTTTTATTTTATGTCTCTGAAAAATATCTGTAAATTCACAATGTATAAATAACCACATAATTTACCCCACAAAAAAATAATGTGCCCTTTCCTCTTCCATACTCAGTTCATCTTTCTCTATCAGTACCCTTGACATTTTGTAACTGCCAGTAACATGCTCACAAACCAAGAAGTCAAGTGTATGTGACATTAATGAACTCTGCCCTACATTCAGACCTAGCTTTACATAAAAGCATCCATGAGCTCTGTTTTGTTCTGCAAATTTAAAAACTCCACAAAATTTGTAGTTAATACATGAATAAATGAATGATGATGAATAATGGCAGATGAAAATACTTATTCTTCTGACAAAGTCAGGTTTTCAGAGAATTTGAACAGAACTGTTCCAGGGTTCAGCGCTCTATTTCAGATGGACAAAGCTGAACAAGTCCACTACAGAGACATGGCCAACACGAAAATCCATAGCCACTTAAAAATGAGCAACAGTAATTTTAAATGTCTTCTCTAGGAATTCTACATCACCTTGAAATGGCATGGAAAGAAAGAGGGATCCCCTGATTGTTGTTTTATCAGTACAATTTTTTTACCTGGCTCTGTATTTTTTGTCCTTGCTTGGCTCTTAAGAAGTCAGGTGTGTCAAGGACAGAAGTGTATTTTGTCTTCAGCTCCTTGCCTGCAGCTCTGTAAACCAACTGGAAAAAGACAGGTCCATGAGTTATTTCTTCTGTTGCATACGTTTGTTTAGCAGCTGAACAATCACAACTTCGCAATTACAACATCTCATTTAAAAAAAAAAATCCAGTGAGAGGGTCCGACCTTAATCGCAACTAACAAAGATGTGCAAAAATAATACAGAACTTACTTCACTCAAATGGGTTTTTAGCTCCTGAACTGCTCTGTATCCAGGAGTATCCAACACGACATTGTATTTAGGCCACATCTTCTTGGCAGTATCAGTGTATATGTAATTAGACTGGAAAAAGAAAAGCAGTATTACTTAGGAAGCTTTTATTATTCCTGATAGTAAAGAAAATTTTACAATGCAACTTAACAGTGCTTTGAGACAACTAACTAGCTGCGTGGTGAGAAATTCTGTCCTAAGTCTTCACTCATTTTCATGTACTTAACTTTCTGCAAGTACACAGCATGTTTGTAAATAAATCAATCGTTGTTATATGTGGTTCTCACAAGAAAAATCTTACCCAAAGCTTACGCAGGTGACGAGCACGGACCATATCAGGAGTATCATACAGGAAGCAACCCAAGCCCTTCAGCCACTTCAGATCCTCTTTGTATTTATTCTGTGAGGCAATTAGAAAAAGAAACATCAGAGGTTAACTTCTGGGATAATTTCATTAATCAGTCCCTAAACACAGAGAAAAAGCATTTATCTATTACAGAATAAAATGCAAATGATAGAAGCCAAATTCCGCTTTCAGTTTAAAAGTATTAGGCTTGTTGTATTCAAATACCAGGTATTTTAACAGAAGTTGCTTACATCACTTGTGATGTCCCCAACATAGCGGCAATGCAACACCTGAGGAGTGTAGGGCAAGGAAATCAAGTGTCCCCGCATCCTAAAGAAATCTGATTTGTAGATCAGCTGAAAGACAAATTAAAAAACAGCATTTCACATGTTTGGTCATGCTGAATATTCTAAATCTCTTCTGTTTTTTATGTTAGAAAGACACATACATCACTGACAGCTTCCTGTGTTGCTTTGACTTGACGGATTTCTGGTGTGTCTGGAGTAGTATGAATCTTGTCCTTGTTCTTGTGGTATGTTGCCCGATACAACCTCTGTATCGAAGGAGAGACATTTGACATCTTAAAGACTTAAAATGGCAAGCATTTTGGCAGTGTGAGTACTTCTCTTTTAAGGGCAGATTTTTGCTAGGCATTGCATAACCAACATGAAAAAGGGAACAAACATTCTATTTTCTAATCAGACAAAGATTTCCACAACTGTTTTTGATAGCAGCACTCTAATACATGGAGAATCTGAGACTCTAATCTACAAACATGTAAATATGTATGCCTAATTTTCGTCCTGTTAAAGACAATGATCAAAGAAGTGAATACATACATATAAGACCTAAAACAATTGAGACCCAATGTCATACAGATACAATAATTTCTATGCAACTTGAATCAAGTAGCAGCACATTGGTTAATAAAATTAGACTGCAGTTGGTCTTATATTATGGTAAAAATTTTACAGGATGACAGAAAGTTATCAAGAACCTTGAAAAGCCAAATAGCCCAACTCCAAGCTTTGATCAATGATCCCTTGCCATTTCTGATGGATATTTGTCTAAACTACTCTTAAATTCCTTGAAGAGCAGGGATCCCACAACCTTCCCAGTAAGCATACTCTCATCATTCGTATTTTGGGTGCTACAAATAGAACTGAAAGCAAATACATGTATTCACTATACCTCATTAATGACTTGATTCACGTGCTTCACATTTTCAAACCCAACATCTTTAGGTCCCAGAGTATAGCCTTTAGCTTTCATGTGTTCATAAGCTTCCTTATATTTCAGCTATAAAGTGGAAAAAGGAACAAAAACATACAGAAACTAAATTTGATTGCAATTCTAGTTACACTGCAGTTCTGACAGTAATTTATGCAGTATAAATTGATTATTAGAGATAAACAAGTGAGATGTAGCTATATCAGAGTAAAATACACTACACATCACTATTATTTTTACTTTTATCATGTGGCCCAAGATTAATAACATTTTAAATTTCTCTTGTATTTAATAAGGTATTCACATCTGCCTGAGGAAATATATATTTTGATAATAATTGCATGAGATAATTATGGGGTTTGGTAACACTTTAAATCTGTATAGGCAAACATTATCAGTGTTGGGGCTTGAGTGCACTAATAAAGATCTAATTGCCCTGACTAGCCACATCTGGGACATCAGGCCTTGCCTGAGTTATGTTGTAAGCACACCTGTCTTCAGCCCTGCCACTGTCCTCATTTGCTGCATGGACATTGGTCCTATGTTACTGGTAACTTGTCTCCTGGATTTACCTTGGACCTATGTCAGAGGTAGCTTGTCTCCAATCCCTGCTCTGTTTCCTGTGGCTCCTGACTGGATCTCCCTAGCTGGACCTTGGCCCTGGTTCCTCACCTTCTCTGGGACTGTTGATGCAACCTGTTACCAGCACCCTGCTCTGCTCACCCCATTCAGGTACAGTGGGACTTCACCCTGGATGACGAGATCACTACCTATGTCATGGTCACCCTCAGTTCCTGGCTCAGGCATCCACACAAAACTACCCCACTCTTGTTGCTCTCTGACAAGCAATTTCACACCTGAGAAATAACTTGCAAACAGTGTGTACTCCTATGGGATGTGCATCAAATATTCCCTTGCAACTTACGATGCAGAAGAACTCAGTACATTACTTACATCACTGCCAATGTATTGGACATGTTTAGCATGCTGAAAGCCAGGCGTATCTGTGGGAAGACTGTATCCAGTAGGCAGAGCATTTACACCAGCCCAGCGATACAAATTCTGCAAGAGAAGAGAGCAAGAGAGAGTTTGTGACAACTGCATGTAATACTTCAGAGTATTCAGGAGCTGAATAGGAAATCTCTTATCGCAATTGGCAAAAGATTTTCCCCACATCTGCATTATAATGCATACTTGTAGCTTAATTGAGGACATTTTCCTGCTTTCATTTTAGAGCAGTGAAATCTAGCTTCTTCATCTGAAAAGCTAAAACCAGACATTAACTTTTAAAGCATTTGCTTTTTGAATATCAGAAACTCAGTGGACCCAAAAGTTTTATACTTACTTCACTCTGTATTTTGTTCGCATGATATGCCCGCTCCAGATCTACTGTTTTATCAGTAGGAATCACTTTGCCTTTAATATTGTGCATATATTCACTACGGTAGACAGCCTGAGAAAAAGGAAATGTAATTAGAGGAGAGTCATAAATGTGATGTTTTCTCACAGTCTGTCTTGTTTGCATATATAAGGGAACATCTAAAAAACTGGATGAAAGTATTTTGGATTCAGGCAATTATTGATTTTAGTGACTATGTTCTCATACCTTAATAAAGGCATAAGCAATCTGTTATAGATAACAGGCAATGATTAAAGGATTAAAAAGAAATTAAAAAATATTAAGTCACATTTCTAGAACTTGTGAGGTAATGGCATATGCAATATTGGGGGTGAAAGGTGATAACAAACACTTACTTCGCTAGCATTCAAGCCACTGAGGACATTCTGGACATAGACAGGAGTGTCTGTGACCATAGTGTAGTCATTCTTCATTTTTTCTGCCTTAGATTTATACTTAATCTGCAGAGAAAGAACTACAATTAGTAAGGTTAGCCATTGTTAACTGAATTTATTATATAATTACATTTACTATATTTATTATTTATTTTATTACTGAACTATTCTAGTAGTGAACCAGCATTTAAACAGAAAGCTTATTGAAATTATGGCTAAATAAATGAACATGGCACCTCGCTACATAATAACAGCTGGTAAGTTTTATCAAGGAGTATTAGGAAATGTCAATACTCATTCATAGAATAAGCATATGTACCATATGATAAATATCCAAGGTAGTTCTGATACCAAATTTATGAAGGGACATACATTCTCAAAAACCATAATGGTTATTCTCCCATTTTGACGGCTTAATCCCAAACTAATATGTGTCATAAGGTCTTGAGAGAAGAAAAAGAGATCATAAAATCAACATAAAAATACTTTTTTCTGTATTAATTGTGCATAATTTCTGCTTTACTTCAAGGGTTCTAAATGAAGAATTACTGTTTTAAGTGCTTTTCTGAGACGACAAGTATTTAAACATATACTTAATGCTTTCCTGAATGGGGTGTAACCTGACAATACCTACTTCTAGAGCAGCAAAGTTTAAATAACCATATGTGGTTATTTAATGAATACTTCAGTAGACAAGGTTTTGTAACATTTTCCAGATTATACCTAGAGTAGAATAAAGCTACTGCATCCTTTTAATACAACAAAGTGAAAAAACCCTAAGAAGTAAAACCAGTGTATCCACTCACATCACTGCGAAGATCATAGGCATGTTTGGCATGGAGAATTTCAGGAGTATCCCAAACAAAGCAGCCAATGCCTTTCAGCCAGTTAAGATCATCCTTGTATATCACCTAGGGTACCAGAGCAAAGAAGCAATCTGTAAGTCTTCCACAAGGATCTAGCCCCTTACTGCTAAATCTGTCTGAAACAGAACTGCCAAATGATGCCAAGTAAAGTTTCCAACATTTTGACTTTTTGATTTTGGTTTGGCAAAATTGAAACAAATTCCTTCTGGAATTTAAATAATTTTTCTTCATTGCTTCAGTTTGGCTAAGAAATAAAAAAAAAAACCCAATGATTTTTAAGAAGCTACTTGCATATCCTGCTGGACAATTATTTACTGATAGATTGCTGGCCTACACCTGGAATGACCTCTGCAAGGCAAGAAGCTTCACACCATCAGGATTTTCTCAAACTTCCGAAGTTTCACATCTTATGCAACCAAATAATAAAGGACAATTTACAGACGGGGTAGGTGAACTGATAGAACTGTAATTTTATGATGCAATGCATACACGATAACACTGAAATCACACATAAGTCACATCTCAACTACACACTTACTGCCAAGTGTTACGAAAAAATGATACAGATGTTGTTGAGCACTGCATCATGTAACTGGTTCAAGTGGCAGCTTCAGACGGCTCCAACTAAGTTTTTGCTAAATCATCTCTTCTGACAGAGCATCAGTGCAAAAATCTTTTAAAAAAGTGAGTCACGAACACATGATTTGTGAACTTACATCACTGACTTGATCAGTTACTTTTCGAACATGGGCATTGACTTGAAGATCTGGTAGACAAATCCATTCATGGAGATGTGTGCGGTAATCAATTTCACTGATTTTCTTCTGTGCATCCTTAGCAGAAATTATGTCTACCATGTCTGGAATAATGTGGACTTTGGCTTTATTCTTTTCATAGACTTCCTTGTACAGACGCTGAAGAGTTAAAAGAGTACATTAATAATGCTGACAAATAGTCTGAAGCATTAACTGTTGACAATTTGGAAGAAAAACTACTCATATTTTCATGGAACTTTAGTGGGAAAACAATCACTTTGGCTATGACTAAAAATTTATGTCTTGCCTGCTCTAAAAATAATTTGCAGAACCTTAACAAGGGCGATAGAATATGAGATGTCAAATTTTCATTGTACCCATATGTTAAAAGGAGGTAAACTATGCAGTGCTCTGTTTTATACATAAACATATTACACTAAGGGTTTAGCCATGCATGTAATTTAACAGTTGAGTCATAAGCTTGGAAAGACATTTGTAGGTATATTATAGAATTTAGCAAACACTGAACACTTCCAAATGCATGTGGAAATACGATATCTGAATGAAGGTGTGTGGATTCTTTGAGTAGCCTCTTCTGAGGTAAGCATGGTTTTATCAGGAAAACACACATCAGAAAACAGCACTTACATCAATATTAAGCTTTCCAACTCTAAGGCACCTTGCCGTATTGGGATCATCCTCAACACCTCTGGGCAGCGTGTACAGTGCTTTAAACTTGTCATATTCTTCTCGGTATTTTACCTAAGCAGGCATAAAGAAAGGCAACAAATAACTGACTCTAACAAGTCAACTGTATTTTTGGAACTAAATTCACCAGTAAGCAAAATATTTAGTTGAGTCCAACAAGCAGATAAAGCCTTTTAAAGCAGGATCTTGGTTTTCTATTTTATTTTAAATGCCAAAGAAAGCACATCATAAGTATCATGCTGTAAAAAACCCCACAAGAGCTGACTAGAAAAATTAAAAAATAAATAGATGTAGAATAATATTTATTGTTCCAGCTCTTTCATTTAAAGGTATCCATGAAGACAGCAAACTCCTGTAAGCCTCAGTTCAGTAAAGCATAGGATTATGTACTTCTGTACTTGGAAAAGCGTCATTTAAAGACATTTGGTGTTTTTCTGATCTGGATGCTTCTGAAATTTAGACTAAAAAAACCCTAACCAGACATTTTCAAGAAACATTTTCTATTGCTATGAAATGTGACATTTCTTTCCATGAAAAGAAGCAGCATAGGACTATCTGTTATCCAAATGACAGTCACAGAAAACAGATACATACTATATCTAAATTAAAAACAGAAGATGATTTAAAAAAAAAACTTTTTTATTCCTAGAATTGATAATCTGAATTAAAAAAAAATAAATTATTTTGTTCACTTACAATACTAGCATTATGCTTCAGTTCTTTTGCACGTGCTAGGGATACAGCATCAGTGGGCATTATATAGCCAGTTGCTTTCACTTTTTCCCAGGCTTTCTTGTAGAGATTCTATGGGAAAATAGAAAGTCTCTGTGAGTGGCATAATTCTCCTGGGTAATAACCAACAACCAACAGAAATCAAAAGCCTTTCTGTTTTTATGTATATGTCATAATTATTACTTAATATCAAGAGGCTGTACATGAGTTTAATCTTGACAGTGCACATAAAGGGTGACAAATGCTTTCTAACTATTCACGTCCATTCTTATACAAGGTCTTAACTTTATTCAGGTGCAATTTTCTTCAGGGAATCCATTTATCAATGCATGTATTTTGACAAGACTGGAACTACAGCTAGAAAACATGCGCTCTGCCTAAAATACAGCACTTTCCCCATGCTCAAGCATCCAGAGAGTTATCACTGGCTTTGATAAGCTCCGTGTTTGGATATTCATCCTCATTGTGAACAGACTAAATAAAACAATCTCACACAGTAGCACCTTAGGAAAAAAAAAATGCAGAAACACTTACATTGCTAAAGAGATGTTTCAAATTTTGAACTCTTTCAGAATCCACTGTTTCAGTCACAGTTGTATACTTGTCCTTAGTTTTGTGGTACTCTTGCTTGTATTTCACCTGTAAAATGAAACATTTAGGTAACTTGTTTCAGTTCTCAGAAGGAGCAGGGGTTAAAGTCTCAGTAGAACAAACGGGGAGACTCACATCACTAGCATTTACACCACTCTGCACAGCAGTCACATAGAGAGGAGTGTCAGTAACAACACCAAAGTTCTGCAGATTGTCTTTTCCAGCAGCTGTATATTTTATCTAAGGAAACAAAATGCAAGAAAACATTAATGATGAAAATGACCAGGAAATCCTCTGCCAGCTTCCTTTAAAACCAGTTCTGGACAACTGAAGCCCAGGATTATGGCCCAGTTAAGTCCAACTTTAAAAGTGAAAAGCCACAGAAAAGAAATACTTAATATACAACCAGTTTGAACTAAGGAATAATGAAAATTATACATTTACTGTAGCATCTCGTAGGCTAAGAGTACAATCAGCAAGGCGAGAAACAACTGTTTTCCCAACACAAACGTCTCACTGAGGTATCTTGTGCACAGGGGGGCATACAGAAGAACAAAGCATTATCTTCTCACTGTTAAAAAACAACCTCGCTGTCCTTCTATTCTTCCAATTTTTCTGCTCCTTAATAACAAAACTGGTCATGTCTCTACAGATGAAACTGTAAGAGTATATTATAATAGTTTGAACAAAATATTTCTAATGTAATAGGAATCATTTCATTCTGCTCTGGACTAGGACAGGTGTCAATCCCAGTGAATTATAAATGGAAGAAAAAAATCTTGTGGATATTTACTTATTTGAGGAAAACGTGCTTACTTGGCTCTGGAGGTCATACGATTTCTTAGCATGCAGGATTTGTGGAGTATCCCAGACATAACATCCAAGTCCCTTCAGCCAATTCAAGTCATCTTTATATACCACCTATATGGAAGAAAACAGACTATTAAGTCAGGAAGAAATTTTCCTTCTGCTTGAAGAAAGTAGTACGTGTTTCTTCTCAACATTCGTTACCTTCCACTCACGCAAACTCAGTGCAGAAGGTTACCACTGAATCTGAACCAGGCTCATTCAGTAATTCCAATCTATTCGGAAGTTTAAACATGAGCACAGAGAAGACTAGCCCATCTTGCAGTTTGACAGAATGACTTTTTACCCACTGGATTTGCATGGGAAACTAGACCAAATACTAAAGCATAATAGTAGTCCAGGCAATTAACACATCATCATATTTTACTAGGAAGGTTGGTTTGCCCAAGTTGAGATATTGTTCACTATGTAATATGAAAAAGCGTCATGGTTCAGTGTGCCATTCACTCGGCCTTATACTCTGTGGAGTGATACAACCCCAAATGAATGAAGAAAAGCCTTTTCCACACCCATTGGATCCAGGAGGATTGTGGATGCTATCCTGGTCCCTTTGCAAATTACAGCATTCCCAATTACAATACATAATGATCGCTGAAGTGCAGCAACATTCTGACTGTACCATGGCACATCCACATCTCTTCTCTGCATGTGCCAGATGGCAAGCTTTCTATACAGTCTCATCCAGCCAAAAAGAGATTAAACATTGACAGCAGTGACCACTGGGAAGGTTTCATAAATGCTGACTTAAAAATCCTCTGATTTACAAATGAATAATCAATAACGAGACCATTAAAATGTCCCAAAGAAAACTGAAAATGTAATTTTTGCTATGCTACTAAGCAATCTAAGACATGTCTGTTAATTTCATATTTAAATGCCATGGAAGATACTGGAATGTATTTTATATTTAAATACCTTGGAAAAAAATTACATGAAAGGCTACTAAAATGTCAAACAAATAAATGAAACACATACATCACTCAAAATTTCCTGGGCTTTTTTGGCTAGAATAACATCATTTTCTTCAGGTGAACAGCTCCACTGATGGAAGTAAGTTCGATATTCAAGATCACTGAGGATATATTGGCACTTCTTTGCTAGCACATGATTCATCATGTCACTTGGAATATGAACATTTGCTTTGGTGTCTTCGTAATTCTTTCTATATGCCAACTAAAAAGGAAAGAGTGGGGAAAAGGTAGGAAGAGAGAATAGTGTTTTTCTTCATAATTTTGACTTCAGTAGGATACAGATTATAGCATAATCTGAGGCATGCTTTCTGGATTTAGTAGCTAAACTCCCATGGGATTCAAAAGGACGAAATCTTAACTTCAGTACTAATCACCATTTATTCTGATGAGGTTCTAGAAGGACAAGAATGACCTTCATTATCAGATTTAACAGGTGGTGAGAAAATTAATGAGACCAAGATAAGAAAGGTCTCATGCTACAAACATGTTTTTAATCTAGTTAAGTCTCCCTATCCAAATGAAGAATACTTGGGATTATACTAATTTTATGCACTGCATGATATGCTATATGTGAGTGGTGATAATAACAAACACCAAACATGCATTTTACTTTTCCAGTTCTTAAATTCCTATTTCCATTCAGAATTAACACCTTTTTTTTTTTTTTTTTTTTTTTTTGACAGCAAAAGAATCCCAAGCCATGTGGTATTTCTTATGGCTTAGATTTTTAGACTGAAATAAAGAAAAGTTTTTTTTTCCCTATTCTAGTATGTGTAATATCTAAACAAATCACTTCTTAATGTCCTAAATAATTTCAAGTTAAATTATTAAATCCACGTACAAAATAATCATTCAGGAAACATCAGCATGTTGAAAACACTTTTACTGATGTTATTAAGGACTGCATTACTTATGTTTAAATATGTCCCACTGAAATAAAGAAAATGGAAAATACAATAGCAAGACTAATTCTCCTTACCGCACTCCTCATTTTCTGGAATGCTAGTGAATGAATGACACTGGGGAAATCACCAATGTCCTTCCCAGCCAGGTAATGGCCTTTCAGCTTCTCATAAATTTCCTTATATTTAAGCTGCAAAATATTTATGAAGAAATTTAAAATTTAATTCTAACAACATTCAGGAAAAAAGAAAACAAAAAAAGAGAAAGAATGGAAAATTCATACTAACCTCACTATTTATGTAGTTGGCACGCTTCGCTCCAACAAGCGGAACATATTTCTCATCCAAAGTATACCCAATGGGCTTGCTAACTTCCCAAGCATTTTTATAGCGTTTCTAGACAAACACAACACATACAGGTTTTGAAAAAAAATCCATTATATATTCCAAGAAACCTGACTCTGCCATTTATACGCATATGGAATATGGCTACTTTTATTGAGTAGTTCTGTATTCGTGTCTTATCCCAATAAAGTAAACAAAGAATGTTAATTCTGAATACTTATTCAGTGTAAGGCAAACAGAGTAAGTGTTCCCATTCAGAAAGGAACCTGAGCACAAATTTGAGCTGATCTCTACTTCCTTTACTATATTTGGGATTCAACGTTTCTCATCTGGAAGAGTAATAAAAGTATCCAATATATATATATATGAACTCTTGTTTAAAAGTGAAGTATAAAATTGACATTGCTAATGTTATAGATGTAAGTTCAAAATTGTGAAAAATCTTCCAGTAATGATATTTTATTATAAGAACATTATGTGCCAGTGGCACTTTTCTAATATGTTATATTTTGTTAAATATTAAATATATTTATTTAATTTAATTTATATAAATTTACCTTCAGACTAAATCGTGAAGCACCTACTCATATGAATGAGTAGTCACTAATATTTTCAAAAAATAGACTTCCCATCAAAACTAGTGAGTCTACTCAAAAGTAACTGCTTACTTTTAATAATGTAAACCATATGTAAATAACTGCTTAATAATGTAAACCATCTATGATTTTTCTCATTAAAAAAATAAATGTAAATTTCATCAGAGTCTGGGAAGATATTGCTGGATGGCAGTATAAATTATTTTTGTCATACAAACTCTGCTACTGCTGTTATTACTTCCAAACACCCCACACGGCAGTGCTTTAAGATCAGTTCAGTAAGGAAAGAAATTATCCTTATCCCAATAATCCAAAGTGAGAAAAACTGAAGAAAGCAGAGATTAAATAATTTTTCCAGAGCCCCCCCAGCAGACAGAAACAGAACAGTTTTCTGAAGTCCACTCCACATTGTGCTGCTTTCAGAACAAATTAAAGCTTAGCTATTTATTGAATCTTACATCACTGTATAGTAAGGACATGTCTCTGGCATGGTTCAGAGCGGGAGTATCGTCAGACCCAATATATTGGCCTTTCTCAAGGTTAAATGTTTCTTTGTATTTCAGCTACAAAAGAAAACAAATACAATGTTAATTCCACAGGAGAAATAAATTATCCCAATTAGTCCATCTATTAAAAGTAGACATTAATTTTGTGTTATGTTATCATATCCTCAATAATGTTGTGTAGCACATTCCAACCACTATAGTACACAGGCAAATGTCATCAATATGTCACACAACAAAATTCATACAGTATTCTAGTGAAGTTAAACATGCTGATCAGCAAATACAGTTTAGTAGCAACACCAGTAGCTCCACTAGCACTACACAACTAACTAGTTCACCAAGAACAAGATTTAGTTTTGAACTACTGTAAGCAAAGTTTAGATAAACTTTAAATAACAGACATGCTATATTCTTCTACAGAAAAAAATACTAAATTATTTTGGATAGCAGTATTGTGTTGTTCATTTATATCACTTCTTACTAAACTTATTTATACCAACAACAGTCTATTATTAATGACGCATGCATGTGCATACACACACACAAGGCTAAACCCAGTTAGTTTAGCAAAACCAATTAAGTCATCTACAGATTCTAGTAACACAACAGTTTCTATTTTAAAAAAAGTACATACATCACTCTGATTGACAGAGTTAATCTTTGCCAAAACAATGTCAGGAGTGTCAACCACACTGGTATAATTGGAAAAGTTATCAAGGGCTTCTTTCGTATATGCTTTCTGTAAAGAGACGAAATACTTAAACACTGTGCATGAGAAAGAAGAGCTAATCACATAACTGCTAAAATATTTTCTCTTACCTTATTTATCAGCTCTTGTGCATTCTTAACTTTTTTATGTTCCACTGAATCCAGAGGAATCCAGCCACAGCCACGAAGCCATTCCAAATCTGATTTATAAATATTCTAAATCGTAGAAGATAATAAGAAAAGAAATAATTTAGGATGACATTTTTCAGTCTTACATAATATGGACACTACACTTAGTCCAAACTAAGTGGAAATGACACAGTATGTGTGTAATACCACTTACATCACTTTGCAGATCATAGGCCTTCCTTGCCTGAATACAGTCATTTTGGTCAGGATGGCATGTCCATTCATGCAGGTATTGGCGGTAGTCGATATCACTGACCAAGGTCTGACATTCCTTTGCTGCTACAACGGACACCATATCCGGAGGGATGTGAATTTTGGACTTTGTTTTGTGGTAGTCTGATTTGTACAACCTGTCATTCTGGATCTCGCCTGCATGCTCAAACCACACCAGTTTTGGATCGTCTCTCATACTGGCAACTCCAACATAGTGACCTCTTTGCTTGACATAGTCAGCTTTATATTTAAGCTGATGGAAGAGGGGAGAAACATGTACAAAATCAGCACTGATTATATCTGTTCTGTTTTTAACCTGTAAACAGCTATGGTTTTGTCAACACAAAAAACAGATGAGACAGGGAGTTGTCACCTGCAGTCTTAGGTTTTCAGTACATCACCAGATAACATGACACAAACAATAATGTTACTTTGTATAGTCCTACCATTACAAGTTTCTAGACTAATATGCTACCATTTTTCAGTAAACAGTACTTTTAACACAAGAGGAAAGCCTTGTTAAAAAATGTTTGCTAATAAGTGCATTTAGCCTCATCTTTGTAACAAATTATTTGAGACTGTCTGAAAAGTGGATGCTTATTTAAGGTATCTACATCACACTTTTGATAAAATGTATATTCACACTAAGAGTCATGCAATATTTTCAACATACATTATGCAGAAGTTTAAAATGTAATGTGCATACCATCTTACATTTTTTTCAAGGAGGAAGCCTCCATAATATGCTCAAAAGTTAAATCAGAACTATATCTTATAATTGTATCGTCACTTCAATTATTTAGCATCTATAAAATATGGAAGTCCACCTGAGTTGACTTTGAAAGGACTGTTTCTGGAGAAAGTGGTGGTGGAAGGGAGAATCTGACCTTTCACACTGATAACTGTAAAACCTGTAATAACAAAGATGGCTGAATTGTTTAGAGGAGAGGGGACTTCAAGGGTCATGAAAAGTGTTGGAAATCTTTCCCTAATGGAAAGCTTTCTGTCTGTTGTTGAACATTCAATGCCTTTAACATCCCCAGGCTTCCAAGCACTTGCCTTCCTAATGAGAAATATTATTACCTCACTTTGGACATCATTTGAGCGTTTGGCATGACAGATCTGCACAGTGTCAGGAGGCAAGAGGTAACCAGTAGCTTTTTCTTTCTCCCAACTTTCCTTGTACAAATTCTGTAGAAAATAAAAGGGAGAAGGAATTCAAAACTACTATAATGATAGCTGTTACCTTATATATCTAATCTATATTAAAGTATAAGGATAATGAATCCTTTCTTTAGGATGTTCTTAACAAGGCAAGTTTTCTAAATTCCTCAGAAGAGTTATTTAATGTGAATAGAAATTGTCAAGGAGAGATAACACACCTGATTAAGAATTCTGGCTGCCTCTCGGGCCATATCTAGCTGTGGTGTATCTGTTAGAGTATAATTTGACTTGATCTCATTCCATGCTTTGTGGTATTTAACCTAGAACAGAGAAAGAAATGACTGCCTTGCAGCACCACGACAAAATTGGGAAAACATAATACCAAGACCCGTATTGTATGCATGAAATAACATATAAACCCCTGAACTTGCAAGGATATTAGATAAACACATTAAAAATACATCCAAATGGGTATTTTTTTTTAAAGGAAATCATACAAGACAAGAAATTACAACATTTATCAGAGAAAATTTTGAAAACTTGTTCCAAGGCAGGTGCATAGACAGGGAAGAATCTTTAGAAGTCCAAATTATGCCACCTGCTTAGTCTTCAGGGATTTAAAGCAAATAGCCAAGCAGAAAGTATTTGAACCAGGGCAATAAATTTAAAGCTTTTTAAAAGCAAATCTCTTTACTCAGCATGATCTCTATGTGAATGCAACGTTCTAGCATCTCTCAATCACAAGTATCTACATTGAGACATGTTCCATGTCCTACACAGGACATGCCCAGCTGTGTGTATGTGGTTGCATGGCAGTATGACATTCAATTTAACTGTATCATTGTTACTGCCAGCCTTTTACCAGTGTTCGAGTTAATGTAAGTGTTCAACTTGGCCACTCTTTAATACACATTAGCAAGAAAAAGAAACTCATGAACTGAGAGCGGGTCATAATTTCATGTTCACAGACTAGCTCCTTACAGACTAGCCTTCGAAAACATATGAAGAATGGCAAGCTGACAGCACACCAGTTTTGCTCGTGTTTATTGTTACACAGTAGTGTAACATTGGTTAACTAAAAATTGTAAATTCATATCGGCGGAAGTGAGGAGGATTAAGCATTATGGTTGCCAGAATGCAAGTGGCTATTTACATACATGATCACCAATGCTATCAGCCAAGACTGAAAGAAAGGACTGGTGGCAGAACTACCACTCGCTTTTCACACGTCTAGGAAAGATGTTACTCTGCTTGAGAAGCTTCTTCCCTCATAAGTAATGGAGATGAGCTAGTGAAGTTCTGTTTATATTTATGTCATACATTCACAGAATTCTCAGAGACGGATCAAGAATTTTTTGGCATTTTTTAAAAAAGATAAAATGATATCCTTTTAAAGATAAAAACCTAATATGTAAATACACACACCAAGTTAACAGCCCAGAAACATGCTAGCAAACTTACATCACTGAGAATTTCGCCACTGTTCTTTGCTGTGATATAATCAACTCTGTCTGCCACTGGAGTAAATGGAAGGGTTTCAGCTTTTGTGCGGTACTTTCTCTATGGAACAGAAAAGATGAACAGTCAGATTATACTGGAACGTTTTAAATCTAACGCAACAATTCTGAACACATAGACAAAACAAGAAAGTTTACATGGAAAGAAAAACTCTCCATATACAGTGAATGCTGTGGATATACTCCAGCTGTACTTTTTTATTTTAAAAAATATTGATGTATTTAACCATTAAAATACTTGAAATTACAAGTAGCCTTAAGAAAATTTTAGTATTGAAAAACATTTTGTTACCTCATTCAAGAGATCTCCAGCATATTTGACATGGTTGATTCCAACCGAATCATTTGGTAACCATCCAATTCCCCGCAGCCATTCTAAATCAGACTTGTAAAGAGCCTGGGAAAAAATAATAGGGTCCATGCTGTTAGCTACTGTTCCCTGTACAATCCAGCAAGATTCATAAATAATGGCACTTACTTCCAATGTTTAAAAAGAGAGCAGTAATTCCAACATGAGCACTATATCCGAATTTATCACACCTCAAACAGCAAAATATAACAGTGGCGTATACTAATAAACAGCAAAGCTCATTCACTGAATTCAGCAGTTTCCCACTACTCTGAGCTGAAGCAGACTAAGAAGAGAAATGCAGTAATAAGCTAAGTTTTCATGTTAACTTACATCACTCTGAAGATCGTAGGCTTTCCGAGCCTGTATGACATCATTCTGATCTGGAAGACAGATCCACTGATGCAAGTAATGACGGTAATCAACATCACTGACCAAAGACTGACCATGTTTAGCTGCTAGGATAGATAGCATGTCTACTGGTAGGTGGCACTGTGTCTTCCATTTGGCAAAGTGTTTCTTGTATTCCAGTTCACTCTGAACTTTGCCTACACTGAGGGCAAACTGCATTTTTGTATCTGCTTTTGCATTTGGAACTCCAACGTAATGCCCCTTCTGCTTCTCATGATCCAGTTTGTATTTATACTGGGTAAAGAGCAAAGATCACAATTACTAACAGTTATCATGAAATAGCTCTCAAAGCATGTGAAGAGGTAAATGCTTCTTTTGGAACTTACATCACTAGCAATTTCTCTAGAAGCTTTGGCTGCCTTGATTGGGATTGCATCTGCTCTCAAATCGTAACTCATCTTCAACTCATCCCAAGCTTCTTTATACAGTTTCTGAAAAGACAGCAAGATGTCACGCCTTTGCTAAATACTCTGGCATTTGCCATTAAAGAAATGCACAGTTTCCTGCCATTTGTTTGCTGAAATAGTGTGACAATTTTTTGTGCATTACTCCTGCTCCTAGCCATAAATAGTGCTGCAAATCTTATTGCCTTTCAAACATGTACATTATCTGCAACACCAGTTTTGCAACCTATACAGCATAGAAGGGTGTTTGTAAAGGTTTAGAAAATATTTATATGCCTTGGGCTTCCATCCATTTCAACAAAATAGTATCTCCATGGTGCATGATATTAATAAATTTTTAACAGCTGTATGCAAGCATCAAGAATACTTAGTAGAGGGAAGGGACTGTTGTGAGCCCTGTATGAGGACAGACTTCAATGAGGTCTGTGTGTCTTAATCTTCAACTTTGTAAGTGACATCTTAGAATGTTAAAAATCACAGGATACTCATACTATTTTATAGAAATGTAGAAAATAGAATGATAAGCATACCTGGCTATAATTAGCAGCATTAGTCTTGGCTAAGTTGATTTCAGGTGTGTCTGATGTGATATGGATCATAGTCTTGTCATTCTCCCAGGCTTCTTTGTATTTTGGCTGTTGAAATAGTTAATTTTATGATATTGCAATTATGGAATGTCACTTGTCAATAACATAAGATCCCATAAATCTTGCCTGAATTATCATATTTTAAAAATAAAATGTCTGGAAAAGCATTACATTTTACTTAAAATACAGTGGTATTTTATATCAATTTTATATTTTAGCAGTGAGATTTCTCTTTAACTGTTTATAGCCTCAAAACAATTTTAGAAACATTGAAACATACAATGCTGATTTGTTCGGCATTTGCTTTAGCTAGAAGAACATCTGGAGTATCAACAATACTGGTATATTTCAGGCTTTCAATAGGTGTACGATACACATTATCACTCAGGAGATCTTGGGCATGCTTCACTCTCTTAACATCTGGAGAGTCATTAGGCAACCAGCCAATTCCACGGAGCCACTCTAGGTCTGATTTATAGACAGCCTGTATCAGATATGGTCAGAAAAGGAAAACACTGTGTTAATTACCTTAAACTATACAAAGCAGTATATGTTTTAGAAAACGTCAAATCAGCTAAAGCTAGATTAATCCCTTTTATATACAAGAAGTGTTCAGTGCCATAGGTAAAATACAATCTAGGAACCGGGATTTAAGTAGTTCATTTCTTAAACAACACATTCTGAACCTTGTGAAGTTAAATATAGGGGAAACAACTGAGAAGAATTGCTATTAATGAAGGTAAAGTATTAAGATCTTAAAAGAATGTTCCCATCCCCTCCAAAATACTTATTCCTCTAGTCACTTCAACAATTTACAAGTCTAAACAAAAAAACAAGCCGCCCACTGGGATATCTGGCAAAAAGGAGGGGAAAAAAAAAGTGTATAGAGGCAATGGGGACGAGAGCTAACTGGCATAACTCCTGAAGTGGTATCAGGCAATATTACTTAAGTTTTAATCAAGCGAATCCTTCAGCAAGGAACATCAATATCACCTCTGAAGCTCATTGAAACAAGGGAAGAGTGACTGATGTTGGCTAATAAGCAGCAAAACCAACTCAGAAGATCAGCTACCCTGACTCCTCCCACTTTGAAATCAGCCACTAAAACATCTTACCTGCTATCAAACATAGTTTTCTTGCAATTAAATAATATCCAACTTGACAGGAATATTAAAAGTCACCTGATTCCAAAGCAGGAAACAATGCTATTTCGTAAGTCCCATCAGATAGACAAATCCTTCATACTCCTCAAATCACAATACTACAAAAGCATATGTACCACAGCAGATAACAACTAAAGCTTTTATAAAATTCAGAGGTATTACCAACACTTTTTAAATAATGAGAAAGAGCAGATAAAAGCAGTAACATGAAAGCTGAACAAATCTTTATGACCGTATAATATCAAACCATCAAAAAGAGGCTGTATTAAATAGCAACGGTAGTCACAACTATATCTCTATGCATACGCACATCACTCTGCAGGTCATAGGCCTTCCTGGCATGGATCACGTCATTCTGGTCAGGCAGGCAGGTCCACTGGTGGA